>JALMGF010000001.1:5495879-6035879 GCA_023333645.1 Sceloporus occidentalis | reverse complement strand
GAGGGAGAGAGGTAAGTGGATAGATAGATAGATAGATAGATAGATAGATAGATAGATAGATAGATGGCAGAGAGAGGGGTAAGTGGATAGATAGATAGATGGCAGAGAGAGAGGGAGAGGAAAGTGCATACATAGATAAATAGATGGCAGAGGGAGAGAGAGGTAAGTGGATGGATAGATAGATATATAGATAGATAGATAGATAGCAGAGAGAGAGGTAAATGCATAGATAGATAAATGGCAGACAGAGGGGTAAGTGGATAGATGATAGATAGATAGATAGATAGATAGATAGATAGATAGACAGATGATAGATAGAGGGCAGAGAGAGGGGTAAGTGGATAGATGGATAGATAGATAGATAGATAGATAGATGGCAGAGGGAGAGAGGTAAGTGGATAGATAGATAGATAGATAGATAGATAGATAGATAGATGGCAGAGGGAGAGAGGTAAGTGCACAGATACATAGATAGATAGATAGATGGCAGGGGGAAAGAAGTAAGTGCATAGATAGATAGATGGCAGAGAGAGAGACAGGTAAGTGCATAGATAGATAGATAGATAGATAGATAGCAGAGAGAGAGAGGTAAATGCATAGATAGAGGGCCGAGAGAGATGGAAAGGTAAGTGCATAGATAGATAGATAGATAGATGGCAGAGGGAGAGAGGTAAGTGCATACATAGATAGATAGATATAGATAGCAGAGAGAGAGAGATAGATAGATAGATAGATAGATAGATAGATAGATAGCAGAGAGAGAGAAGTAAGTGCATAGATAGATAGATAGATAGATAGATAGCACAGAGAAAGAGAAATAGATAGATAGATAGATATATAGATAGATAGATGGCAGAGGGAGAGAAGTAAGTGCATAGATAGATAGATAGATAGATAGATAGATAGATAGATAGCAGAGAGAGAGAGAGGTAAGTGCATAGATAGATAGATAGATGGATAGATGGCAGAGAGAGAGAAGCAAGTGCATAGATAGATAGATAGATAGATGGCAGAGGGAGAGAAGTAAGTGCATAGATAGATAGATAGATAGATAGATAGATAGATAGCAGAGAGAGAGAGAGGTAAGTGCATAGATAGATAGATAGATGGATAGATGGCAGAGAGAGAGAAGCAAGTGCATAGATAGATAGATAGATAGATAGATAGATAGATAGATAGCACAGAGAAAGAGAAATAGATAGATAGATAGATAGATAGATAGATAGCACAGAGAAAGAGAAATAGATAGATAGATAGACAGCAGAGAGAGAGAGGTAAATGCATAGATACATAGATACATAGATGGCAGAGAGGGAGGGAGAGGAAACTACATAGATAGATAAATGGCACAGAGAGAGGGAAAGGTAAGTGCAAAGATAGATAGACAGATAGATAGATAGATGGCAGAGGGAGAGAAGTAAGTGCATAGATAGATAGATAGATAGATAGATAGATAGATACATAGATAGATAGATAGACAGACAGATGGCAGAGAGAGAGAGGTAAGTGGATGGATGAATGGATAGATAGATAGAGAGAGAGAGAGAGAGAGATGGCAGAGAGGGAGATAAATGCATAGATAGATAAATGGCAGAGAGAGGAGTAACTGGATAGATGATAGATAGATAGCAGAGAGAAAGACAAATAGATAGATAGATAGATAGATAGATAGATAGATAGATAGATAGCAGAGAGAGAAAGAGGTAAATGCATAGATACATAGATAGATAGATGGCACAGAGAGCGGGAAAGGTAAGTGCATAGATAGATACATAGATAGATACATAGATAGATAGATAGATAGATAGATGACAGAGAGAGAGGGAGAGGAAAGTGCATACATAGATAGATAGCACAGAGAAAGAGAAATAGATAGATAGATAGATAGATAGATAGATAGATAGATGGCAGAGAGAGAGAAGTAAGTGCATAGATACATAGCTAGATAGCTAGATAGCACAGAGAAATAGATAGATAGATAGATAGATAGATAGATAGGTAGATAGATAGCAGACAGAGAGAGGTAAATGCATGGATACATAGATAGATAGATGGCAGAGAGAGAGGGAGAGGAAACTACATAGATAGATGGCACAGAGAGAGGGAAAGGTAAGTGCATAGATAGATAGATAGATAGATAGATGGCAGAGAGAGAGAACTAAGTGCATAGATAGATAGATAGCACAGAGAAAGAGATAGATAGATAGATAGATAGATAGATAGATAGATAGATAGATAGCAGAGAGAGAAAGAAGTAAATGCATAGACACATAGATACATAGATGGCAGAGAGAGAGAAGTAAGTGCATAGATAGATAGAAAGAAAGATAGATAGATAGATAGATAGATAGATGGCAGAGAGAGAGAAGTAAGTGCATAGATAGATAGATAGATAGATAGATAGATAGATAGATGGCAGAGAGAGAGGGAGAGGAAAGTGCATACATAAATAGATAGATGGCAGAGGGAGAGAGAGGTATGCATAAATAGATAGATAGATAGCACAGAGAAAGAGAAATAAACAGATAGATAGACAGATAGATAGATAGATAGATAGATAGCAGAGAGAGAAAGAGGTAAATGCATAGATACATAGATAGATAGATAGATAGATAGATAGATAGATACCACAGAGAAAGAGAAATACCTAGATAGATAGATAGATAGATAGATAGATGGCACAGAGAGAGAGGTAAGTGGATGGATGGATGGATGGATGGATAGATAGATAGATAGGTAGATAGCAGAGAGAGAGGTAAATGCATAGATAGATAGATAAATGGCAGAGAGAAGGGTAAGTAGATAGATGATAGATAGATAGATAGACAGACAAATGATAGATAGAGGGCAGAGAGAGGGGTAAGTGGATAGATAGATAGATAGATAGATAGATAGATAGATAGATAGCACAGAGAAAGAGAAATAGATAGCTAGATAGATAGATAGATACGTAGATAGATAGATAGCAGAGAGAGAGAGAGGTAAGTGCATAGATAGATAGATAGATGGATAGATGGCAGAGAGAGAGAAGCAAGTGCATAGATAGATAGATAGATAGATAGATAGATAGATAGCACAGAGAAAGAGAAAGAGAAATAGATAGATAGATAGATAGATAGATAGATAGATAGATAGCACAGAGAAAGAGAAATAGATAGATAGATAGACAGCAGAGAGAGAGAGGTAAATGCATAGATACATAGATACATAGATGGCAGAGAGGGAGGGAGAGGAAACTACATAGATAGATAAATGGCACAGAGAGAGGGAAAGGTAAGTGCAAAGATAGATAGACAGATAGATAGATAGATGGCAGAGGGAGAGAAGTAAGTGCATAGATAGATAGATAGATAGATAGATACATAGATAGATAGATAGATAGACAGACAGATGGCAGAGAGAGAGAGGTAAGTGGATGGATGAATGGATAGATAGATAGAGAGAGAGAGAGAGAGAGAGATGGCAGAGAGGGAGATAAATGCATAGATAGATAAATGGCAGAGAGAGGAGTAACTGGATAGATGATAGATAGATAGCAGAGAGAAAGACAAATAGATAGATAGATAGATAGATAGATAGATAGATAGATAGCAGAGAGAGAAAGAGGTAAATGCATAGATACATAGATAGATAGATGGCACAGAGAGCGGGAAAGGTAAGTGCATAGATAGATACATAGATAGATACATAGATAGATAGATAGATAGATAGATAGATAGATGACAGAGAGAGAGGGAGAGGAAAGTGCATACATAGATAGATAGCACAGAGAAAGAGAAATAGATAGATAGATAGATAGATAGATAGATAGATAGATGGCAGAGAGAGAGAAGTAAGTGCATAGATACATAGCTAGATAGCTAGATAGCACAGAGAAATAGATAGATAGATAGATAGATAGGTAGATAGATAGCAGACAGAGAGAGGTAAATGCATGGATACATAGATAGATAGATGGCAGAGAGAGAGGGAGAGGAAACTACATAGATAGATGGCACAGAGAGAGGGAAAGGTAAGTGCATAGATAGATAGATAGATAGATAGATGGCAGAGAGAGAGAACTAAGTGCATAGATAGATAGATAGCACAGAGAAAGAGATAGATAGATAGATAGATAGATAGATAGATAGATAGCAGAGAGAGAAAGAAGTAAATGCATAGACACATAGATACATAGATGGCAGAGAGAGAGAAGTAAGTGCATAGATAGATAGAAAGAAAGATAGATAGATAGATAGATAGATAGATAGATAGATAGATGGCAGAGAGAGAGAAGTAAGTGCATAGATAGATAGATAGATAGATAGATAGATAGATAGATGGCAGAGAGAGAGGGAGAGGAAAGTGCATACATAAATAGATAGATGGCAGAGGGAGAGAGAGGTATGCATAAATAGATAGATAGATAGCACAGAGAAAGAGAAATAAACAGATAGATAGACAGATAGATAGATAGATAGATAGATAGCAGAGAGAGAAAGAGGTAAATGCATAGATACATAGATAGATAGATAGATAGATAGATAGATAGATAGATACCACAGAGAAAGAGAAATACCTAGATAGATAGATAGATAGATAGATAGATGGCACAGAGAGAGAGGTAAGTGGATGGATGGATGGATGGATGGATAGATAGATAGATAGGTAGATAGCAGAGAGAGAGGTAAATGCATAGATAGATAGATAAATGGCAGAGAGAAGGGTAAGTAGATAGATGATAGATAGATAGATAGACAGACAAATGATAGATAGAGGGCAGAGAGAGGGGTAAGTGGATAGATAGATAGATAGATAGATAGATAGATAGATAGATAGATAGATAGATAGCACAGAGAAAGAGAAATAGATAGCTAGATAGATAGATAGATACATAGATAGATAGATAGCAGAGAGAGAGAGCTAAATGCATAGATACATAGAGAGATAGATGGCAGAGAGAGGGAGAGGAAACTACATAGATAGATAGATGGCACAGAGAGAGGGAAAGGTAAGTGGATAGATAGATAGATAGATAGATAGATAGATAGATAGCAGAGAGAGAGAGGGAAATCCATAGATAGATAGATAGATAGATAGATAGATAGATGATAGATAGATTGCAGAGGCAGAGAGGTAAGTGCATAGATAGATAGATAGATAGATAGATAGATAGATAGACAGACAGATAGATAGATGGCAGAGAGAGGGGTAAGTGGATAGATAGATAGATGGCAGAGAGAGGGAGAGGTAAGTGCATAGATAGATAGATAGATAGATAGATAGATACATAGATAGATGGCAGGGGGAAAGAAGTAAGTGCATAGATAGATAGATGGCAGAGAGAGAGACAGGTAAGTGCATAGATAGATAGATAGATAGATAGATAGATAGCAGAGAGAGAGAGGTAAATGCATAGATAGAGGGCCGAGAGAGATGGAAAGGTAAGTGCATAGATAGATAGATAGATAGATAGATAGATAGATGGCAGAGGGAGAGAGGTAAGTGCATACATAGATAGATAGATATAGATAGCAGAGATAGATAGATAGATAGATAGATAGATAGATAGATAGATGGCACAGAGAGAGGGAAAGGTAAGTGCATAGATAGATAGATAGATAGATAGATGGCAGAGAGAGAGGGAGAGGATACGGCATAGATAGATAGATGGCACAGAGGGAGAGAAGTAAGTGCATAGATAGATAGATAGCAGAGAGAGAGACAGGTAAGTGCATAGATAGATAGATAGATAGATAGATAGATAGATAGCAGAGAGAGAGGTAAATGCATAGATAGATAGATAGATAGATAGATGGCAGAGAGAGAGAGGTAAATGCATAGATACATAGATAGATAGATGGCAGAGAGAAGGGTAAGTGGATAGATGATAGATAGATAGATAGATAGATAGATAGATAGACAGATGATAGATAGAGGGCAGAGAGAGGGGTAAGTGGACAGATAGATAGATAGACAGATAGATAGATAGAGGCAGAGAGAGAGATAAATGCATAGATAGATAGATGGCAGAGAGAGAAGTAAGTGCATAGATAGATAGATAGATAGATAGGTAGATAGATAGCAGAGAGAAAGAGGTAAGTGCATACATAGATAGATATAGATAGCAGAGAGAGGTAAGTGCATAGATAATCAGATAGATGGCAGAGAGAGAGAGGTAAGTGCATAGATAGATAGATAGATAGATGGCAGAGAGAGAGGTAAATGCATAGATAGATAGATAGATAGATAGATAGATAGATAGATGGCAGAGAGAGAGGTAAATGCATAGATAGATAGATGGCAGAGAGAGAGAGAGGTAAGTGCATAGATAGATAGATAGATGGCAGAGAGAGAGGTAAGTGGATGGATAGATAGATAGATAGATTAGATAGATAGATAGATAGATAGATAGATAGATAGATAGATAGATGGCAGAGAGAGGGGTAAGTGGATGGATAGATAGATAGATAGATTAGATAGATAGATAGATAGATAGATAGATAGATAGATAGATAGATGGCAGAGAGAGAGGGAGAGGAAAGTGCATAGATAGATAGATAGATAGATAGATGGCAGAGGGAGAGAGGTAAGTGCATAGATAGATAGATAGATAGATAGATAGATAGCAGAGAGAGAGAGGTAAGTGCATACACAGATAGATATAGATAGCAGAGAGGTAAGTGCATAGATAATTAGATAGAGAGAGAGATAGAGAGAGAGAGAGAGATGGCAGAGAGAGAGGTAAATGCATAGATAGATAGATGGCAGAGAGAGAAAGAGAGGTAAGTGCATAGATAGATAGATAGGTAGATAGCAGAGAGAGAGGTAAATGCATAGATAGATAGATAAATGGCAGAGAGAAGGGTAAGTAGATAGATGATAGATAGATAGATAGATAGACAGACAAATGATAGATAGAGGGCAGAGAGAGGGGTAAGTGGATAGATAGATAGATAGATAGATAGATAGATAGATAGATAGATAGCACAGAGAAAGAGAAATAGATAGCTAGATAGATAGATAGATAGATAGATAGATAGATAGATAGATACATAGATAGATAGATAGCAGAGAGAGAGAGCTAAATGCATAGATACATAGATAGATAGATGGCAGAGAGAGGGAGAGGAAACTACATAGATAGATAGATGGCACAGAGAGAGGGAAAGGTAAGTGGATAGATAGATAGATAGATAGATAGATAGATAGATAGATAGCAGAGAGAGAGAGGGAAATCCATAGATAGATGGATAGATAGATAGATAGATAGATAGATAGATTGCAGAGGCAGAGAGGTAAGTGCATAGATAGATAGATAGATAGATAGATAGATAGATAGATAGATAGACAGACAGACAGACAGATAGATAGATAGATGGCAGAGAGAGGGGTAAGTGGATAGATAGATAGATGGCAGAGAGAGGGAGAGGTAAGTGCATAGATAGATAGATAGATAGATACATAGATAGATGGCAGGGGGAAAGAAGTAAGTGCATAGATAGATAGATGGCAGAGAGAGAGACAGGTAAGTGCATAGATAGATAGATAGATAGATAGATAGTTAGATAGATAGATAGATAGATAGATAGCAGAGAGAGAGAGAGGTAAATGCATAGATACATAGATAGATAGATGGGAGAGAGAGAGAGAGGAAATTACATAGATAGATGGCACAGAGAGAGGGAAAGGTAAGTGCATAGATAGATAGATAGATAGATAGATAGATAGATAGATAGATAGCAGAGAGAGAGAGGGAAATCCATAGATAGATGGATAGATAGATAGATAGATAGATAGATTGCAGAGGCAGAGAGGTAAGTGCATAGATAGATAGATAGATAGATAGATAGATAGATAGATGGCAGAGAGACGGGTAAGTGGATAGATAGATAGATGGCAGAGAGAGGGAGAGGTAAGTGCATAGATAGATAGATAGATAGATAGATACATAGATAGATGGCAGGGGGAAAGAAGTAAGTGCATAGATAGATAGATGGCAGAGAGAGAGACAGGTAAGTGCATAGATAGATAGATAGATAGATAGATAGATAGATAGATAGATAGCAGAGAGAGAGAGGTAAATGCATAGATAGAGGGAGGAGAGAGATGGAAAGGTAAGTGCATAGATAGATAGATAGATAGATGGCAGAGGGAGAGAGGTAAGTGCATACATAGATAGATAGATATAGATAGCAGAGAGAGATAGATAGATAGATAGATAGATAGATAGATAGATAGATGGCAGAGAGAGAGGGAGAGGATACTGCATAGATAGATAGATAGATGGCACAGAGAGAGGGAAAGGTAAGTGCATAGATAGATAGATAGATAGATAGATAGATAGATAGATAGACAGATAGATAGATGGCAGAGAGAGAGGGAGAGGATACGGCATAGATAGATAGATGGCACAGAGGGAGAGAAGTAAGTGCATAGATAGATAGATAGCAGAGAGAGAGACAGGTAAGTGCATAGATAGATAGATAGATAGATAGATAGATAGATAGATAGATAGCAGAGAGAGAGGTAAATGCATAGATAGATAGATAGATAGATAGATGGCAGAGAGAGAGAGGTAAATGCATAGATACATAGATAGATAGATGGCAGAGAGAGAGGGAGAGGAAACTACATAGATAGATGGCAGAGAGAGAGGGAAAGGTAAGTGCATAGATAGATAGATAGATAGATAGATAGATAGATAGATAGATAGCAGAGAGAGGGGGAGGATACTGCATAGATAGATAGATGGCACAGAGAGAGGGAAAGGTAAGTGCATAGATAGATAGATAGATAGATAGATAGATAGATAGATGGCAGAGGGAGAGAGGTAAGTGGATAGATAGATAGATAGATAGATAGATAGATAGATAGATGGCAGAGGGAGAGAGGTAAGTGCACAGATAGATAGATAGATAGATAGATAGATAGATGGCAGAGAGAGAGGGAGAGGAAACTGCATAGATAGATAAAAGGCACAGAGAGAGGGAAAGGTAAGTGCATAGATACATAGATACATACATAGATAGATAGATAGATAGATAGATAGACAGATGGCAGAGGGAGAGAGGTAAGTGGATAGATAGATAGATAGATAGATAGATAGATAGATAGATGGCAGAGAGAGGGGTAAGTGAATAGATAGATAGATGGCAGAGAGAGAGGGAGAGGAAAGTGCATACATAGATAAATAGATGGCAGAGGGAGAGAGAGGTAAGTGGATGGATAGATAGATAGATAGATAGATAGATAGATAGATAGCAGAGAGAGAGGTAAATGCATAGATAGATAAATGGCAGACAGAGGGGTAAGTGGATAGATGATAGATAGATAGATAGATAGATAGATAGATAGACAGATGATAGATAGAGGGCAGAGAGAGGGGTAAGTGGATAGATAGATAGATAGATAGATAGATAGATGGCAGAGGGAGAGAGGTAAGTGGATAGATAGATAGATAGATAGATAGATAGATAGATAGATAGATAGATGGCAGAGGGAGAGAGGTAAGTGCACAGATACATAGATAGATAGATACATAGATAGATGGCAGGGGGAAAGAAGTAAGTGCATAGATAGATAGATGGCAGAGAGAGAGACAGGTAAGTGCATAGATAGATAGATAGATAGATAGATAGATAGCAGAGAGAGAGAGGTAAATGCATAGATAGAGGGCCGAGAGAGATGGAAAGGTAAGTGCATAGATAGATAGATAGATAGATAGATGGCAGAGGGAGAGAGGTAAGTGCATACATAGATAGATAGATATAGATAGCAGAGAGAGATAGATAGATAGATAGATAGATAGATAGATAGATAGCAGAGAGAGAGAAGTAAGTGCATAGATAGATAGATAGATAGATAGCACAGAGAAAGAGAAATAGATAGATAGATAGATATATAGATAGATAGATGGCAGAGGGAGAGAAGTAAGTGCATAGATAGATAGATAGATAGATAGATAGATAGATAGATAGCAGAGAGAGAGAGAGGTAAGTGCATAGATAGATAGATAGATGGATAGATGGCAGAGAGAGAGAAGCAAGTGCATAGATAGATAGATAGATAGATAGATAGATGGCAGAGGGAGAGAAGTAAGTGCATAGATACATAGATAGATAGATAGATAGATAGATAGATAGATAGCAGAGAGAGAGAGAGGTAAGTGCATAGATAGATAGATAGATGGATAGATGGCAGAGAGAGAGAAGCAAGTGCATAGATAGATAGATAGATAGATAGATAGATAGATAGCACAGAGAAAGAGAAATAGATAGATAGATAGATAGATAGCTAGCACAGAGAAAGAGAAATAGATAGATAGATAGATAGCAGAGAGAGAGGTAAATGCATAGATACATAGATACATAGATGGCAGAGAGAGAGAAGTAAGTGCATAGATAGATAGATAGCACAGAGAAAGAGAGATAGATAGATAGATAGATAGATAGATAGATAGATAGATAGATAGCAGACAGAGAGAGAGGTAAATGCATAGATACATAGATAGATAGATGGCAGAGAGGGAGGGAGAGGAAACTACATAGATAGATAAATGGCACAGAGAGAGGGAAAGGTAAGTGCAAAGATAGATAGACAGATAGATAGATAGATGGCAGAGGGAGAGAAGTAAGTGCATAGATAGATAGATAGATAGATAGATAGATAGATAGATAGACAGACAGATGGCAGAGAGAGAGAGGTAAGTGGATGGATGAATGGATAGATAGATAGAGAGAGAGAGAGAGAGAGATGGCAGAGAGGGAGATAAATGCATAGATAGATAAATGGCAGAGAGAGGAGTAACTGGATAGATGATAGATAGATAGCAGAGAGAAAGACAAATAGATAGATAGATAGATAGATAGATAGATAGATAGATAGATAGCAGAGAGAGAAAGAGGTAAATGCATAGATACATAGATAGATGGCACAGAGAGCGGGAAAGGTAAGTGCATAGATAGATACATAGATAGATACATAGATAGATAGATAGATAGATAGATAGATAGATGACAGAGAGAGAGGGAGAGGAAAGTGCATACATAGATAGATAGCACAGAGAAAGAGAAATAGATAGATAGATAGATAGATAGATAGATAGATGGCAGAGAGAGAGAAGTAAGTGCATAGATACATAGCTAGATAGCTAGATAGCACAGAGAAATAGATAGATAGATAGATAGATAGATAGATAGATAGATAGATAGCAGAGAGAGAAAGAGGTAAATGCATAGATACATAGATAGATAGATAGATAGATAGATAGATAGATAGATACCACAGAGAAAGAGAAATACATAGATAGATAGATAGATAGATAGATAGATAGATGGCACAGAGAGAGAGGTAAGTGGATGGATGGATGGATGGATGGATAGATAGATAGATAGGTAGATAGCAGAGAGAGAGGTAAATGCATAGATAGATAGATAAATGGCAGAGAGAAGGGTAAGTAGATAGATGATAGATAGATAGATAGACAGACAAATGATAGATAGAGGGCAGAGAGAGGGGTAAGTGGATAGATAGATAGATAGATAGATAGATAGATAGATAGATAGATAGATAGCACAGAGAAAGAGAAATAGATAGCTAGATAGATAGATAGATACATAGATAGATAGATAGCAGAGAGAGAGAGCTAAATGCATAGATACATAGATAGATAGATGGCAGAGAGAGGGACAGGAAACTACATAGATAGATAGATGGCACAGAGAGAGGGAAAGGTAAGTGGATAGATAGATAGATAGATAGATAGATAGATAGATAGATAGCAGAGAGAGAGAGGGAAATCCATAGATAGATAGATAGATAGATAGATAGATAGATAGATAGATAGATAGATGATAGATAGATTGCAGAGGCAGAGAGGTAAGTGCATAGATAGATAGATAGATAGATAGACAGACAGATAGATAGATAGATAGATGGCAGAGAGAGGGGTAAGTGGATAGATAGATAGATGGCAGAGAGAGGGAGAGGTAAGTGCATAGATAGATAGATAGATAGATACATAGATAGATGGCAGGGGGAAAGAAGTAAGTGCATAGATAGATAGATGGCAGAGAGAGAGACAGGTAAGTGCATAGATAGATAGATAGATAGATAGATAGATAGATAGCAGAGAGAGAGAGGTAAATGCATAGATAGAGGGCCGAGAGAGATGGAAAGGTAAGTGCATAGATAGATAGATAGATAGATAGATGGCAGAGGGAGAGAGGTAAGTGCATACATAGATAGATAGATATAGATAGCAGAGAGAGATAGATAGATAGATAGATAGATAGATAGATAGATAGATAGATGGCAGAGAGAGAGGGAGAGGATACTGCATAGATAGATAGATGGCACAGAGAGAGGGAAAGGTAAGTGCATAGATAGATAGATAGATAGATAGATAGATAGATAGATAGATGGCAGAGAGAGAGGGAGAGGATACGGCATAGATAGATAGATGGCACAGAGGGAGAGAAGTAAGTGCATAGATAGATAGATAGCAGAGAGAGAGACAGGTAAGTGCATAGATAGATAGATAGATAGATAGCAGAGAGAGAGGTAAATGCATAGATAGATAGATAGATAGATGGCAGAGAGAGAGAGGTAAGTGCATAGATACATAGATAGATAGATGGCAGAGAGAAGGGTAAGTGGATAGATGATAGATAGATAGATAGATAGATAGACAGATGATAGATAGAGGGCAGAGAGAGGGGTAAGTGGACAGATAGATAGATAGACAGATAGATAGATAGAGGCAGAGAGAGAGATAAATGCATAGATAGATAGATGGCAGAGAGAGAAGTAAGTGCATAGATAGATAGATAGATAGATAGGTAGATAGATAGCAGAGAGAAAGAGAGGTAAGTGCATACATAGATAGATATAGATAGCAGAGAGAGGTAAGTGCATAGATAATCAGATAGATAGATGGCAGAGAGAGAGAGGTAAGTGCATAGATAGATAGATAGATAGATGGCAGAGAGAGAGGTAAATGCATAGATAGATAGATAGATAGATAGATAGATAGATGGCAGAGAGAGAGGTAAATGCATAGATAGATAGATGGCAGAGAGAGAGAGAGGTAAGTGCATAGATAGATAGATAGATGGCAGAGAGAGAGGTAAGTGGATGGATAGATAGATAGATAGATAGATTAGATAGATAGATAGATAGATAGATAGATAGATAGATGGCAGAGAGAGGGGTAAGTGGATAGATAGATAGATAGATGGCAGAGAGAGAGGGAGAGGAAAGTGCATAGATAGATAGATAGATAGATAGATAGATAGATAGATGGCAGAGGGAGAGAGGTAAGTGCATAGATAGATAGATAGATAGATAGATAGATAGATAGATAGCAGAGAGAGAGAGGTAAGTGCATACACAGATAGATATAGATAGCAGAGAGGTAAGTGCATAGATAATTAGATAGAGAGAGAGATAGAGAGAGAGAGAGAGATGGCAGAGAGAGAGGTAAATGCATAGATAGATAGATGGCAGAGAGAGAGAGAGAGGTAAGTGCATAGATAGATAGATAGATAGATAGATAGATAGATAGATAGATGGATGGCAGAAGGAGAGAAGTAAGTGCATAGATAGATAGATGGCAGAGAGAGAGACAGGTAAGTGCATAGATAGATAGATAGATAGATAGATAGATAGATAGCAGAGAGAGAGAGGTAAATGCATAGATAGATGGCAGAGAGAGAGGGAAAGGTAAGTGCATAGATAGATAGATAGATAGATAGATAGATAGATAGAGATAGATAGATGGCAGAGGGAGAGAGGTAAATGCATAGATAGATGGCAGAGAGAGAGGGAAGAGTAAGTGCATAGATAGATAGATAGAGAGATAGATAGATAGATGGCAGAGAGAGGGGTAAGTGGATAGATAGATAGATGGCAGAGGGAGAGAGGTAAGTGCATAGATAGATAGACAGATGGCAGAGAGAGAGGTAAATGCATAGATAGATAGATAGATAGATAGATAGATAGATAGATAGATGGCAGAGAGAGAAGTAAATGCATAGATAGATAGATGGCAGAGAGAGAGAGAGGTAAGTGCATAGATAGATAGATGTCAGAGAGAGAGGTAAGTGGATGGATGGATGGATGGATAGATAGATAGGTAGATAGCTGAGAGAGAGAGAGAGGTAAGTGCATATATAGATAGATATAGATAGCAGAGAGAGAGAGGTAAGTGCATAGATAGATAGATAGATAGATAGATAGCAGAGACAGAGAGGAAACGGCATACATAATTAGATAGATAGATAGATAGATAGATAGATAGATAGATAGATAGATGACAGAGAGAGAGGTAAGTGCATAGATAGATAGATAGATAGATAGATAGATAGATAGCAGAGAGAGAAAGAGGTAAATGCATAGATACATAGATAGATAGATAGATAGATAGATAGATAGATAGATACCACAGAGAAAGAGAAATACATAGATAGATAGATAGATAGATAGATAGATAGATAGATGGCACAGAGAGAGAGGTAAGTGGATGGATGGATGGATGGATGGATAGATAGATAGATAGGTAGATAGCAGAGAGAGAGGTAAATGCATAGATAGATAGATAAATGGCAGAGAGAAGGGTAAGTAGATAGATGATAGATAGATAGATAGACAGACAAATGATAGATAGAGGGCAGAGAGAGGGGTAAGTGGATAGATAGATAGATAGATAGATAGATAGATAGATAGATAGATAGATAGCACAGAGAAAGAGAAATAGATAGCTAGATAGATAGATAGATACATAGATAGATAGATAGCAGAGAGAGAGAGCTAAATGCATAGATACATAGATAGATAGATGGCAGAGAGAGGGACAGGAAACTACATAGATAGATAGATGGCACAGAGAGAGGGAAAGGTAAGTGGATAGATAGATAGATAGATAGATAGATAGATAGATAGATAGCAGAGAGAGAGAGGGAAATCCATAGATAGATAGATAGATAGATAGATAGATAGATAGATGATAGATAGATTGCAGAGGCAGAGAGGTAAGTGCATAGATAGATAGATAGATAGATAGACAGACAGATAGATAGATAGATAGATGGCAGAGAGAGGGGTAAGTGGATAGATAGATAGATGGCAGAGAGAGGGAGAGGTAAGTGCATAGATAGATAGATAGATAGATACATAGATAGATGGCAGGGGGAAAGAAGTAAGTGCATAGATAGATAGATGGCAGAGAGAGAGACAGGTAAGTGCATAGATAGATAGATAGATAGATAGATAGATAGATAGCAGAGAGAGAGAGGTAAATGCATAGATAGAGGGCCGAGAGAGATGGAAAGGTAAGTGCATAGATAGATAGATAGATAGATAGATGGCAGAGGGAGAGAGGTAAGTGCATACATAGATAGATAGATATAGATAGCAGAGAGAGATAGATAGATAGATAGATAGATAGATAGATAGATGGCAGAGAGAGAGGGAGAGGATACTGCATAGATAGATAGATGGCACAGAGAGAGGGAAAGGTAAGTGCATAGATAGATAGATAGATAGATAGATAGATAGATAGATGGCAGAGAGAGAGGGAGAGGATACGGCATAGATAGATAGATGGCACAGAGGGAGAGAAGTAAGTGCATAGATAGATAGATAGCAGAGAGAGAGACAGGTAAGTGCATAGATAGATAGATAGATAGATAGCAGAGAGAGAGGTAAATGCATAGATAGATAGATAGATAGATGGCAGAGAGAGAGAGGTAAATGCATAGATACATAGATAGATAGATGGCAGAGAGAAGGGTAAGTGGATAGATGATAGATAGATAGATAGATAGATAGATAGATAGATAGATAGACAGATGATAGATAGAGGGCAGAGAGAGGGGTAAGTGGACAGATAGATAGATAGACAGATAGATAGATAGAGGCAGAGAGAGAGATAAATGCATAGATAGATAGATGGCAGAGAGAGAAGTAAGTGCATAGATAGATAGATAGATAGATAGGTAGATAGATAGCAGAGAGAAAGAGAGGTAAGTGCATACATAGATAGATATAGATAGCAGAGAGAGGTAAGTGCATAGATAATCAGATAGATAGATGGCAGAGAGAGAGAGGTAAGTGCATAGATAGATAGATGGCAGAGAGAGAGGTAAATGCATAGATAGATAGATAGATAGATAGATAGATAGATAGATGGCAGAGAGAGAGGTAAATGCATAGATAGATAGATGGCAGAGAGAGAGAGAGGTAAGTGCATAGATAGATAGATAGATGGCAGAGAGAGAGGTAAGTGGATGGATAGATAGATAGATAGATAGATTAGATAGATAGATAGATAGATAGATAGATAGATGGCAGAGAGAGGGGTAAGTGGATAGATAGATAGATAGATGGCAGAGAGAGAGGGAGAGGAAAGTGCATAGATAGATAGATAGATAGATAGATAGATAGATAGATAGATGGCAGAGGGAGAGAGGTAAGTGCATAGATAGATAGATAGATAGATAGATAGATAGATAGATAGATAGCAGAGAGAGAGAGGTAAGTGCATACACAGATAGATATAGATAGCAGAGAGGTAAGTGCATAGATAATTAGATAGAGAGAGAGATAGAGAGAGAGAGAGAGATGGCAGAGAGAGAGGTAAATGCATAGATAGATAGATGGCAGAGAGAGAGAGAGAGGTAAGTGCATAGATAGATAGATAGATAGATAGATAGATAGATAGATAGATAGATGGATGGCAGAAGGAGAGAAGTAAGTGCATAGATAGATAGATGGCAGAGAGAGAGACAGGTAAGTGCATAGATAGATAGATAGATAGATAGATAGATAGATAGCAGAGAGAGAGAGGTAAATGCATAGATAGATGGCAGAGAGAGAGGGAAAGGTAAGTGCATAGATAGATAGATAGATAGATAGATAGATAGATAGATAGAGATAGATAGATGGCAGAGGGAGAGAGGTAAATGCATAGATAGATGGCAGAGAGAGAGGGAAGAGTAAGTGCATAGATAGATAGATAGAGAGATAGATAGATAGATGGCAGAGAGAGGGGTAAGTGGATAGATAGATAGATGGCAGAGGGAGAGAGGTAAGTGCATAGATAGATAGACAGATGGCAGAGAGAGAGGTAAATGCATAGATAGATAGATAGATAGATAGATAGATAGATAGATGGCAGAGAGAGAAGTAAATGCATAGATAGATAGATGGCAGAGAGAGAGAGAGGTAAGTGCATAGATAGATAGATGTCAGAGAGAGAGGTAAGTGGATGGATGGATGGATGGATAGATAGATAGGTAGATAGCTGAGAGAGAGAGAGAGGTAAGTGCATATATAGATAGATATAGATAGCAGAGAGAGAGAGGTAAGTGCATAGATAGATAGATAGATAGATAGATAGATAGATAGCAGAGACAGAGAGGAAACGGCATACATAATTAGATAGATAGATAGATAGATAGATAGATAGATAGATAGATGACAGAGAGAGAGGTAAGTGCATAGATAGATAGATAGATAGATAGATAGATAGATAGATGGCCGAGAGAGAGGTAAGTGAGTGGATGGATGGATAGATACATAGATAGATAGATAGATAGATAGATAGATAGATAGATAGGTAGATAGGTAGATAGCAGAGACAGAGAGGTAAATGTATAGATAGATAAATGGCAGAGAGAGGGGTAAGTGGATAGATGATAGATAGATAGATAGATAGATAGATAGATAGATAGATAGATAGATAGACAGACAGACCTGACAGATGATAGAGGGCAGAGAGAGGGGTAAGTGGATAGATAGATAGATGGCAGAGAGAGAGGTAAATGCATAGATAGATAGATGGCAGAGAGAGAGAGAGAGGTAAGTGCATAGATAGATAGATAGATAGATAGATAGATAGATAGATGGCAGAGGGAGAGAAGTAAGTGCATAGATAGATGGCAGAGAGAGAGAGACAGGTAAGTGCATAGATAGATAGATAGATAGATAGATAGATAGATAGCAGAGCGAGAGAGGTAAATGCATAGATAGATGGCAGAGAGAGAGGGAAAGGTAAGTGCATAGATAGATAGATAGATAGATAGATAGATAGATAGATAGATAGAGATAGATGGCAGAGGGAGAGAGGTAAATGCATAGATAGATGGCAGAGAGAGAGGGAAGAGTAAGTGCATAGATGGATAGATAGATAGATAGATAGATAGATAGATAGATAGATAGAGATACATGGCAGAGAGAGGGGTAAGTGGATAGATAGATAGATAGATGGCAGAGGGAGAGAGGTAAGTGCATAGATAGATAGATAGATAGATAGATAGATAGATAGATAGATAGATAGATGGCAGAGAGAGAGGTAAATGCATAGATAGATAGATAGATAGATAGATAGATGGCAGAGAGAGGTAAATGCATAGATAGATAGATGGCAGAGAGAGAGAGAGGTAAGTGCATAGATAGATAGATAGATGGCAGAGAGAGAGAGAGGTAAGTGGATGGATGGTTAGATAGATAGATAGATAGGTAGATAGCAGAGAGAGAGGTAAATGCATAGCTAGATAGATAAATGGCAGAGAGAAGGGTAAGTGGATAGATGATAGATAGATAGATAGATAGATAGACAGACAGATGATAGATAGAGGGCAGAGAGAGGGGTAAGTGGACAGATAGATAGATAGACAGATAGATAGATAGAGGCAGAGAGAGAGATAAATGCATAGATAGATAGATGGCAGAGAGAGAAGTAAGTGCATAGATAGATAGATAGATAGGTAGGTAGATAGATAGCAGAGAGAAAGAGAGGTAAGTGCATACATAGATAGATATAGATAGCAGAGAGAGGTAAGTGCATAGATAATCAGATAGATAGATGGCAGAGAGAGAGAGGTAAGTGCATAGATAGATAGATAGATAGATAGATAGATAGATGGCAGAGAGAGAGGTAAATGCATAGATAGATAGATAGATAGATAGATAGATAGATAGATAGATAGATGGCAGAGAGAGAGGTAAATGCATAGATAGATAGATGGCAGAGAGAGAGAGAGGTAAGTGCATAGATAGATAGATAGATAGATAGATAGATAGATAGATGGCAGAGAGAGAGGTAAGTGGATGGATAGATAGATAGATAGATAGATAGATAGATAGATAGATAGATAGATGGCAGAGAGAGGGGTAAGTGGATAGATAGATAGATAGATGGCAGAGAGAGAGGGAGAGGAAAGTGCATAGATAGATAGATAGATAGATAGATAGATAGATAGATAGATAGATAGATGGCAGAGGGAGAGAGGTAAGTGCATAGATAGATAGATAGATAGATAGATAGATAGATAGATAGATAGCAGAGAGAGAGAGGTAAGTGCATACACAGATAGATATAGATAGCAGAGAGGTAAGTGCATAGATAATTAGATAGAGAGAGAGATAGAGAGAGAGAGAGAGATGGCAGAGAGAGAGGTAAATGCATAGATAGATAGATGGCAGAGAGAGAGAGAGAGGTAAGTGCATAGATAGATAGATAGATAGATAGATAGATAGATAGATAGATGGATGGCAGAAGGAGAGAAGTAAGTGCATAGATAGATAGATGGCAGAGAGAGAGACAGGTAAGTGCATAGATAGATAGATAGATAGATAGATAGATAGATAGATAGATAGATAGCAGAGAGAGAGGTAAATGCATAGATAGATGGCAGAGAGAGAGGGAAAGGTAAGTGCATAGATAGATAGATAGATAGATAGATAGATAGATAGATAGATAGATAGAGATAGATGGCAGAGGGAGAGAGGTAAATGCATAGATAGATGGCAGAGAGAGAGGGAAGAGTAAGTGCATAGATAGATAGATAGAGAGATAGATAGATAGATGGCAGAGAGAGGGGTAAGTGGATAGATAGATAGATGGCAGAGGGAGAGAGGTAAGTGCATAGATAGATAGACAGATGGCAGAGAGAGAGGTAAATGCATAGATAAATAGATAGATAGATAGATAGATAGATAGATAGATAGATGGCAGAGAGAGAGGTAAATGCATAGATAGATAGATGGCAGAGAGAGAGAGAGGTAAGTGCATAGAAAGATAGATAGATAGATGGCAGAGAGAGAGAGGTAAGTGGATGGATGGATAGATAGATAGATAGATAGATAGATAGATAGATAGATAGATGGCACAGAGAGAGGTAAATGCATAGATAGATAGATGGCAGAGAGAGAGGTAAGTGCATACATAGATAGATAGATGTCAGAGAGGGAGAGGTAAGTGCATAGATAGATAGAAGGAAAAGAGAGAGGGAAATGTAAGTGCAGATAGATAGATAGATAGATAGATAGATAGATGGCAGAGGGAGAGAAGTAAGTGCATATATAGATAGATGGCAGAGAGAGAGACAGGTAAGTGCATAGATAGATAGATAGATAGATAGATAGATAGATAGATAGATAGATAGCAGAGAGAGAGGTAAATGCATAGATAGATGGCAGAGAGAGAGGGAAAGGTAAGTGCATAGATAGATAGATAGATAGATAGATAGATAGATAGATAGATAGATAGATGGCAGAGAGAGAGAGGTAAGTGCATAGATAGATAGATAGATAGATAGATAGATAGATAGATAGATAGATAGATAGACAGACAGACAGACAGATGGCAGAGAGAGAGAGGTAAGTGGATGGATGAATGGATGGATAGATAGATAGATAGAGAGAGATGGCAGAGAGAGAGAGGTAAATGCATAGATAGATAAATGGCAGAGAAAGGGGTAAGTGGATAGATGATAGATAGCAGAGAGAGAGGGAAAGGTAAGTGCATAGATAGATAGATAGATGGCAGAGGGAGAGAGGTAAGTGGATAGATGAAAGATAGATAGATAGATAGATAGATAGATAGATAGATAGATAGATAGATAGATGGCAGAGAGAGAGGTAAATGCATAGATAGATAGATAGATAGATAGATAGATAGATAGATAGATAGATAGATGGCTGAGGGAGACAGACCTTACCCTCATGTAAGTCCCCAGTGACCCCACTAGCAGCAGCCTTGCCCCCACAGTAGTCCCCAGCCCAGGGGCTAACGCAAGGTAGCTGGGCACTTGGTGGGAACTGCTGGCTGGACCTCAGTCCTGCCAAGAGGCAGCTTTCTCTGTGGAGGTGAAGGAGTCCCTGGTGAAGGAAGAGGTGGCAGATGGGATATGCAGTTGCTGAGCAGCAGCAAACTCCCTCTCCTTCATTCCCAGATGGTCTGGGATCTGCTCTCTTTCTGCAGGATGCCTAGATGATTAACATCTCCAATTTGTCTCCCCTGATGTTTGGTTTGTAACAGCTTGCCTGATAAAGAAGCCAGAGAAGCTTCAGACACTTGCAACATGGATATTGTGCATTCCATTTGGCCAATAAAGGTGGTATCACTGGTGGAGTTTTGTTTCGATTTGCTAAATGGCCAACACAGCTTCCCCTGGATGCTTCCTGAGACATGTATGTGCTCCCTCACAGCCCCAAGCAGACCTTGGAGACTTCTCTTTTGCTACGTTGGTCATTCATTTTGCATCCTTTGTCCAGAATGCTCACATTTAAAGAATGGGATTGGTACTCCTTGCTCCCAGTCTCACCAACTGCTTGTCTGGATCAAGTCACTGTTTGTTTTTGCAAGGCAGCACTCTGATCCTCTGCTATTTTTCCTGTGGAGACAGGATCCCTTATTTTATTCTCCCCACTCTCTGGAGGACCTTGCTCTTGGTATTTCATTGATGGGGAGGTGAAGGGGAGACAGCTCAGTGCCCCCCAGTCCTCTCCCAGTTAACAAACTGACTGGCAGGATGGTGGTGGTAAGGAAAAGTTTCTGATGTGGTTGTACCTCCCTCGCTTGCCTTTTATTCAGCAACCTATGCCTCCCATTAGCTATTTCTGAGAGGAAGAATGATCAGGATGGGGAAAATCTGTGCCCTGCCACTTTCCACTTACCTCCGCTCTGATTGTAGTACCTGGGCACATTCACCAGGTTCACTCGGAACACTTCCTCAAAATTCCGCGCATACTGAGTGTTTCGCTCCCAGTACTGAGCATCATAACTATCCACCTTTGTTATCCACGGAGCTTTAGGACGATGTCTCCTTGTGTTGGCATCATAGTAAACAATCTGCTGGTCATCCACAAACCCCACAGAAAAAAACTGAGGCACCTGCTGTCCAGGATCTGACACAGATGTGTAGAAATAAGTCAGGGAATGTGAGGAGTTGCCTAGAAAAGAAACAGAGAGGGATGAAAACAAGCATTATTCTAACTGGACACATTTGATGCAGTAAAGAAAACAAAACAGTGAACAACATGGACATTAATTAAAAACAAATACCTGAGAAAAAGATAAAGAAATAGATAATGACAATGACAGTGTTCTGTCCCAGTCTTCATAGCCTTATATGAATATCATACTATGGTTCTATCTGTGATTAAGGAAGATGCATCCATGAATACATCCTGCAGCTTTGGATCCAACTGTGTTGCTGCAGACATTGTCAATAGCATCCAGAACTCCCTTTATTTTAAACAAGCAAAGGGTTCACTGGCACCTAGAAAGTACAGCTTTTGTGCAACTTTTGTAATGACTTTCATTATCACCCCTCAGGGTTAAGACCAATTAAAAACCCTCTGCCTTGGGGTTGCGGGATAAAACATAGCGGAGATCACATCCACATAGGATCCCTTTTTCTCAATGGTCTTTAGGAAGGGGAGACCTGCAGAAAGTGGGGTAGGTTCTTCAGTTGATTCTTGGTAGCTTTTTCCTTTTCTTTTTTTGGGGGGGAGGGGGGAGGGCTGAATAAGAAAGCCCAGGGTTAAAGAAAAGGTACACACATCACCTTGTGAATAGAAATCGTGTTTTGGATTGACCAGGAAAGAGTGGATGACTTAGATGGTGAGGATTATTACTACTGAGGTGTACAGAACTGGACTGGGGTATTTTTACTGCATAAACATCTATACCTTTGCTTTACATTGAATTACTCCATTGGACTACCTGTTCTAACTGGCGGTGGCTATCCAGGCTCTCGGGTGAGGATTCTTGTGATTGACTGTTGGGTAACTGGAGATGCCAAACATAAGGGTTGTGCAGGAAAAGCAAGTGTTCAGCCATCTAAAGTGTCCACATGTAGAGTTGGGAGGTGCACAGGGGTCATCCAATGCAATCTTCTGTTGGTACAGGAATCAACAACCTTCCATTTAAAACCGATGGCCATCAAACATCTATTAAAAAACATCTGACAAACGAGAGCCCACCACCTCATATGTCAGTGAAGTTTACACCTGTGGGGGGTCTTCCTCCCCACTGCCATTCCTGGATCACCCAATCCAAGCACGACAGGGATCTGGGTGGGACCCATGGGGGTCTTTCTCCCCCCTGTCATGCCTGGATCAGGGGGGAAAGACCCCCATGGGTCCCCTCCAGACCACTGCCATTCCTGGATTACCCGATCTAAGCCTAGCAGATGTCTGGGTGGGACCCGTGGGGGTCTTTCTCCCTCCTGTCCTGCCTGGATCAGGGGGGAAAGACCCCCATGGGTCCCCTCCAGACCACTGCCATTCCTGGATTACCCGATCTAAGCATGGCAGATGTCTGGGTGGGACCCGTGGGGGTCTTTCTCCCTCCTGTCATGCCTGGATCAGGGGGGAAAGACCCCCATGGGTCCCCTCCAGACCACTGCCATTCCTGGATTACCCGATCTAAGCATAGCAGATGTCTGGGTGGGACCCGTGGGGGTCTTTCTCCCTCCTGTCATGCCTGGATCAGGGGGGAAAGACCCCCATGGGTCCCCTCCAGACCACTGCCATTCCTGGATTACCGGATCTAAGCATGGCAGATGTCTGGGTGGGACCCGTGGGGGTCTTTCTCCCTCCTGTCATGCCTGGATCAGGGGTGAAAGACCCCCATGGGTCCCCTCCAGACCACTGCCATTCCTGGATTACCCGATCGAAGCATGGCAGATGTCTGGGTGGGACCCGTGGGGGTCTTTCTCCCCCCTGTCATGCCTGGATCAGGGGGGAAAGACCCCCATGGGTCCCCTCCAGACCACTGCCATTCCTGGATTACCGGATCTAAGCATGGCAGATGTCTGGGTGGGAACCGTGGGGGTCTTTCTCCCCCCTGTCATGCCTGGATCAGGGGGGAAAGACCCCCATGGGTCCCCTCCAGACCACTGCCATTCCTGGATTACCGGATCTAAGCATGGCAGATGTCTGGATGGGACCCGTGGGGGTCTTTCTCCCTCCTGTCATGCCTGGATCAGGGGGGAAAGACCCCCCATGGGTCCCCTCCAGACCACTGCCATTCCTGGATTACCGGATCTAAGCATGGCAGATGTCTGGGTGGGAACCGTGGGGGTCTTTCTCCCCCCTGTCATGCCTGGATCAGGGGGGAAAGACCCCCATGGGTCCCCTCCAGACCACTGCCATTCCTGGATTACCGGATCTAAGCATGGCAGATGTCTGGGTGGGAACCGTGGGGGTCTTTCTCCCCCCTGTCATGCCTGGATCAGGGGGGAAAGACCCCCATGGGTCCCCTCAAGACCACTGCCATTCCTGGATTACCGGATCTAAGCATGGCAGATGTCTGGATGGGACCCGTGGGGGTCTTTCTCCCTCCTGTCATGCCTGGATCAGGGGGGAAAGACCCCCATGGGTCCCCTCCAGACCACTGCCATTCCTGGATTACCGGATCTAAGCATGGCAGATGTCTGGGTGGGAACCGTGGGGGTCTTTCTCCCCCCTGTCATGCCTGGATCAGGGGGGAAAGACCCCCATGGGTCCCCTCCAGACCACTGCCATTCCTGGATTACCGGATCTAAGCATGGCAGATGTCTGGGTGGGAACCGTGGGGGTCTTTCTCCCCCCTGTCATGCCTGGATCAGGGGGGAAAGACCCCCATGGGTCCCCTCCAGACCACTGCCATTCCTGGATTACCGGATCTAAGCATGGCAGATGTCTGGGTGGGAACCGTGGGGGTCTTTCTCCCTCCTGTCATGCCTGGATCAGGGGGGAAAGACCCCCATGGGTCCCCTCCAGACCACTGCCATTCCTGGATTACCGGATCTAAGCATGGCAGATGTCTGGGTGGGAACCGTGGGGGTCTTTCTCCCTCCTGTCATGCCTGGATCAGGGGGGAAAGACCCCCATGGGTCCCCTCCAGACCACTGCCATTCCTGGATTACCCGATCGAAGCATGGCAGATGTCTGGGTGGGAACCGTGGGGGTCTTTCTCCCTCCTGTCATGCCTGGATCAGGGGGGAAAGACCCCCATGGGTCCCCTCCAGACCACTGCCATTCCTGGATTACCGGATCTAAGCATGGCAGATGTCTGGGTGGGAACCGTGGGGGTCTTTCTCCCTCCTGTCATGCCTGGATCAGGGGGGAAAGACCCCCATGGGTCCCCTCCAGACCACTGCCATTCCTGGATTACCGGATCTAAGCATGGCAGATGTCTGGGTGGGAACCGTGGGGGTCTTTCTCCCTCCTGTCATGCCTGGATCAGGGGGGAAAGACCCCCATGGGTCCCCTCCAGACCACTGCCATTCCTGGATTACCGGATCTAAGCATGGCAGATGTCTGGGTGGGAACCGTGGGGGTCTTTCTCCCTCCTGTCATGCCTGGATCAGGGGGGAAAGACCCCCATGGGTCCCCTCCAGACCACTGCCATTCCTGGATTACCGGATCTAAGCATGGCAGATGTCTGGGTGGGAACCGTGGGGGTCTTTCTCCCTCCTGTCATGCCTGGATCAGGGGGGAAAGACCCCCATGGGTCCCCTCCAGACCACTGCCATTCCTGGATTACCGGATCTAAGCATGGCAGATGTCTGGGTGGGAACCGTGGGGGTCTTTCTCCCTCCTGTCATGCCTGGATCAGGGGGGAAAGACCCCCATGGGTCCCCTCCAGACCACTGCCATTCCTGGATTACCCGCTCCAAGCATGATAGGTGTCTTTTTAAAAAAAATTAATTCACAGAAAATTTGATTCATTCGTTTTGCAACTACTTGTCTTTGCAAATAGTTGCAACTTCAATGAATCAAATTTTCTATTAATTTAATTTTTTTAAAAACCCACATGCACCCATCGGTCGCACCAAAAGCACAAAGGCAGCACTGGGAGAAGGGGAGAATGGTGGATCTACCAAAAGCTGAGGAGGGATAGTAAACACTCCTCCTCCATTAGTCCCTCCCCTCCAGATTGATGCAATTCAGATTCTTCAATCCCACTTGTTGAACACACCCCAGAATCGATTCTTTTAAAAAAAAACAACCCAAAACACTACAGAACTAGTGTCAGAAAACAAAAACGTTTTTTTGTATGTGCCTCACTTCATTGCTAATGAAACAGCTCACACAATCATCAGAACCGGTTTCAAATGGGAACGATGGTCATATAAACTGATTGGGAATTTGTTTTATATCGTAGTGGGAATGAGCCCAAAGTTAAAAAGCACACAGGAGAAAAAGGTGATGTTAAGAGTAATGAGTAGCAGACCTATATTCTGTCTGAGTTGTTGTTGGCTAAAATGGTATTGATGAACTTCAGGGCAGGCAGAGGGCATATCAATATCTCTTATTGGCCATGACAAGACTAGAGACAGAGCGCAAGAAAAGATAAATAATTATATTTCAGTTTCCTAGAAAAGTAATCTCTCTGGTGACCACAATATCTCCATTTATACATGACTGTCATGTCACCTCTTAACCTTCTCTTCCTCAAGCTCCCTAAGCCATACAGCCCAGTTTGGAAGGTAGTTCTTCTATCACTCCATGGACAGGACTATCTGTGGTCCCTCTCTGTTTCCAATGTATTTCAGAATTTTAAAAACCCATTTTATGGCTGGAAATACAAAGTTGTGTAGGTAGCAGGAATTGCCAGGAAATAGTGAAGGGCAACAAAAAACATTGTTGTTATTATTGTCTAAAGTATAGCTACAAAACGCACAGCATGCCGCAGGATTTAGCAAAACTCTTATTCTGCAAGACTGCAGTGAGAGCAGGCTATTGGGAGAGGTGGCAGGGAATGAAAAGGAGTGGAAGGGAGAAACTGTACACAGAGTCTCCATTTAGTTTAATAGGAGACCATGCATTTTATATCTAAATAGAGTGTAAAGGTAAAAGGTAAAGGTAGTCCCCTTGACATGAATCATAACCGACTGTAGAGGGTGGTGCTCATCTGTGTTTCTATGCCAAAGAGCCAGCGTTGTCCGAGGACTGCTCTGATGGTCATGTGGCCAGCATGACCATACCAAACGCTGTTACCTTCCCACTGAAAAGTGGTACCTGTATATCTACTTGCATTTGCATGCTTTTGAACTGCTAGGTTGGCAGAAGCTGGGACTAGTGGTGGGAGCTCAGCCCATCATGCAGCACTTGGATCTCAAACTGCCAACTTTCTGATCTTCCGATCATAAGAACTGGTATCTTAACCACTACCACTTAACCACTGTGTATGGACACAGAAATAGTAAGTAGCAGCCAAGGAGACATGCTGTGATGTTAAAATGGTAAACTGCCTCAGCACCAGTTGCTGGTCACAATGAGCCTTCTGAACAATCTTAAATGTGGAATAGACCACAAAGGCCATCTAGTCCAACCCCTTGCAATGCAGAAATACACAACTGAAGTATTCCTGAAAGATGCCCATCCAATCTCTATTTTAAGACTGCCAAACAAGGCACACATATTAAAAAAACAAAACAAAACCAATCTTACTAATGTTTAGGTGCCATCTTTTATTTTACTTTGAATTCACAGGTTCATATGCTAATCTCTGGAGCAGGAGAAAACCAGCTGATTCTCTCTTCTACAAGACATCCTTTCAGATATGTGAAGACAGCTATCATGTCACCTCTGAATTCAAAGACCTAGCTGTGTTAGTTTGGAAAATCAGGATATTATAGCACCTTTGAGACTCACTGAAAGAAAGAAACTGTAACTATGAGCTTCCTAGACTTAAGTCTACTTTCATGCACCTCATGCATCTGAGGAAGCAATCTCAAGTCTATAAAAGTTCATGCTGCCAACTTCTTTCTTTCAGTTAGTTTCAAAGGTGCTACAAGATCCTTTTGCATACTAATGTCACTTCTTGGTCTAAATAAATCCAGCTCCCTAATACCTCAGAAAGCCTGGTTTCCACCAGATCTTTGAGCCTCCTGGTCACCATATATAGGAACACACCATGCACACGCTTTGGCAACTGTGACAATGCAGCATTACCCTCTAGTGTTAAATCCAGGAGAAGCCACTTCTTTCTTCCCGCCTGATTTCCCAGAAAAGGCAGCGTCTGAACCCTGATCTGGCTTTTGAAAAACTGGAAGGCTCTGCTTGCTGTGAAGTCAGAGAACCTGCCCTGCAGCCAAGACATTTCCACAGATCACCAACCTTCCCACTTCACACATAAAGGGGGGGGGGGGGGGAGCAGACAGGAATTCACCTGGTGAAGTTTCTCAGCAAGAATAATAGAATCAAAGACTCACAGAGTTGGAAGAGACTGCAAGGGCCATCCAGTCCAACCCCATTCTGCCATGCAGGAAATCTCAATCAAAGCATTCCTGACAGACAGCCATCCAGCCTCTGCTTAAAGACCCTCAAAGAAGGAGCCTCCACCACACTCTGAGGAAGGAGTGTGTTCCACTGTTGAACAGCCCTCACTGTCAGGAAATTCCTCCTAATGTTGAGGTGGAATCTCTTTTCCTGCAGCTTGCATCCATTGCTCCGGGTCCTGTTCTCTGAAGCAGCAGAAAACAAGCTTGCTCCCTCCTCAATATGACATCCCTTCAAATATTTAAACAGAGCTATCATATTAAGCCGTCTGGATTCCCAGTGATTGGGCGGCATATACATAAATCCTATTATTATTATTATTATTATTATCATCTTCACCTCTTAACCTTCTTTTCTCCAGGCTAAACATCCCCAGCTCCCTAAGGCATTCCTCATAGGGCAAGGTTTCCAGACCCTTCACCATTTTAGTCGCCCTCCTTTGGACACAAGGCTCCAGTTTCTCAACGTCCTTTTGGAATTGTGGCGCCCAGAACTGGACACAATATTCCAGGTGGGGCCTGACCAAAGCAGAACAGAGTAGCACTATTACTTCTCTTGATCTAGACACTATACTCCTATTGATGCAAGGTAGGTGATAAAGATCACATTGGTGTGATAAAGAAGATAGGCTAGGCCAGTGTGGAGCAGTGGTTTGAGTGTGGGAGTAAAACTCTGGAGATCAGTGTTCAAATCCTAGCTTGGCCATGTAATCCCACATGGCTGATCACACTCTCTCAGCCTCAGAAGAAGGCAAGGGCAAACCCCTCTGAAGAACCTGGCCAGGAAAGTCCCATAATAGGATGTTTGCCTTAAGTGTCGCCATAACTCAGAAGCTAATTCAAGGCACAGAACACCAAAGCTGACTTTAAGGTGCATTACAACAACACTGTGTTGTGTCCAGAAACACAAACACACCCCAAACTGCCCCTCCCTTGCGCAGAAAGCTTCCTTTCAGGTGACACATGGAATTATTCAGGAAAGGAAGAAGGAATGATGGGAGCAGCCTTTGGAAGGGAATCTGGAGCAGGACGGGATGGACAGGGCTCATCCGGAGAAACGCCAAAACCAAAGCAGACCAAGGAGGTTCCTGAACAGATAGAGACCTGGACACCAACAAAGCCTAACCGGCTAAACCTGGCCAGAACCTGACTTCTGCTGTTATTATTGCTGTTATGATTGTTTTGTTGTTACTTGTTTATTTGTTTATTCTTCTTAAATTATGTTTTAAGTTGTAAACAGCTTAATTCTATTTTAAGGGGGGGACTCTGGAATGGAGGAATGTATGTTTTAATGCTGTAAGATGCCCCGATTGTGTTCACAAAGGGGCAGGATACAAAAACAATTTATTATCATCATCATCACATGAAGGAGATCAGGAGTTTATCCCGTGAATATCCCAGAAAAATTGCACAGTTACATGAAACAGTTTGACACGACGTCACATAAAACCCGCCATTAAAGTGGCCGCAAAGAAGCATATTTTTGACTCTGGGATTTCAGTGACAATGCATTTCAGATATCGTTTTATTTGTGCCATTGAGTGTGATAATCATTTGCGCAATTCCTCGCCATTTTCACTTTGTTTGCGGGATGCTTTAAATGCGCTTTGATCTCTCTTTAATGCCGAAATCGGCCCCAGTGTGATAAAGTCCTTCCCGCAGTCGGTCTCAAAGGTGCCACACAGGATCCCTTGGCCATAGAAAGCCAAAGAGGGCTCAAAGCCTTGGAAAACTATAAAGCCCAGGAATCACAGGATCCTAGATTTGGAAGAGACCCCAAGGGCCCTGACCCAGCCCAACCCCATTCGGCCATGCAGGAGCTCTCAATCAAAGCACCCGCGACAGATGGCCATCCAGGCTCTGGGGTGCATAGGGCGGAGGAACAGCGCTTAAAGCGGGGTCAAACTGCGTTATTTCTGCCGTGTAGATGGGTCCTGGGAGAGAAATGTGTGGCAAAGGAGAGAAGAAGGAGAGGAAGCCACTGCCATGGAATGGCATCCTGGGCAAGTGCTCCTCAGAGCCTCCATTAAGGAGGGCTCCTGGAAGGGACCCAGCCTCCCTTCCCTCCAAGGAACAGCCTTGCCCTCCTCAGCCCCACTCACCCAGGGAACTCCCCAGCAGCAGCAGCATCAGGGAAACAGCCACCGCCAGCAGAGAGACCGGAGCCTGAGGCAGCAGCAGCAGCCCCGCCGCCGCCATCCCGCTCCTTCCTCGCCTTCTTCCCTCGCTTTCCTCCGCAGCAGCTGGACCTCCTGCCTCCTCTCCCTTCGCCCCTCCCAAGAGCACTGCCAAGGAATCTGGCACCCAGGCCCAGGATTGGCCGAGAGGAAAGCGTTCCACCAATAGGGAAAAAGAGGCGTCGCTTTCGTCACCTGTTGCTGGGGAGATGCCTAGGCGCCAGCGCGAGAGTCCTGCTGCTGGAAAGGGAAAGAGAAAGTCCTTTCGGGGGAATCCCCTTGAGAGCCTTGGCCAGCAGAGGGCGCATGGACTCTGGAGACTCAGCTGTGAAACCCAATGGCTGACTTTGGGCAAGTCACACTCTTAAAGTCAGCCTTTATTTAGACTGGGCTGTAGATACGATTAATAAACTAAACCAAAAAGCATGTGTCTATGGCGTACATTCTACAAAATAATACCAAAATACATATAAAATAATACATAATAGGTAGGAGTCAATAAAATAAGGAGGCAACAAATGGAAAACATCAAGTATAAAATATTAAACCTCAAATAACAATCACGCGATGCCTGCGAAGGCTTCCATGAACAGGATGGTCTTCAGCTCCGTTTTGAAGCTGGTTAAAGAAGTGATGGCTCTTGCTTGTGGGGGAAGAAGGTTCCAGGAGTGAGGGGCAGCGAGTGAAAAGGGGCAAATCCGGGATGGGGCAGAGGAAATCCTGGGTTGGGACAGGAACCCTTGACTACCAGAACGGAGGGCCCTGGTGGGAAGGTGAGGAGAAAGAAGTTCAGATCAATAAGGAGGGGCCAGTCCATGCATAGATGTACATAGATGTATTTATTTATTTATTTAAGGTATTTCTACCCCCCCCCCTTCAGCCCTAAAGGCTCTCAGAGCAGCTTACAATTATTATTTTTAATTACACGGTTCCCGGCCCTCAGGCTTACAATCTAATATGTTCGATGTAACATAGGTATTACTCAGTGGGCTTCTTAGTCCTGCCCAAAATGGAGAACATTGGCATTCCTCCAGGACAGAAGGGTGAAATGTAGGGCACGTCCTGGAGAAGGAGGACATCTGGTCACCCTCCTTTGGAGAGGCTCTTTGCAGAGGAGGCCTGCAGGACGTTGTTTGTTGCATATCACACAACTATGTCCAGACCAGAGAGGCCAGGAACCTTGAATTAGAAATGAAATACTGCCCCCCCCCATAAACTTTTGGTTTTTTTAACTCTTCTCAGGTCCATGTCAAGCAGCAAGAGGAGGAAGCCTGCAGAGAATAACCAAGTGAAAGCAATTCCATTGTTGCTTTATAACTTCCAGGCCATGCTCTTGTAATAAATAGCACTAAGAAACTGTGGTTTAATGGCTTGTCCCACGGCACTAAGCTGCGTAAGACCCTTTCTCCTACCTGCCCCCTTCCATTTTCTCAGACAACTTCCCCATCCACTTATCTTGGGGTTTTCCTACATTCCATCACTGTTTTGTTAATCCAAAAAATAAAAAACCATCAACCTTTTTGTCAGTTCCATAAGAAGACACTCAAACTTTTTGTACTTTGTATGGGAACATTAAGGCCTCATTCACACTACTTAATAAACCTGTTTTCAAACCAGTTTAAACCACTATAAATGGCCCTTGTTCACACTGCTGCCAAACTTCTCCAATGCAGTTTGTCTGTGTGTGTTTGTGGGGGGGGGGGGGCAGCATTAAACCTGATTAAACTGGTTGTTCCAAATCTGAGACATTTACCGCATCTTTTTAAATGATTCAGTTCAATGCAAGTGCAAACACATTGTCAATTGGGTTTGGTTCCCTGTGATGAGATCACCCCTGTGGCGTTGCACATGGGGAATCCATTTTGAAACGAGCAGGTTCGATCGCAGCATCCAAAATCTGAACATCTATTTGGTGTCGAAGGCCTCAATCGATTCAAAATGATCCAATGCAAAAATGGGTTTATTATATAGTGTGAATGAGGCCTAAGTATTCCTACAGGATATAAATATCAAACCCAAATATGGTCACTTTGCTCATACAGAGGCCACTGCATGCATAAAGTCAGGGCTTCTCAGGATCTCTCAGATGGGGTCCTGGCAATTATTTCCCCCCCAATATTATACGGACCTGTGCTAAGTTTCTGCCCACTGGGTACAACTGTTTCATTCCTTTAGTCCAGGGACCACCATTTTGAGTAGCACTGCTCTGAGTAAATTGTAATAGCTATTATCAGAAGGATATGTTCTGCCTAGGATATAAGAATTAAAATGTGCCCAGCAGTGATAAGCATTGTTTTTTAGATGCGTCATGCATGGAAGCTGTTGAATTATCTCTACAATTTCAACATCCAGGCTGAAATATTTAGTAACCTCCAGATTTTGTGAGAAGGATGTTTCTGCAATAAACCAGCCGTTGAATGCTTAAGGCAGTCCTTTCCAACAGACTGCGGCCATTTTGTGTCTGTCTCGTCTTCCCAGCTGACCTCCACAAAATGGCCTCCGTTCTTGGCAGACACTCTGCGACTGCCGTCTCCTCAGATCTTTCCTCGCTTCAGAGCAGAGCTTAGTTCTGGGTGAGGCAGGCCAGCTGTAGACAAAACCGAAAGTCCCCGTTGTGTGTTGTGAAGGCATCTTAGCTGAAATTCAGTACACAAAATGTTCACCTGAGCAACCTGACAGAACAGAGTTTGATCCCCCTCAGCTCTTACAAGCAGCCTTAATGTCCCTGCATGCACCCAAAGAAGCTTTCTCCTTTTCATGAAGTTCCCCAAAGGAATTGGGATTGACCGGCCATCTGCTTGTTCCTCTGCTCTGTTGCCTCCAAATGGCCTTTGCTCCAGGCAAGCCCCAGTTTGTTCCTATGTAGACTATCTCTGAGTCAGATGGGAAAGTCCCTTGGTGGTTTCCTGGTTTTGCTCTCTTCTCTCTTTTTAAAAACATTATTTTGTTATTCGTGTTCCATGTATTTCTGAAAGAAAAATACAGAATGTAAAACAACTAGGCAGATAACATTTTTATGGATGCATAAAGAGAAATAACTCTCTTTAGGATGTGAAGTTGAAGGCTTTCATGGCCGGCATCCATAGTTTTTTGTGGGTTTTTCAGGCTATGTGGCCATGTTCTAGAAGAGTTTCTTCCTCTTCAGGAAGAAACTGTTCTAGAACATGGCCACATAGCCCAAAAAGCCCACAAAAACTATCTCTTTAGGATCTTACAATAATTTCTGGCATGCTTTCTCTCTTTCATCTCTCTCAAATTGGAGTTCTTAACAGTCCCTTTTTGGGGCCAACTCCAAAGCATAAAATACTCTGTGCAAGCTTTTGCAGCTTCGTTGGCTTCTTCATCATGCAAAGATGCTAAAAATCATACCAAAGAAAGCATCTTTGCTTGAGGAAGAAGCTAGTGAAGCTTCTAAAGCTTGCATAATGTATTTTATGCTTTGGAGTTGGCCCGAAAAAAGGGTATCACTGCTTGCGAATTTTGTATTTTGTTGTACTGTATATACTCATGTATAAGTCTAGAAATTTTAGTCAAAACATTGACTGACCCCAAAACCCAGAGTTGACTTATCCATGGATTGATGTTAGTACTGTACTTTTACTCTGATTTTAAAAAAAGGAACCATCCTCTGGTGAAAAGCAAGAGCATAATCTGTCCTGGAAGCACTGACACATCTCTATTCCCTCATCCATCCAGCCTTTAGTGTTCAGTAGTTATCCCTGCTGGAATTTTGTAAGCTGTTCGGCATGGTTTTCCTTTGCGTCATCCTTTATATCCTTTGTCACATGGCCCTAAGTTTTGCTTTCGACTTATCCATGGGTCATATCAAAATCCATAATTTTGGCACCCAAACCAGCCCTGGACTTGTTGACTTATAGTCAAGTATACATGGTATTTTGCTCCATCGCCAACTTGGCTACCCCATATATATATATATATATATATATACACACATATACACACACACACACACCCTATATATATATATATACACACACACACACACATACACACCATATATATATATATATATATATATATGAATTTCAAGATACCAGATGTAGCCACAACAGAGGAATCCCAAACAAGAGGGAAACAAAGTCTGGGACTTAACTACTCACATTTTATACCTTCAGCAAAGATAAAATTCTTTCATTGCACTACAATTTGGCATATTTTACCTATAGAGTACTAATAAATTTTTCCAGATGGATAACCTTGGGCAAGTCACACACTCTCAGCCTCAGAGGATGGCCATGGCAAACACCCTCTGAGGAAACTTGCCAAGAAAACCTTTGACTTATGGTCTTCATAAATCAGAAACTACTTGAAGGCATACAACAACAACAACAACAAACAATGCAGAGATTCCTTGGGAAATCATTCTCTGCCCAAGAAAGGAACAGTTAGCTAAAGGGACATCTGAGACTCAAGAGAAGTAACTTTTCTGTTGCTAATGTGAGTGGAAATGTTATTACCTGTCTTTTAATGCTCTTTGTCTCTAGTCCTCACAATGCCAACAGGGAGAGTGGCCTCTTCTTGCACTGAAATCCATGAAAACCATCTTAACTGACAACAACTCTGACAAAATGACTCTAATAGCATCACAGTTTTTCTTCTTTATGATTTTCAGCACCTTTGTTTGATGAAGAAGCCAATGAAGCTTCAAAAGCTTGCATAACCTATTTTATTTTTTGGAGCTCCCTCAAAAATGCTATTGCTGCTTGTGGATTTTGGATTAAATCTAGCAAGGATTCTAAAAGAGTATAACCAATATGAAGATATAAAGAGTCCCAAAATATCAAACAAATATTGATAATTTATCATGTGTAAAACTGAGCAGAACTGAAAATGAGAAATATAAATGATTTCCCAACATTAAATTACTGAAGAGTACCAAAGATTTGATAGTTCTGATGAGAAATGAATACTTAGGACAAGAGGCTACTATTAGAAAAGAATATGGAGAAACAGAACGGTTCGCAAATGGCAAAGGGATCAGGAAAGGCTGCATCTTTTCCCTCTGTCGGTTTAACTTATATGCAGAAAATATCATACAAAGAGCAGGATTGGACAAAGAAGAAGGAGAAGTAAGATAGGAGGAAGGAACATCAACATCTGAGATATACAGATGATATCCAACTACTAGTGGAAAACATCACAGATTTGCAACAACTATTAAGGAAGATCAAAGAAGAAAGTGCAAAGGCAAGCTTAATGCTGAACATAAAACAAAAATAATGACCATAGTGGATCAACATAAATTCAACCTAAACAGTGAAGAAATCAAAATAGTTAAAGATTTCCCATACTTTGGATCAAACATTGATCAGGATGGAGACTGCAGTCAAGAAATCAGAAGAACACTAGGAAATGGATAAGAAGAAAATCAGCTCGTTTGAGATGTGGCACTAGAGAAGAGTGCTCAGAATACCATGGATGGCCAAAAAGACAAACAAAGAGTCCTAGAACAGGTCAAGCCTGAACTCTCCCTGGAAGCCAAGATGATCAAACTGAGGCTTTTGTACCTTGGCCACATCATGAGTAGGCATGAATAACTGGAAAAGGCAATAATACTAGGAAAGGAGTAGAAAGAAAGAAAGACTGCATGCCAGATAGATATGACTCAGGATCGAATTTGCAGGACCTAAGTAGAGCAGTGGAAGACAGTGGGGCTTGGAGATCATCATCATCATCATCATCATCATCATCATAATCATCATCATCATCTTTAATTTTTATCCCGCTTTTTGTTTCCACAATCAAAGCGGCGTACAACCTTTAAAAAATACAATATATACAATCCCCCCCCCCATTAAAAATGTGGAGATGTCTTCTCCACATGCTTGGCATGAATCAGTGTTGATTCAAGAGCAGTTAACATAATCAACCATGATGTATATCATATATATGGTATATATATATGGAGGATGGAGCAAATGTCTTGTGAGTTTTGTCTGCCTAAATAATTTGACTGCCTTGGGGATTAACTAGCATTTGTTGCCTTTTCCTCAGGCAGCCCTCCTGAGCCCCCCACTGATTCCCCCAAAGGGCTCAAAACCATCACTGCAAATGGACCTGCCTTTGATATCTTCACCTTTGTGGACTGGCACACAAAGCGCCTGTGTCCCCCAGAGAGATTTAACTGGTGCATTTTACAGCAGTGGCTGACATTTGATCATAGACTTGGAATGCTGAAGGGAATAGAAGATGACTTGGCAATGTTAGCCAGGCCCAAAGGCTGCCAAGTCCTGCTTTGGGAATGCCCTGGGGCAAAGGCCAAGTGCTGTGCTGGCAGAAGGATTGCCCCAGTAGGCATTTATTATCACTCATAAGTTCTGGATCATGAGGTTTTAGTTGCAAAAAGTTGAAAAACAATTGCCTCACTAATGCTTGGGGGTGTGCAAATGTACACAATGCTTTTTGCACTCTTTTTTCTGACACAGGCAGAATGCAGAAACTTTCTCCTGCCAAACAAGAGGGGGGTTGTGGTGGTGCAGCATTGCCCTCTTGCGTCCAGAGTGGGAACAGACCTTCTTTTTCCTCACCTGATTTCCCAGAAAAGGCAGCGTCCCATGAAGCATCCAGCCCATAAATAGTCCAAAGTCACAGTTCTGACAACTCATCTGTAGCTCTAGCTAACACATTTCTAACACAACACCCAGATTGTCAGCTTCTTCCTTGCAACCTGAGAAAGAGAAAGCAGGCAATAATTCAACTGGTGCAACCTCTCAGGAAGATGCATTAATGGAGAAGCTGCACCTGGGGAATTTTTGCCTGAGAAACAACTCTTAAAAGGAGCAGTGTGTGCACACAACAATCAGAATATGGGATGTTACTTTTTAAGATCCCTAGTATCTCAACTTCTGACAACAACAATAGGCATCAAGGAAAGCCAGGATGGCATAGAGGTTTCTGTGTTGGACTATGACCAGCTTGACTGTGAAACCCACTGGATGACCTTGGGCAAGTCACATGCTCTCAGCCTCAGAGGAAGGGAATGGCAAACATTCTCTGAAGAAATCTTGCCAAGAAACCCCCATGATAAGGTCACCTTAGTGTTGCCATAAGTCAGAAACAACTTGAAGGTACACACCACCACCACAACCACCATATTAACGAAATAGGGATGCCAAGGGCAGAGTGTCAAGTTAGTTTTGGCAACAGAATAGAAAAAGTTACTATTATTAGCTGGGAATAGGGAGGGGAAGAAGGAGCAACCAAGAGAAAACACAAACAATGTACAGTCATGCTGAAAATGGAGAACATTTTGAAATTCCTCCTGTACAGAAGGTTGAAATGTAGGGCATATCCTAGAAAAGGAGGGTGTCTGATCACCCTGAGTAGGACCTCAGTTTCTGGTGACTGTCACAATAAGACCCACTCACCCAACTATTTTCCTATTGTGGCAGCCCCTTGGGTTTTGTCATCCCACCGCTGCCACCAAATTATGTCACAGGAGCCACCAAAAATTGCTTATTTTTACTTTTAGAATTCACTTTCAGATGGTATCTAGTAGCGTGGTTACTTATTTCAGTCCCAGACAAGCTTGTAAGTAATTAACAATAAACCTTTATTTGAAAAACAGTTTAACAATGGGCTGGTACACATTAGTGCTTTGTGATGCCCTGATGCCCAAATTAGGGCTCGCTACGGCGCAGCATCTATATGCGCCAAGCCCTAATATCAGCACCATTACACCATAAGCCTGCGGCCCTGTCCACATGGGGCGCAGCCTTGTGAGAAAAGGGTGCCAGAGTGCCCACACACCTCTGGGCGGAAGCACTATCATAAGGGCTGCGTCTTTATCGCGCTGCAAAAGGAACCGCTCTAGGTGGCTCCTTTTTTGCTCTGCCGTGTTGTCGCCCTGTTTGGTTGCTCCAGCAATGCGGCACAGCAAAGAGGGGTGGCGTTTCACGGCCCGTCTGTACAGCCCCAATGTTTCATTTGTTCAGTTGGCACATTCACTTGTTATTGCTTCACTTTGTTGCACTTAGTTACACTTTGTTACGCCTCTCTCTCTCTCTCTCTCTCTCTCTCTCTCTCTCACTTAGGACCCTCACATGGTCCTCATTTACTGTTAACCTTCTGGCCCTATTTCTATTCTAGCCCTCAGGCTAATCCTGTCCCTTAGGATATGAGACCAGCCACTCCCTCCCTTGGAGTGCTGTATTAGAACCAAGTCCCTCACTCCTGAACTTGTTCCTATCAGACCCGGTCATAGAGCCAAGTCATTCCAAACTCTAGCTCTCACAGCCGCTGACCTCTGGACCTTCGCACAACCTTCACACAACCAGACCCTCACTGTCTGGAGCCAAAACCCTCTCTGACTGTCACTAACAATCAGCTGACTCCTGATTGGCTGTTGCTAACCTGGCATAATTCTGCCTGACTGTGTGAATGAGGCATCTCCAAGGCACCCTTTCCAAACCGCTACACAATGCTGGCTCTCAGAGTATCTTGTATAAATTCACTTCACATCCAGTATAGTTACAGGAAAAAACTCATCCCATGAGAGACCACAGTATCCCTTAGTGGTAGAATAATAAATAATAAATAATAAAAATTTTATTTATATGCCGCCCTTCCTTCGATCAGGGCGGCTTACAGCATAAAAACAGACAATTCAAAATACAATTCAATAAAAATACAATAAAAATACACATACAGAGTTACAAAAACTCAACCCAACAGTAAAAAGCCCCTTGGCCCAGCCTCTTGGCCACGAAAGAGGAGGGAGGCCCGCAGGAGATCTATTCGGGGAATGCCTGTTGGAACAGGAAGGTTTTCAAGTCCTTCCTAAATTGGGCCAGGGTGGTAGACGAGCGGAGCTCTATGGGCAGCGCATTCCAAAGGGCTGGGGCAGCTATGGAAAACGTCCTCCGCGAAGTGGAGGCTAACCTAGCCCCAGGCACCTTCAGTAGCTGCTGCCCAGACGTTCTGAGGGTGCGAGGCGGAATGCAAAGATATAGCCATGTTAGTCTGATCTAACCATCTAAGGGAGAGAATAATTGGGATATTGGGCATGGTATGCTTTCTTAAGTGTAAGCTGCCTTGATTGTCTCTCTGGCAGAGAGGCGGGGTAAAAATAAAGCTATTATTATTATTATTATTATTATTATTATTATTATTATTATTCTGTAGAATTAGTACCTAGAGAGATCTTGTAGTAGCACCTTTGAGACTAACAAATGCAATTCCTTTCTTTTAGTGAGTCTCAAAGGTGCTCCAAGATCTCTCTACAGAGCATCCTTGAGGTCATAATCACACAGGGAAAATTGGAAGTTTAAAGTGGAGGCAATGCAAGGTCATTCAGGACTTAGGGACAAATTCACAGCTGGTTCTCACATGACGCTGCAGCCAATCAGAAGAGAATCCAGGGTGAATGTAAGGTCACTCTGGAAATAAGTAAATTTGCAAAACTACCAGATTTACATGTCCCTTTTCCTTGCGAATTGGCTCCTCTCCCATAATGGCTGCTGTGTGATAATGCAAGGCTCCAGATGCATCTGCTTTCGCAAGCTGCCTTGCTATCCCTGGGAGAAACTTCGTAAAGGGATACACACAGACTTCCCTCGTTGCCCCTTTCTCTCCTTCTCTAATGGAGCCTCTAATGAAGGGCAGAGCTGCTGGTGGGAGAAGAAGGCAGAGGGAGGGTGCTTTGGAGGGGAAAATGGAGGACATGCCCTGGAAAAGGAGGGCATCGGGGAGGCTCAGCCCTCACTGGAACCAGGCAAGTTTATGGGCCCCCTCTCTCTGACAAAGAAAGAGAAAGAGAGAGAGAGAGAGAGAGAGAGAGAGAAGTAAGTGGGTGGATGGATAGATAGATAGACAGACAGACAGACACACACACACACACAGAGGTTTAGATGACAGACAGACAGACAGAGGTGGATGGGTGGATGACAGACAGGGACCCTTTTTGATCATGAAACCCACTGGGTGACCTTGAGAAACACACACTCTTTCAGCCTCAGAGGAAATACGTAGGACCCATATGACTCTTTCGTGTATGTGTGTGTCTTTGTGGTTTCACGGAGTTTGTCTGCCTTCCTTTGACACAGCTTTGGGTACAAAGAGACTTCCCTCCCTGGTTTCCTCTCCCTCCCTCCCTCCCTGCAGCATGTGGGGGGGCACTTGTGGAAGTGACAGTTTGGAGCATGCTCAGAACAGATATTTCTAAGCAAGCAATGGGGATTTGTCCTCACCCATCTGATAGCCAAATTCGAATCTAACCCTAAATACTGTGCCTTTAACCCCTTGTTGTGCTCTTGTGTGTGATAACCGACAGCACTGTAGCCATTTTTGGGATGACAGCACATAGGTCACTGTGTGATAACATCCACAGTGTAACTCCCTTCCTTGAAACACATCCTGACTGGGATCTCTCTGGTGCCTCATCCAACTCTCTTTCTCAAATATGTCATCTCTTTTCAAAAATTTAAACAACCCTCTCACTCACAGAGGCCCCTCCCATTGCAGAGTTCTCTGTGCTGGGATTGGTCCCTACTTCCTCAGAGGCTGAGCTTCTTGCCTAGCAACCAGCTGTCAGGATGGCACCACCCCCAAAGGACCGGTCGTTAGAGCATCCTCCTCCCAGAGATGCTTTGCCATTGCCTTCCTCTGAGGCTGAGACCCAAAGGACTTCCATGGCTGCACAGGGATCCAGATCTAGATCTTCTGGATCCTAAAACTCAGATCCCTTTATGCTGCCTGCCTTCAGGCATTATGCCTCTGCTGAACAACTGTGCTGCAAGGCTGTTATCAAAGGACCATCTGGGAAGAAAGAGTTTGTCCATGTGGCTCCAACTCAGTTGAAGATCTAAGTCACCACTTATTGGAGTGCCCAATTTATAAAGATATAAGAAATGCCTTATGCAAAGACTTAGGTTTGGTATCAAACAACTCTGACTAATATCCGATCTCTTTTTTTATTAGGGGACACCGAAACAAGCATTTCTGAAAAGGTAGCCTGTTTTGCTTTTAAAGAATCAATTATGAGGAGGAAGCTCTGTAAAGATAATGGTTGGGTTACAAACCCTACCAGGCAGTGATCAGTCCATGACAAAGGACCTACAGAGAGTTCCTCCACTCCCAGATCACCATCATTACCAGAGCAAAAAACCAGGTCCAGAATGTGCCCCGCAAATGGGTGGCACCAGATACTACCTGGGACATTCCCATGGCTGTCATGGCAGACATGATGTCCTGAGCTGCTCCTGACAGAGCAGTCTCTGCATGGATATTGAAGTCTGCCAGGACAACAAGCCGACAGGACTCCCGCGCCACTGCAGAAACCAACTCAGCCAGCTCAGGAAGGAAGACTGTTGTGCAACAGCGTGGGAGGTACACCAATAGAATCCCATATCTGTCCTGGCCACCCACCCTGAAGTAGACACACTCATACCCAGTATGGGACAGGGCACCTGGTAAGGGAGAGAGAATCCTGATAGATCACTGCAATATATATGTACACCTTATATGCATAGCCTAAAGGTAATTTTATACATATTTGTTATAATTTTCTGCATGAAACAAAATTTGTTTACACAGAACTATTAGAAAGCCAAAGTGTATCTCAGCTTCTTATGTGGACAATTTTGGATTTGGGAGGATTTTGGAATCCAAATAAGAGATACTCAACCTGGACAAAGAGATGAAGATAAACTGCCTATGTCTGCCAGAGATTCCAGGACTGAAAGATGGAATAATTTATTGGCTGTCTAATAATCTAATATGCACAAATAAGTCAAGGTGATTAGGATGGAGGGTTGTTTCTTTCCTAGCAAAACGAAGTGAGGAAGCAGGGAAAGAAAGGGCTTCTCTTCTCATAAAGGGCACTTTCTTTCCATGGAAAATCACTGACTCTCACTGCCACCATTTCCTCTTCCTTGAAATGCATGACAGCCAAATGCCCAAAATGGAAGTGGCACAAATTTGTCCAGCAATGAAAGCATAGAGGAGGAGGAGGAGGAGGAGAGCAGTCCATTGGTGGAAGTGGTACAGGGCCACGCAGACAGTATGGCAAGTATCTCGAGTGCCACAGAGAAAAGGCAGACATATCACAAGATGTTGGGAGATGGTCTTTGTCAGCTAATACTGACATACCCATATTCATGTTAGGAAATGACATGTATGTGACCACAAGATGGAGCTGTAGCGGAACCTATTACAGTTCCAGTGGCAGTTGACAGTTGACACTTGCATTATGGAATGTTGATGCAGTCAGTTCTTCTGAGAGAGAGTGTCAGTTATGACAGTTGGTGTTAGAGTAACTGCCTCTCTGTTTGGTTGTTATGGTTGTTTGGTTGGCAAAGTAACTTATTTATTAAAGCCCTCGTGTAGAATGAAGGCTTGAAGTGCTCTTGTCGTTATTTCTCAAGCCGGGAGCTCAAGGCTGTTTGCAGTGGTGAAGGAATATTTTCCTTCCTGGCCTGAATACCTTTGCAGACATCTCTTCAGATTCCTTCTCCCTGGCCTCCTGTCGATGTGGTTCAACTCTGCAGGTAGTCGTGGTGGACACAGCACGTCTTTCCACGCCTCAACAAGGCCACCATCCCATGCCACTTCAGAACAGCATAAACAGCCACTGGCAAAGTAATGTTCCTCTTTGCCTATGGCAGGTAGCAATGTAGGGCAACAAATGAACATGTCACAATGTAGTGCAATATACCTGTGCCTTGTGCCTTGTCCATTTGTTAACATTAGCTCTACCACATGCAAAAGTCTTGCTTAATGTCATTCCCATTTAAGGATTATTTGTATTTCCTCCAAGCTTTTAAGAATACCAGAACTGGGGTCTTATTACAGATAATAAATACTGTATATTCTCATTTATAAGTCTAGAATTTTGGGTCAAAAATTGAACAACAAAAAAAACCTGGGTTGACTTATCCTGGGTCCATGCAAGTGCTGTATCTTAACTCAAACAGGAACCATCTCCCTCTCTAAGAAGAGTGGCAAAAGTTAAGAGGAGCTTAATCCATCCCTAGAGAAGCTAAAGGAAACACCAACCGCCTTTATTCTCTCCACTGAGTTGCTGCTTCTGGCCTTTCTGAATGTTTGGACAAGAAAATAGCAGCATTCTTTGGCATCATTTTCTTTTCCTTCATTCTTTACATCAGTTGCTGCATGCCACTCAGTTTTACCCTCAACTTATACATGGGTCATATCAAAATTAATAATTTTGGCCCCATTACCTGCCCTCAACTTATACATAAGGTTGACTTACAGACAAGTATATACAGTAGTTAGATCTCCAAAAAGTGGGCAAAATTCTTAACAACTACTTAGTTAAGTATTCTTAATTACGTAAGTTCTCCTTGCCTGACTCCCAAATCTGATAGAAATGTCATTTGTGCTCTAATCACCAACAGAATGGATCTTGTTAGGACAGATCTAATTAGGAGAATTTCTGAATTTAGCTCGATTGCTGAGAGGTAGGGTCCTAACAACACTCTCTGAGATCGGGTCCCAAGATGTCTACAAGAGGTCCACAAGAATCCCTTGAGAGATGACGCTGAGACAGACTGCTCCAATTAAGTCCAAATATTTATTAAAAGGGGAAAAACAAACACACAGCATAAGGGGCCACACATACTCACGCACACACACCATTCTTAATGAAAGTAAAGGAGGGAAATCGGGAGAGTGCTGAGAGAGGCAAATCTAGGGAGATACTCACTTCTGAAGGCTTCTCCAGGAACCAGATGTGGATATAGATGATGAGATGACATGGCCCACCAAAAGGTGTGGGGGGGGGGGCAAACGGCCGAGGGAGCTAAAATCAGAGTTCAGTCTGACATGAAGCCAGGCTGTATTCTGAATGTGACACACTAGTGTATACTTAGACTGAGGCTTATATAGACAATTTGTAGCCTCTGGCTATGAACTTGATGGCTTAACGTCAGCCAAGACAAAGGGGTATGAAGACCTGGGCTTTTGTTAAACCAAGGTGAAGAATAGACTGAGCCAATGCACTTGGATCTAGGAAGGCAAACAGATGAATAGAAGGCCGTTGACTTAATCACTGGGCCATTAGGTGTGAGGCTGAAAACAAACAGCCTGTATTGTTATGGTTTTGGAGGAGATGGTTCTTCTAGTCTAGCAACTCCCAAACTTCCTGTAGGGATTTTCCAAAGTGTTGCTTTCCAGGGGTCTTGTGAGTATGACTCATCTGCCTACCTGACCCACTGCTTTCAGGATTATGGCTGCTAGCCTGGCAAGTCAGGTTGGGATCATGAAGGAACTCTACACACACTCCAAAATTTATTAAAATCCATATGTGGTAACAATCTCCTCATGCAACTGATGTCTGGTAAAGTAGATAGCGGGTTGTGTGAAGATTGTGGCAATAGTAAAAAAATACTTCACTAAATATACTATGGGAGCCAGTTGGTGTCATGGTTCGAGCATTGGACTGTGACTGGGTTTCGAATCCTGGCTTGGCCATGTAAACCCACTGGGTGACCTTGGGCAAGTCACTCACTCTCAGCCTCAGAGGGAGGCAATGGCAAACCCCCTCTGAAGAAACTTGTCAAGAAAACCCCATGATAGGTTTTCCTTAGGGTCTCTATAAGTCAGAAAAAACTTGAAGGCACACAACAACAACAACATAGTTTACTATATTATATATCACTATACCCAGTGAAACCAGAAAAAGGATGAAAGAATAAAGAAACTGTAATATGCATAATCTGGATATCTCCTCCTATGTATTCTAAGTACATAATTTCATAATCACAAAAAGTCAACATGGGTTTCAGAGAAAGAAGTCATGCCAGACAAATCTGATCTCTTTCTTTGATAAAATTACTACCTTGGTAGATGAAGGGAATGCTGTGGATGTAGTATATCTTGATTTCAGGAAGGCCTTTGACAGGGTTCCCCATGACATTCTTGCAAACAAGCTTCTAGAATGTGGGCTAGACAAGGCAACTGTTATGTGGATTTGTAACTGGTTCACTGGCCAAAGCCAAAGGGTGCTCAGCAATGGCTCCTTTTCATCCTGGAGAGAAGTGACCATCTTTATGACCTGGATGACACAATTAGGGGCCTACTCACCAAATTTGTAGATGACACCAAATTAGGATGAGTAGCAAATACCCCAGAGGATAAGATCAACATTCAAAATGACCTGAATAGACTAGAAAGCTGGGCCAAAGCTAACAAAATGAAATGCAATATGGAGAAATGTAAGGTACTGCACTTAGGGGGGAAGAATGAAATGCCACTCTGGGCCCGAAACAAACTCCAGCTCCCAGAATTCCATAGCGTTGAGCCAGGACAATTAAAGCGGTGCCAAACCACGTTGTTTCTCCAGTGTAGATGCAGCCAAGAAATCCTCCCTCTCTTCTGCATTTGTGCCTTTGACAACTGCAAGCCAGGCAGATATATCACTGGTGCAGTTGTTCCCAGCTGTAAGAGGCAACCAAGACAGTGGGAAAGAGAACTCCCCTGTGGAATGTCTCCTTTTTCTACAGCAGTTTAATGCAGAGGCGCTCTGCTTGGAGGAAAAAGTTGGCAACCTCCTGAAAGGAAGGCCTTCCCACTTAGCAAAGCTTGATCTAATGCTAAAAAATGGGGGTGCAAAAGGCCCTTTCAGTGTGCTAAAAGGAAGGCAGTAGCAAGTTAAATAATAATAATAAAAAAGTCTGCTTCGGAAAGGCCTACAGGGTGTCCATTTACCTAACGATCCATTGTCTGCTGGAATCCCCCTCACCCTGAGTGCTTTTCATTTGCATTTGCTGGGTCTTGATTTTTGTGCTTTTCAGGACTGGTAGCCAAACTTTGGCTCAGTACAAACGGGTCCTCAGTGATGCCCTTGTCACATGTTAGGGTTGGCTTGGGGCAGAGCACCCACACGCCTTGCAACCCTAGCACGTGACGAGGGCATAATAATGGTGGCGCCCTGTATACATGGGTGCTTCTTTTTTACATGGGCGCCTCCCTTGCGGTATCCGCACGGTGCCTACAAAATGAGTGCTCCTGTGGTGCACTTGCTATGCCACCCTTATGGCACAAAAAGAACCCACTTTTTGTGGGTTCTTTTTCCGCCAGAGGGATGCTGTGCGGTTTGGCGGCTGCGGCTTCCCTCTAGCGGAAAAAAGGCCTCCACCAGCCCGGACGTCAGAGGAGGTATGTACCAGGCCTATGTTTACTTTAAGCCAGGGTTTCTTCTTTCCTGCTGAAATTGTCCAGGTGGATTTCAATGGCTTCCCTGTGGATTCTGACCTGATAGTTGTTGGGTGAGCATGCACAGTGAAGCCACTGAAATCCAAAAACACCTGGACAATTGCAACAGGAAAAAAGAAACCCTTAAAGTAAACAAAGTTTGGTTACCAGTCATGAAAAACACCAAAATCAAGACCTCCTCTCAACCAACCAAATCACCTCCTCTCAACCAACAGTATATATATCCCACCCTCTTCCATGCCAACATTCTCTGAAGATGCCAGCTACTGCTGCTGGAGAAACATCAGGAATAAACTCTTCTAGAACACGGCCTCATAACCTGAAAAAACCAGAAGGTGCTGCAACAATTTGGAAACAACTGATCAGTGGTACCTAATTCCAATATTCAACAATATTCCAAACCTTCACGTTGTTACCAAGTATGGATTTATATAAAATTTTGGGTGCCATGCAGTCTGAAGATATGACCCCTGACTGACCCCACAGCGAGCCACCATTAACCTAAAGGCAAGGAGACCACGTAGCCAGCTGCCCTGCCAAGGCATGATCTCAGAAAATGATAGATTTAAAGTCTTCCAGAGGAAGTTTGTTGCAAAACCAGATTCGCAGGGACCAGCAGAAGGAAGATGTGGCTTCCTCCTTAACGAGTCAGTGATTAGCTTAACAGCTCGGCCATCAAAGTAGCTGCTTTCCTGAAAGGTGTCAAACCTCATGCATTGTGCAACTATTGTGTAACTTTTGGCTTAACAAAGCCCAAACAATCCACGCCTTTGTCTAGCAGGCAAGCCTAAAGACCTGTTCAGCCCTATGTAAGACCTGAATTTTCAGCTCCTCTTCGGGCTTTTGAGCATTAAGTTGTTTGAGCCTGACATTCCAGAGTATCTAGCTCCGCTGAAATCACTGAGCAAAGCCAAGCTCACTGCCACCAGACCTCTAGTTAGCTTTGCCCACCGGAACTCAGCTCTTAAGCCACCGTGGCCACTCTTTCCTTTCCCGTTCCCGCGGCCGTGATCCACCATCCATCCTACATTGCATCCGACTCCTTGGAGAAGACGTCTTAGGTAATGTTCCCAGCGGTGCCTCTCTCTTCCTTTACTCCCTAAACTCACCCCTCCCCTGCTATAGCATTGTGTGTGTGTGTGTGTGATCCCTTTTGTTGTGTGACTTTAATAAATGTTCATAGTTTAATTGTACCTCACTGGCATCCGAGTCTCTTTCTCTTGAGGGTGGACAAGGCCACCTCTGGTATACATATAGGGACATGATCCTGTGCGTGCTTTGTTAGGACACGCCTCTCGTAGATATTTGAGACATTTTTCATATAAGACTCTCACACACACATACTCCAGGGGGAACAAGACAGTAACCGTGCACTGGGAGACATGAAATTAACAGCAAATAAAATTAACCAGTGACTGTTGCAGCACAGGCCACTGGACAAAATAAGAACAAAAGGACACAAGGCATTAAGTGTAAAATAAAACCACAGCATGTTACAACACAGCTTGGTGGTAAAAATAAATACAAAAGAAGGCACATTGACAACCACATCCACCCACACAAACAATGTTTGTACCCATTGCCTCCTACGCTGCCCGCCCCCCCCACCAGTCTCTCTATGATGGTGACCTCCTTGCTCGTAGATGAACCATCAACATGGAGATGCAATCAACACTGGTCTCCAGTGTTGATATGCGGCAGTCATAATGCTTCACTACAGAGTGAAAACGCTCCACCGTCTGCACTAGAGTTTCCACTGCATGGGGAAAGTATAAAGGAAAGATTTCTTCTTCAGTGTGCCTTGTACTAAACATTTCCAAAAATACTATGACTTTTTCATTATGAATACTGAAATTTCTTATTTTGAATCTTAGAAATTCTGCCCATGCCCAACATAGCCTGTCATGGCCCACGCAATTGGGACATTCCTGGTCACTTCTGCTGGGCACGGGGGTGTGCACCATTTCTGGGCAGTGTGTATACTTTTACTTAGCAAGTACAACCTCTTAAATATCTAGTATGTATATAGCAAGCTCTGAAATGTATAAGTTAGTACTATGGAAATTTATATCTAATTTCCGCCAGCAGCTTAAAAGGGAGAAGTGCATATTGCACAGTCCAAATACTTACAATCATCACAAAGCACTTGCACCAATGCTCCCAATTGTCCTCCCGCAGCATCGCGTTCTGGGAGTGCTGCTTCTCCTTGTCTTGCCACTCCTGAGGAAGGCAGCACTGCATCGTCCGCTGTAACAGGTGCAGAGAAAGGCCGCTTTAGTGCTCCTGCTAAACTAGTTTCCACCCAGAAGAAAACAACAGCATTCCTGAGGAGCAACATCACAGTTGGTAAACTTACCATCACTCTCCTCTGCTGCTGTTTCTGCTGCTGCTAGATCCACTTGTGCTGGGGACAATCCAGATGAGGGTTCCTCTGATTTGGCCTCTGTGTGCAGACAGAAAACAGGGTTGAAATAGGAACATTGGGTCTTACCTGTGAGATGTTTGTTTTCAGCAGTGTAGGTGGAAATAGCCTATAACGTGGGTTGACTCCATCTCCTGCTCCGAAACAGGCAGGAAAAACAGACTTGAAGGAGTCACCACTAGGGGGAGCAACCCCCTCCATCCCTCAGTCAATATTATAGCTGAGGGTAGAATACAAACCCAGAGAGCATTTAATGCAATTCTAAGTGTACAATGAATAGAAACTATCATAAAGTCAAACTAAAAATAACTAACTAACAACCAGCCTTGTAGAACAAAAGGAAACAGCCTCCTCAGTTCTGGGTGGGGAGGATAGTCCCACCTACATCACTGAAAACGAACATCTCACAGGTAAGACCCAATGTTCCTTTTTCCAGCGATGGAGGTGGAAACATCCTATAACATGGGACTTACCAAATCTCCCCAACCAATGGGTGGGTGAACCGAGGCTTATCACTTATGTGAGAGCCACAAGATGTGTCTTGCAAAGGATGCCTCTTTTGATTCAAGACAACAGAGGTGGCATGTAAATGTGGAAGATGAAGGCCATATTATGTCCTACATTTATCTTAGATGGATGTGATTGTTGGTAGTGCAGAGAAAGTAGCTGCACTGTAAATGGAGTGATCAACAACTGATCACAACAGAGATATAACAATCCTCTTGTAGCATGTTAAAATGCATCCAAGACAAGCCACAGTTTTATCAACGCCTTGTTTTGATTGTGACAAAAATATGTTGAAATCATTTCTTGAATCAAGTTATTAGAAATGTTGATTTTGTCATCAGTGACCTGGATTGGGTCAGTCATTTGGTGTACATGAACCCTTAATGTTAACTTGTCAATTTGAATCAGAACTGAGCTGTTAGTAGTTGTGGTTGAAAACAAACACTATTGGTTTTAATTGAAGCCATATTTTTTGGTCGTATTTTTTATTTATTCATTTTGCTTATGAAAGTAAAAAAATGATTAGCATCGCCCTAAGCTGGCCTCCACCATTAGTTGGAACTCCAGCAGGGGCCAAATCAGACAATCCTTCTCGATTGACAGCAACAACCACCATTCAAAGGGATTTGAACTTATTAGGTATATGTCAGAACAAGTGATTTATCTGTGACATCTATTTTGAAATAGCTAGAGGAACCACTCTAGGCTCCTCGTATTCATGCCAAACTGTTAACTGAAGCAGATCGGGCACTATAGGTGCACCAGTAACACTAGCTCAGATAACTGGGAACAACCCACCTGCTTGAGGGTGTTCTTCATGGATCTTACCCTTTGTTTGGCCACTTAGACTCTGGTCAGCAGTGTGTCAACAACCACTCCAAAGTGTTGTAGCTTCTGAAATGGAACTAGGTTGTTCTTTTCATGAGTTAGCAGAAAACCATTTCTGGATAGGAAGGAAAGCACAACTCGACATCTGTTACATCTTGAGGAAGAGAAACAGATCTGATCAGGACATTGTGAAGTTATGGGTATACATGAAGATCTCACTGTTTCAATGTGTCCTATCAGTGTAGTGAGTGTCACTGAAGAAAACAACAGACTGAATGGTAGAGCCTTGTATGGAAAAAGCTTTCCCTGGTAAGCAGTGTGTAGATAATTGTGATGAAGTAGGTGGATTGGGAGGCAGAAACAACTACAACTAAGAACAGGGACACACAAAATCATGGAGCTGAAGTGCCTCCAGGATTTTCTGGAGAATCTCTAGTCTGAACCTGTATTTTTTTAAAAAATAAACCAATTAACCATTTTAGCTCTAGCACCACACTCTAAATTTTGTTTTTGTTTGTTTTAAATGTAGAATTAAAGAAGACTGGAACAAGCCTCTTTATTTTTATAGTTTTTTAATTGTCCCAATATTGATCAGATGTCTTGGGCTTTTAGTATCAGCCCATGAATCTTGAGGAAGCAATGAAATAATTATGAGACTGGTGTATGTATATGTGAGCAAATTTTTAAAGTTCAGAGGACCCATAGGTCTGCTGAATTTGTTATGAAAGATGAAAGACTGCAGTCTTCCTCCCACCCTTTAGCACCAGTCAGCCAGGACTGAGGCTATTTGTGTCATTGTTTGACAAGATAGGTATTGTCACTTACATTGTTGCTGTAGGTTCAGGTGAAGCAGTGCCTGGGACTACCGGTAAGGTTGGCAACAAGCTCAGACCACTGTCCACCAAAAAGGAGGATTGTCCCTGGTGAAGGTTAGGTGGAAATTTTCATGGGGATGAAAGAGCAAACCACTCTGCAGGTAAAGTGAAGCCATACTTAACAAAGAGGTGGCAGATCAATATGGATTGTCTATTTGATATTTGGGTGGTGACAAATGGAAGAGTCATTTTTTACTCAGATCGGAAGAATAGATTTGAATTCGAAAGGATACCTTTCTGCCTATGTGCCCTTAGTGCTTCCTGGCTAAATCACACCAAGTGTTTCCATCCAGGCCTATGTGACAAGGAACCCCTTTCAGGATGGAGTTTGATATCAAAGTTCAATTAAAGGCAAAAGAGGTCCTTGGGGTATACGAACAAGGGTCACCAAACCCCCAAGGAGGGAAGGAACCCCGGAAACCACAGGGAAGAAGCCTGGCCCCCACTGAGAGCCCCTCCAAAAACCTTCACCACACTGGAAAAGGCTTTGAAGTCCAATCCGTATCTGAGTGTGCCTTAATTTATAATGAATATGGATTTATTTTGAGGCGGGCAGAGGCAAACCCTCTCCTCTCCATCCATGCAAAGTCCTGACAAGTGTTCGTTTTGAATAAGGTATCTGCAGAAATGTATTAGGAGGGAATTTCTACTTTGCATTTGCTTCTATTTTGTATATTGGGCTTTAAGAATGTGACCCTGGTTTGGGTCCAGCTCTCTTCTGCCAACATTCTCTGAAGATGCCAGCCACAGATGCTGGCGAAACGTCAGGAATAAACTCTTCTAGAACATGGCCACATAGCCTGAAAAACCCACAAAAACTACCTCTTTAGGTTGTTAAAACCGTTTCCTACATGGTTTCTCTCTTTCCCACAGATTGGATCGCTCAAGGGTCCCTAACGTTTCATCTTCTCTTCTGTGGTCTTCTGGTGCCTCCTACTGGACTTTCCTGCCCCAAAAGAGACAATCTCAGATGATTTCAGAGAAATCATAAAAAGGACAATTTGAGCAAGTCTCAAGAGCCATTGTCATTCCCCGGACATGGATTCAGAAACAAGAATGTTATATAAATGTGGGAATATTCTTTTTTAAAAGCCAAAATTATATTTTAAACAATAAATAGTAGCTGAAGTGTGCCAGTGTTGACCAGACCTGTCAAAATGTTCAAATCTTGGTTGTGTGCTGGGGTGAGATTATTTATAAGTCCCAGTTGTGGGAATATTCCTTAAACAGGAGATGTCAGGTCTCACAATTTAAGAAATCTCCCAAAGAACCAAATAGAAAAATCCCTGGAGTATCAGATCTAGCCACTATTGGATGGTACTAACCTGAATGGCTTCTGTGAAGTCGAAGGCTTTTACAGCTGGCATCTGTAGGTTTCTGTGGATTTTCTAGGCTACGTGGCTACATTCTGGAAGAATTTATTCCTGACGTTTCACCTGCATCTGTAACTGGCATCTTTAGAAGACAATGCCAGCCACAGATACAGATACAGGCAGAACATCAGAAATAAATTCTTCCAGAACATGGCCACATAGCCCAGAAAAGCCACAGAAACCTATCAATGGCTTCTGCCTTACAGCACCGCTATTAGAGTGCCTCTGGGTGTAGACGGAGTGCATGCATATTTATCCCCACACAACCAGCCTTCCTCATTTAGGACAGCAGCAATTTCAAATTAGGGCCTGATTTTCAGGAGGAAAATTGATGCCCAGAATCTTTCTTTGTAGTCTAAAGCCTGCAATTATTCCCATGAGCGTAATTTCTGAGTGAGAGAACGTATGAAACTTTGGGGAATGGTGATTGAGGCAGAGAGTTGGTTGGGATGAACCGTGGGAGGAATTGCTAGCAAATACTGTAGTTCAAGGCATCTTGAACATGGTCTGGTTGTTATTTTTTGAAAAGATCTGTTGTAGATACAAAACCCACAGCCTCCAGAAATGTTCATCTTCCCCCTGGTTTTGCAAGGGGGAGGAAAATTGTAGTAAGACTTCCCATTCAGTTTAACAGGAACACGTGCATTTTTTAAAAAGAGAATGAGCAGGTGCAGAAACAGGAAGCAGCTGCTGAAAGCAACACACTGCAGCCTTAAAAGAAGCAATAGTCATCAGTCTGGGTGAACCCTTCTGAACGAGTCAACTCTTACAGTTAGATGGGTCACCCATGGGCTATCCAGTCCAACCCCCCTACCATGCAGGAATACACAACTCAAACATGCCTAAAAGATGCCCATCCAATTTCTGTTTAAAGATCTTCAAAGGAAAAGAGTCCTCTACCCTCCCAGGCAATCTATGCCACTGTCAAACAGCTTGTAGTAAATATATTCTTGCTAATGGTTAGCTGGAATCTCATTTTCTTTACTTTGGATCGTTTGGTTTGGGTTCCAGTCTCTAAAGCAGCAAAAACCAAGCTTGCTCCTTTCTCTTCTCATGACAGCCCTTCAGATGTTTATAAAGATCGCTATTATGGCACTTCTCAGGCTTCTCCTCTCCAAGGTTGAAAAGCCTAGTGTCATACAGATGTAGTTTTTCTTAGCCTGACTATGTGAATAATCTCATGCATTCCTGGTTTCTTATTCATGCTATGGAGGTGCAACTATGTGTATATGAGTCGACAGTACAAATGTACTCAAAACATACTCAAGGCATGCAGAGTTTCATCCCAGGTCTATTTGCATTGGTTATTCACACTGTTGACAATATGAATCCTTAAAAAAAAAACTGAGGTGGGCCCCAATATTGATTATCCCAGATTAATTTGGGGGTGGGGGGATTTGCCCCCATACAAATTTAATCGGATGCATTTGGGATGCATGTGAACAATGCAAAGATCATTCAGACATCCTTTTTTAGAGCAATGACATAAATCATACCACTCACACATTCCGAGTTTGTTATTCACAGTATGGAACTGCACCAATGTGCATCTCTAGCATTCAAATGAAGATGGAGCCCACAATGTGAATGCATTTGGAACCCCTTTTTTGGTATGCAGCATTTTAGCTTGGGTCTAATCGTATCGGTTATTCACACTACAGACAATGCTGATCTTTTTAAAAACTCAGGGGGAATCAGATATCGATTATCCCCGATTCAGAGGGTCTTTTGGGTGGTCCCTCCTTCCAAACTTTGGGATGCATGTGAACAACCCCTTAGTCACCCTTCACAGAAGCACATCACTCCCTCTCCTCTTTGCAGAAAAATGTGATTGTGATAGTGCACTGACACCATCTAGTGACCAGACTGAGAACAGCCACTTTTTCCTTCTCACCTGATTTCCCCAAAAAAGGCAGCATCTCTTAAATCCTGATCCAGTCTATTAAAAGCTTGAAAGCTTTACCTGGGATGAAATCAGAGTCTGCAAAGCTCGTCTTCAGCCACAGCCAACACACTGTGAAAGCAAGTGCCAAATGGCCAACTTTCCCACACCACACAGGGAGTTGGTCATTTGGCACTTGCTTTCACAAGGGGAGCAGGCAGGAATTCATCTGGAGCAGCTTATCAGCATGAAGTCACATTGACGGAGAAGTTGAATATATGTTCAGGTTGACAAATCAAAAACGTTGAGAACTACAGCTCCACAACCCCCCCCCCCCCCCCCCCAGACAGCATGGCCATGCTGGTTGGGGATTCTGGAAGACACACTGTATATATTCATGTATAAGTCTTGAAATGTAGGTTCAAAAATTGACCAAAAAAACAGTGGACTTATCCGCAGGTCAATGTAAGTACTGTATTTTAACACACGCGCGCACACACACACACACACACACACATATATGGTGAAAGGCAAGAGTTTAATTTGATCTGGACTGGAATCACTAACCCCCTTCTACTCTCTCCTCTATCCAGCCTTTATATGAGCACAAACAGTTATGCTTGTGGGAATTTTGTAAGATCTTTGGCATTATTTTCCTTTGTCTTTTACATTCTTCATTACACGCCTCTACATTTTACCCTCAACCTGTCCATGGGTCATATCAAATTCTGTAATATTGGCCCCCAAACCTTCTCTTGACTTATATATGAGATCGACTTATAGTCAAGTATATACAGTAATGCAGAAAATAATCTCTCACAAATTCTGACAGGTAATTTATAAGGCAGGAAATCAGAAGAGCCAAATTAAGTTTATTTAAAAACAGTTTTTGTAATAAGAGGTTTCAGAAGGAGTTAATGTTATCTCAATGATCTTTTTTTCTCATGGCTTTTACACTATTTTAAAGTACTGGTGTTTTAATATGGTAACTTATTTGTTGCTTAGCTTTTTCATGACTAATTTTGAATCAGTGTAACTTGTCTTAATTCATCTGTGAACCATGCAATTCAGGTAATATGATAAATTAAGCCAGAAAAGAGAGAGAAGCAAGTAAGCGAGGAAAAGGTGGCAACCTGCTTTTTATCAGATAGGTACATGAGCAGTATTTCTTTATAATATGTATAATGAAAAAAGCAGCAAACACAAGTTATGCATTTATTTGTAAAACCGTTTCTAAAAGGTGGTTGACTTCAAGTCATTTCCAACTTCTATGGCCACTCTTAGGTGGACCTATGCCAGGATTTTCTTGGCAAGTGTTGTTCAAAGGAGGCTTGCTGTTGGCTTCCTCTGAGGCTGAGACAGTGTGACTTGCCCAAGGTCACCCAGTGAATTACTCAACACCTTCTTTGCCTCAGTCTTCTCAGAAAAGGCAAAGGGTGCTCAACCTGAGGATAATGGAGCAGAGGACAAAATAGGGGAATTTCAGCACAGAATAAGTAAAGAGATAGTAGAAGAACACCTTGTTAATCTAAATGAATTTAAGTCTCCGGGACCAGATGAACTCCATCCAAGGGTACTAAAAGAACTGGCAAATGTAATATCAGAGCCATTGGCAATCATATTTGAAAACTCCTGGAAAACAGGAAAAGTCCCAGCTGACTGGAGGAGGGCAAACGTTGTCCCCATCTTCAAAAAGGGGAAAAAAGAGGATCCCAACAATTATCGTCCAGTTAGTCTGACATCGATACCAGGAAAGATTCTAGAGCAGATCATTAAACAGAGAGTCTGTGAACATCTAGAAGGCAATGTCATAATCACAAAAAGTCAACATGGGTTTCAGAGAAACAAATCATGCCAGACAAATCTGATCTCTTTCTTTGATAAAATTACTAGCTTGGTAGATGAAGGGAATGCTGTGGATATAGTATATCTTGATTTCAGTAAGGCCTTTGACAGGGTTTCCCATGACATTCTTGCAAACAAGCTTGTAAAATGTGGGCTAGACAAAGTAACTGTTACATGGATTTGTAATTGGTTGACCGGCCGAACCCAAAGGGTGCTCAACAATGGCACCTTTTCATCCTGGAGAGAAGTGACCAGTGTGGTCCCACAGGGTTCTGTCCTGGGCCCAGTGCTATTCAACATCTTTATCAATGACCTGGATGACAGAATTGGGAGCATACTTATCAAATTTGCAGATGACACCAAATTAGGAGGAATAGCTAATACTCCAGAGGACAGGATCAAGATTCAAAATGATCTGAATAGACTAGAAAGCTGGGCCAAAGCTAACAAAATGAAATTCAACACAGAGAAATGTAAGGTACTGCACTTAGGGCAGAAAAATGAAATGCACTGTGGAGGGGAGACACATTGCTGAATGAAAGTACATGTGAAAGGGATCTAGGAGTCCAAGTAGACCATAAGTTGAACATGAGTCAACAGTGTGATGCGGCAGCTAAAAAGGCCAATGCAATTTTAGGCTGCATCTATAGAAGTATAGTGTCTAGATCAAGAGAAGTAATAGTGCCACTGTATTCTGCTCTGGTCCGGCCCCACCTGGAATATTGTGTCCAGTTCTGGGCACCACAATTCAAAAAGGACATTGAGAAACTGAAGCGTGTCCAAAGGAGGGCGACAAAAATGGTGAAGGATCTGGAAACCATGCCCTATGAAGAATGACTCAGAGAGCTGGGGATGTTTAGCCTGGAGAAGAGAAGGTTAAGAGGTGATATGATAGCCCTGTTTAAATATTTGAAAGGATGTCATATCGAGGAGGGAACATGCTTGTTTTCTGCTGCTCCAGAGAACAGGACCCGGAACAATGGATGTAAGCTACAGGAAAAGAGATTCCACCTGAACATTAGGAAGAACTTCCTGACAGTAAGGGCTGTTCGACAGTGGAACAAACTCCCTCGGAGTGTAGTGGAGTCTCCTTCCTTAGAGGTCTTTAAACAGAGGCTGGATGGCCATCTATTGGGGATGCTTTGATTTGGATTTCCTGCATGGCAGGGGGTTGGACTGGAAGGCCCTAGTGGTCTCTTCCAACTCTATGATTCTATGATTCACTCCTGGTACAAACTGCTGGGCTGTTTTGTTCTGGAGGAGAGGGAACCCCCTTGATCAAGGGCAATTATCTTTCTCCACAGAGATTCAGGTTCGAAATCTGCAGTCCACATGCACAGAATGGTTGTGGTGGGGGCTAATATCTCAGTTTTCTCTCCTCCTTATAATAAGAGTACATATACAATTAAAAAGTCATGATTTAAAATTGACTTCAAGTCATTTCCAACTTATATCGCCACTCTTAGGTGGACCTATGCCAGGATTTTCTTGGCAAGTGTTGTTCAAAGGAGGCTTGCCGTTGGCTTCCTCTGAGGCTGAGACAGCGTGACTTGCCCAAGGTCACCCAGTGGGTTTCCATAGAGGAGCAGGGATTTGAACCTAGCATTCTTGAGTCCTAGTTCAGTACTCAAACCACTACATGATACTAGCCTTCCACAGTCAATTTACTGTGTACAAACAGGAACTCAGCACTCAATGCACTATGCCACACTGGCCATCATGGTTGGTCTACCATGGATTGACATCCACCTTTGCCTGGCTCCATTCAGGTCTTTGGAGCAGCATCAGGCACCTGCCTCTTAGACTTGGAGACTTGGACTGCATCTGCACTGCCAGAATAATCTGGTTTGACACCACTTTAACTGCCATGATTCCATCCTCTGGAATTCTGCGAAGTGTAGCTTGTTGCAGCACCAGAGTGGAGCTACAAACTACAGTTCCCAGAATTTCATGGTATGGAGCCATGGCAGTTAAAGTGGTGTCAAAACCAGATTATTTCTGCCGTATGGATGTAGCAAGACTGCTGTTTGATGGGTAGATATTCAACAAGTTTAGCTTTTCCTATCACTGCACCTGATAGAAAAGCTGCACAATGTGTTTGTCATTCTACCAGGGACGATGGCCCAGTTTCAGTGGAGACTGTTTGGAGTTCTCCACCTGCTGGCACTTCATGGCACCGTTGCTGTATCTGCTAAATCTTCTGCAAAGCCAGAATTTCTGCAAAATCAAAAGAAAGAAACAGTCTTCTTCAAAATCAGAAGAAAGAAAATATGTCTTTTCCTCTTTGGTTTCCAGGTGGCATTGCTAGATCACCACAACTGTCTCTTTGAATGTCTATTATTCAGGAAAAGTTCCAGGTGTCTTGCCAGGAAAATACTGTAAAACTGAGCTATGCTTGGGAAGGAGTGGGGAGGCTTGGAAAAAGGGCTATCAGCTCCTGCTGTCTCCTGCATCCCCACTTTTTTAAAATCATCCATACACATATATAAACATATATATATAAACACACACACACACACACACACACACACACACACACACACACATATACTTCTTGTTGTTGTTTGCCTCCAACCCTAACGCAAACCTATCCTGTGGTTTTCTTGGCAGGTTTCATCAGAGGGAGTTTGCCATTACCATCCTCTGAGGCTGAGAGAGTGTGACTTGCCCAAGGTCACCCAGGGGTTTTTTATGCTTGAGGGTGAAATCAGCCCTGATCTCCAGGATAATTGCCCAAGGTTCAAATCACAACATGCTGGTGGTCCTCATACATATATAGAATTGTAGAGTTGGAAGAGACCTCAATGGGCACCCAGTCCAACCCCCTGTCATGCACATATTACAACACACTCAACAGATGGGCATCCAGCCTCTGTTTTAAAAAACCTCCAAATATATACTTACATACACAAAACTACACATACACACACAAATATATATATATGTACAGCAGGCCCTTGAAATCCACTGGGGCTTGGTTCCAGGACCCCCCGTGGATATCAAAATATGTGCATGTTCAAGTCCCATTAAATACAATAGTGCAGTAACATGGTATCCCTAACATAAAATGGCAAGATCAAGGTTTGCCTTTTGCAATTTATATATTTTTTTTAATATTTTCAAACCGTGGATGCTTGAATCCGTGGATGAAGAGTCTGTGGATACAGAGGACTGATTGTATATTATTATTATTAACCTTTATTTATATAGCGCTATATTTGCCAGCATGGGGCACTGGACTATGATTCTGGAGATGAAGGTTTGATTGCCCACACAGTGGGAAACCAACTGGATGAACTTGGGCAAGTCTCACCTTCTTAGGATGCATCTACAGTGTAGAAATAATGCATTCTGACACCACTTTAAGCGCTGTACCTCCATCCTATAGTATCTTGGGATTTGTAGTTTCCCATATCATTAACTTTCTCTTCCAAAGAGTGGTGGAGCCTCACAAAATAACAAATCTCAGGATTCTGTAGGATGGAGCCATGGCAGCTCAAGTGATGTCAAACTGCAATATCTTGACAGTGCAGATGCACTCTTAGGCCCAGAAAAAAAAACCCTGATAGAATTAGCTTAGGCTTGCCATAAGTCAGAAACGAGTTGAAAGCACACAGCAAAATATATATAAACAGAGAGAGAGAGAGAGAGAGAGAGAGAGAGAGAAATATAATATGTCAATGTGTATATTTAGGGTTGCCAGACTGACAATTAGAAGGGGGCATGAACGGGGTGACAACAAGGCTTCCTTTTCCAGGACCTGTCTTCCAATTCAACCTTCTGTCCAGGATGAATTCCAAAGTGTCCTCCATTTTGAGCATGATGGAAGAGCCTGAATTTACATTGATATGAGTGTTTCTAACTTTTCTTTGGTTATGTCCTCCATTTTTCTTGAATGCCCTACATTTTGTGGTGTCTTGTCCTCCTTTGGGATGAGGCCATTTGGTCACCCTAGGCATGTGCTGCGTAGAAGAGGGAATTGCAGCATGTGTTGCTTGTTAGCTGGTTGAGGCACATGTTGAAAGTGCCTCTTCTCCACAAACCTTTGACAAGAAAAGTCAAGAAGGCTTAGCTAAGTGTGCAAACAGCAGGAAAAGAGGAAGACTGTATTCCAGTTGGTTCAACCATAGAAGCCAGGGCTTTCCCAAGTTTGCAAGACGTGATCAGGGCTCTTGATAACAAGGGGGCTTGGAGGCCTCTCATTCAGAGGGCCATCATAACTTGACCATAAATAACAAAGCTATTAAATACCCAAATGTATCTGAGGAAGTAGGCTTAAGTCTATGAAAGCTCATGATGCCAACTTCAGTCTTTCAGTTTGTGCTACAAGATCTCTCTAGATCCAGGAGCCTCCTCCAGTTTCCACTCTGGCAACCCTATATTAGGTAGAAAGTCAAAATGATCACTCAATAGGTATGGACCTCGGAGTTTATCACACAAAGGAAATTGAGGGTTTATCTCGTGAATGTCATGGAAACATTGTGTAATTATGCAAAACAATTTCACACGACTTCGCACAAAACCCACCATTAAAGTGGTCATAAAGAAGCATTAACGCACATCTTTTTACTTTCAGGATTTCAGTCACAATGCATTTCCGATATCACTTTATTTGCGCAATTGCATGCGAGAATCATTTGCACAATTACTTGCCATTGCTGCTTCATTTGCAGGATGCTTTAAATGTGCTTTAATCTCTCTTTAATGTCAAAATGAGCCCCAGTGTGATAAACTCCCTAGTAGGGCTGCCAGAGGGAAAACTGGAGACAGCTCCTGGTTTCCTGAAGATGGAAATTGCTGCAGATGGGGCTTGTTACCTAGTTGCTGGAAGGCCCCTTTTTACACCTCTGTTAAAGGTATGGGAGGTGGAACCTCTCATCTTTATGAAAAATCTCTAGGAGCATGGTCCAGTGGTTTGAGCATTGGACGGGATTTTCTTGTCTCCGCTCAGCTGTGGAAACCTACCGGGTGACCTTGGGCAAGAAGTCACACTCTCTCAGCCCCAGAGGAAGACATTGGAAACCTCTTTTGAACAAGCCTTGCCAAGAAAACCCCATGATAGGGTGCCCTTAGGGTTGCCCTAGGTGGGGAAAGACTAAAGTCACATAACAAAGTCCAGTTTTCAATCTGGCAGCCCTAGGCATACATCTGCAGGGAGACCAGAAGCCCTCCTTTCTCAGGACCTGTCCTCCATGTCAACCTTCTATCCAGGTACAATTCCAAAATGTCCTCCATTTTGAACAGGACTAAGAAACACGAGTTTATATTTCTAATCTTCTTAGCTTTCATTTGGTCACGTCCTCCATTTTTTCCTTGAATGCCCTACATTTTGTGGTTTCTTGCCCTCCTTTGCACTTAGGACATCTGGTCACCTTTCACATGTGTGTCTCTCTTCCTTTTTCTTATTTTTGGATGAGGTTCCTGAAGAAGCCAAGTCCTTTCCAGTTTTCAGCCTGGCAACCCTAGACACACATTATTATTATTATTATTATTATTATTATTATTATTATCCCACATTTCTCCCAATTGGGGACTCAAAGTGGTGAACAAGTATAAAACAATACAATTTAAAAACAGTATAAAAGTATTAAAATATATGTCTCTTCCTTCAGGCTCTGAAGAAGTCAAGTCCTCTCCAGTTTTCAGCCTGGCAACCCTAGACACACGCACACCCCTATATCTTTCTTTTTCTCCTTTCTTTTTGGGCTGGGCTCTGAAGAGTTAACCCAAGAGAGCTGGGATGCCCAGAGTGGCTTGGAAGAAGAGGAGGAGGAGAAGGAGGAGAGAAAGAGGAGGGGAGAGGCACATCTGCCTGGCCTCTGGAGTCCTTCTCTGGGCTGCCCTTCCTCTTCCTTTCTTTGGAGGGTGGCAGGGGAAGCTCAGCCCAGGGAGAGCTAGTGCCCCCCCCCCCAGCCACCAGCCCTGCCCTCTGCCACCCTGCCATCTGTGCCCATTCCCCTGCCTGGGTTTTTTGCAAGGTGGCTGGGCTCTGAGCCAATTTCTGCATTGTCTCCCTGGGCTGAGCTCCACGTGGCCCCCAAAAGGGTGAGCCTCAGGACCCCAGGGCAGAAAAAGAAAGAGAAGAAAGGAAGCAGCAAGATCCATCAATCGATTGATCCACCAGCAGATGCTGTCCCCCTGATCCTTTGGCAATTCAGACTGTGTGCCCTTTCTGCAGGCAAGAGAGAAAGCACTGCAGGTAGGTCCAGCTGGGGCTGCATCTGCACTGCCTGGGGCTGCATCTGCACTGCAGTTTGATACCGCTTTAACTGCCCTGGCTCAATGCTGTGGGAACCTGGGATTGGCAATTTTGTTTGGAGAGAGCTAGCCCTCAAGGGCAACCATGAAAGAACTAGACAAGATCCTAAACCAGGGATGCCCAAAGGTGGGCCCTCCAGATGTTTGAGGCTTGAGCTCCCAGAATTCCTGACTGCTGGCCAAGAAGGCTGGGGGTTAAAGCCCAAAACATCTGGAGGGCCAAAGTTTGGGATCCAGTGTCCTAAAGTGTCAAGATGTACAGTGGTCCTTCCACACTGGCTGGGGTTAGGAGCGAAGGACCCCTGTGAATGTGGAAAAACCACAAATATAAAAACACTGTTCTTTTTAATAATAATAATAATTTATTTATATCCTGCCTTATCCCAAAAGAATCAAGGCAAGTTACAAGACAAAAAACAATAAAATACAGTATACATTTTACCTAAGAGAACACCTCGCTAAGAAACTCCAGGTCCTCCAGAGCAACTCTATGGTCAACATCTGCCAGAGGTTGGTCACAGAATCATGCTGCAGGACCTACGAATGGCTAGAGGAGTGTTTTCTGTAGGAACTATTAGGTTCTCCAGCACAACTCTATGATCAACTTCTAGCAGAATTGCACTGGAGGACTTAGAAATGCCTAGAGAGAACTAGGAAATTATCAAATCTGCAAAAATCCTATAAAGACGACAGATGTAGGATGGGGGGGGGGGTACCTGGCTTGACAACAGTACATGTGAAGGGGCTCTAGGTGTCTTAGTAGATGACAAGTTGAAAATGAGACAACAGTGTGATGAGGCAGCTAAAAAAGCCAATGTGATTCTAAGCTGCATCAATAGAAGTTGATTGAGAATTCCTGCATGGCAGGGGGGTTGAACTGGATGGCCCTTGTGGTCTCTTCCAACTCTACGATTCTATGATTTTATGAATTATAGTGTCTAGATTGGAGAAAGTTTGTGCGGAGGATCCATTCCAGAACTGCCTGCGAAAATGGAGACTCGCTGATATTCAAGCCCCATAGGCTTGAATGGGGTGTGTGCCTGCGAATGTGTGCAGGGCGCTCACCGCAGGGACATGCCCCATTAAAAAGTAACGGAGGTCGCCCATCCGTGAATAATCAAGACTGTGGACCTCAAGTCTGCGAGAAAGGAGGGGCGACTGTATTAATAGGAAGTAGAAATAATAAGAAAAGAAAAGGTGCTCCATCTGTAAAATTTCTTTATTCTTAATATATAATGTAAAAAACAGAAAAAACAAAGAGATGTATATTTGTTTGGAATATATCATTTGATGAATTATAACTTGTTGGGGAGCTGTAGTAACTGGGTGTGCTCCAAACATTGTCCTCAGAGAGGGAACATTGGAGCCCAGCATGTCTGAAGAGCATCATATTAAGGAAGGCTAGCATGGAGGGGGTTTTAATCCGCCTTTTTTGTAGAGGTTCAGCACCATATTGTGACTAGGAAGCTGTTTCACAGAATCACAGAATAATAGAGTTGGAAGAGACGACAAGGGCCATCCAGTCCAATCCCCTTCTGCCATGCAGGAACTCTCAGTCAAAGCATTCCCAAACAGATGACCATGTAGCCTCTGCTTAAAGACCTCCAAGGAGGGAGATTCCACCACACTCCAAGGGAAGTTCCTCGTGGGCAACCAAGACACCCATTGATCCAAAATGAAGAATACAGATTATAAACATTTAATTTTAGAGACTACAGCCAGCCTTCTGTATCCACGGATTCTGCCTCCATAGATTCAACCATCCACAGCTTGAAAACATCTCCCCACCACAATAAATAAATAAATAAACAATCCCAATAACAAACCTTGAATTTAGTTATTTCATATAAGGGACACCATAGATTTTGGTATCATTTCTGTTAAACGTAAGGGAAGTACAGTTAGACCTCCGTATCCACAGATTCTTTATCCACAGATTGAACCATATTTTCAACTCAAGGCTTGAAAATATTTTTAAAAATATAGATTTTGAACAACAAACCTTGATTTTGTCATTTCCTATGAGGCATCATTTTGCTATGCCATCATATTTAATGGGACTGGTGCATCCACGGATTTTCGTGTCTATGAGGGACCATGGAATCAAACCCCAGTGGATACCAAGGGCCCACTGTAATAGGTTTGTGTGTGTGTGTGTGTAATCTGTTTTTAGTAATTCTGATGGCAGAAATGTCTCTCTGGGGTTTCAGACAGGATTCTTTCCTATTGTGTGTGTATGTGCCTTCAAGTCATTCATTGACTTATGGTGACCCCATCTATTTCATAGGGTTTTCTTAGGCAAAGAATACTCAGAGGTGGTTTTACCAGTTCCTTCCACTGAAATAGTACCTGGTATTCATTGGCGGTCTCCTGCCCAAATACTAACCAGAGCAGACTCTGCTTAGCTTCTATGGTCAGATCTGATGCCTTTAGCGTATTCCATGGTAATTTCCCATCCAAGTAGTAACCAGGCCTGGTCCTGATTGGCTTCCAAATTCAGACAAAATTTGTCTGAATTTGGTGTACGATGGCTTGGTCGACTGCAGGGATGGGAATAGTTACCCTCCCCAGGTATTGTTCAGTCTCAGTTCCACCAGCCCTAGCCAAATAAACAATTATGAAGGATGTTATGACTTGCACTTCAATAACTTCTGGAGGGCTGCGTAATTCCTATCCTCTTTTTAACAGAAAGGTGGGATATAATCAGGGATATGGAGTTGTGGACTTACTGTCAGAGACATTTAACAAAGTTTCCTTATTCAAAAAGTTTCATCAAATAAATATATTTTATCTTCTGTCAATTTAAGTGGACTGATCATTCATGCAGTACTGATGAAATGCCTTGTGGTATCATTTTACTAAAGCAAAATTGTTATTACTGATTTGCCATTTATGGAGCAGTTTATTTTTATTATTTATTTATTTGTTTGTTTATTTTGTATGCTGCCTTTCTCCCAAAGCAGCTCACAGATAAAAATGTTTAAAGATCTCAGTAAAATTCAAATCAATTAAAATCATCTACACACAATATAAAATCACATATAAATTTACAAATGTTAAGTTGGATAGTAAAAATAAATAGATAGATAGATAGATAGATAGATAGATAGATAGATAGATAAATTGGAGTCAGAGTTGAAGGTTTAGTGTACCACCTCCACAGCCCTGGGTAAAAATGCAGTAAAATAAATAAATAAATGTCTATATAGACTTATTTTCCTGTCTTTGAATATCTTATTTTGTCTTTTTCTTTTTAAAAAATTAGGGCAAGACCTCCACAGCAGTGTGAGATGCACATTTGTCTCGAGATTCCTGTTATCCAAAACCTTTGAAAATGATTTGTGGATCTTGGGTGGCCAGCCTGCACATGGGCAGGTAGTCAGGGGCTGTGCCGTTTTGGGGATATCTCCTATCAAATATAAGGTTGTTACCACAAAATCCCATGCTGAGCTGCAGCTGACCGAGGACACAAAATGGCAGCCAAGAAGGGAAGAACGCCAGGTGTGAGTCTCTCATTCAGATCTCTGTTGCAACATGGGATAAAGATTGGAGAGGAGGAAAGAGACCAAGAGGAACTCAAATCAGAAGTAGCATTGGAAAGAGGAGTAACTCATGAACTGAAGGCTATGAAAGACCAGAGCTTTCCGAAAAGGGAAGACCCGGAACAAATTATCAATGAATCAGGCAAAAAGGAGTTGAAACCTTTAGAATCTCACCAGGTCCTTAAAGAGACACTGTCCTCTCACTCCAGATGGGGGAAACCACAGCTATCAGGTTCTCCACCATGGGAAAATGCAAAGGTTCTCCTTGCTTCCGTTGAAGGGGCACCTAATGCTTATTGTAAGTCCGGAGGATTGTCAGATCCCAGTAGAGAAAGTCTAGGGGACTTCACAAAGATGGAAGGCACAAAGATGGAGGACTACTGGAAAGGAAGGGAAGATCTCCTTAAGGAAGACTCAGTCACCATGGATGTGCAGCGGACCCTCTTCAGGGAATTTCGGTACCAAGAGGCCGAGGGCCCCCGCGAGGCCTGCAGTCGCCTCTGGTATCTTTGCCACCGGTGGCTGAAGCCAGAGAGACATACCAAGGAGCAGATCTTGGAACTGGTGATCCTGGAACAGTTCCTGGCCATCCTTCCCTTGGAAATCCAGAGTTGGGTCAAGGGAGGTTGCCCTCAGACATGCGACCAGGCGGTGGCCTTGGCAGAAGACTTCTTACTGAGACAGCAGGAGTCTGGACAACTGGAACAAGAGGTGAGCATGCTTTTCACAGGAGAATCCCACATGGGATGGAGAAAGGCCGCCCACTTAATAATGGTTCGCAATGTGCTTTTGAGATTGTGCCAGTTGGCATGAGCCCATCATCCATTGGCTCTTTGGTACTGTAACTTATGAAGTCAAGACTCTGATCGATTTATTAAGACCTGCAAGTGCATAAAGTCCAGCCTGCAGGCTGCCAGGGCCACCAGGGGTAGAAAAATTGTCCCTAAATGTCTCCAAATATCTTCTACGAGGAGTCAGGAGGACCTTCCCCCAAAGCAGGAAGTTATTTTCAGTCACCTCCTGTTACTTAAAGATCTCTCCTGGTCCGAAAATGGTCAGGAAGCCCAAACACATGGCAAAAATGCCCCCATACTCCCTAAAGTTCATTTAGGGCAAAAAAAGTTTTGTTTTTGTTTTTTGCAGAGTGAGTATGGAAGTGGTACAGCCTTCCACATTTCCTGTTGGCCTAATGTAGCCCCTACCCCTCACGCTTGCTCATCCTTGCCCTAAACAAAGCATAGAAACATCTCAGGTTCTGTCCTTACCCTTTCCATTTCAACGTCACAGTTGTCAGGCTTGGGAAAGAGCTCTACCTGACACTTTGGAGGAGTTGACAGTATTAATCCACAGGACATTTTGAGCACAATTGGCATAAAGTAGGACTTGAGTGTGTATGCAGCCTACCGTGGGATATGTTGGACCAAAAAAACCAAAACTTTCCAGTTTTCTTTGAAAAAACTTTATAGGAGGGCTTCTGGGTAGCTTTTTGTCACTTGTTTTAATGTAGAATATCTGCTTTGGGAGACTTGTAGGAGCCAAAGCCCTCATTTCTAGCCATCTTTTTTGTTGGTGGACACTGTGGTTTAGAGGTTTCAAAAAAATCAGACCTAGGGAAGCACATTAACCATTAGCATTAACAACCTGTATGAAAGAAGGTAAGAGAAGGAAAGGCAGAATCCACAGAGCTTCTGCTGAAATGAATCAGTCTTAAAGATTCTACACTTTCTCTTCCTCCTTTTCCTTTTAGATTGAAATAGTCTAAGGAGATTATTGCACCTGGAAATCCTACTGGGATAGACGTGGGATTGAAAAGTCAAACACAAATGTTATCACACTCAATTTTGGCTGGGCAAGTGCAACTGTATGCAGCTCAGACCTCAGCAGCGCTTATCCAGTGGCTTTTCAAAAACAGCAAGCTCCCACTGTATTCCACTGTGCTGCCTAGCATGGCTGTAGTCATTCACTCTGAGGTCAGAATAGTTATGTGATCAGTGCTGTGCACCATGCTGTCACCTCAGGAATGAGTGAATTGCTATTTCCACACCAGGTGACACAGTGGGACATGCATGCGAACAGCCACCTGGCATCACAATGGAGGGCCCTCATTAAAAAAGGGATGAGTACCCAACAAGTTGAAGAAGTAATGCCTCATCTCTTTGAAAATAGCCATGAACTGTTAGATGATCAGAGGCTCACTCTGGAGATGATTCATAGAAAGAAAACACTGAACATTGGGCAGGGACATGCTACTTAAGAAACATTCCCCTTCCCTCGCCCAACAGCAACCATCCACCTATTTTCAAAACACATCATCAGATTGTGTTCATTGTTTGCACATGGCAGTCATGTGGCTTTTCTGGAAAGAGCAAAACGGGAAAATTTCCCAGAAAATTTCCCAGGGTTCTAAATACTTAATGCTGTCTGATTTTAGCATGTTAGATTTAATAGCATATTCCAACACATTCAAAACTAAAACATCAAATCTTATAAAAACATTGCAGTTATATTACACATAATATACTATATTAAGAATAGGGTATATTTCCCTTACATTTAACAGAAATTACTACATCTAAAAGAACAATATTTTTAATAACATATACCTAAAGAGAGCTGTATATGATATAAGAATAATTCCACTTTCTTTCATTGGGGTATAACTGCAGTACCTTCAGCTTTACTCACTCACTGTGCTCTGCTTCCCAGTAGAAAGACATCTGATTCATTGCAACTAGCTGAACACTCTTTCACTGGAGAATGGATGTATGTCTGTGGGCACAGAAAGTGGTCACATTTTTTATTGACTATTTATATGTATGACTGATTAAGAAGCAAGAAATGTTGCAAAATAGAAACAAGCTCAGCAATGTGTTCATTTGTTAGTCTATTCCTCTGAGGTTTGTCAACTCTTTTCATTCTTCTAAGGCAGCTTTTCCCAACCTGCTGGTTGTGACCCCTTTGGGGGTCGAAAGACCCTTTCACAGGGATCGCCTAAGACCATCGGAAAACACATATTTCCGATGGTCTTAGGAACCGGGACCTTTGTTTGGGGAGTCACCACAACATGAGGAACTGTATTAAAGGGTTGCGGCATTAGGAAGGTTGAGAACTGCTGTTCTAAGGAAACAGCTTCATATCCTGTAACTTGATCCTTGTGCAGCAGCCCAGAGAACTGTGGATAAAACATAGATTATGTATGGTGCAGAAAATTTTCCATGGAAAAATATAGCATCAGAATTTGCCACCCCACATCTCTGATAGCTGGAGATGCTTGGTGAGAGGAAGGTAAGAGGTGTGCTATGGCCCTTGAAATTTCTCTGAGTTTCACACATTATTCTGTTATCTGAACACATTTCCTTCTTGTTTTGTTTCAGGGCTTGGCCCTGATCCAAAAAGCAGCTTCAAATCTCTGCATGGCTGAACAGTCTCCTCCAGGCCTCAGAGAGAAGCAACCTTGTGCCGAGGTCAAACAAGAGAGTGATAGCGAGACCAGCTCACAGAGTAAGACTTTACATATGTTCATTTTGATGGTCCTGGTTCCTTGGATGACTTACTCATATGCTTCTTATTTGTCTATCTAATGCAGGAGCAGAGTGGGGGAATGTGTCTCGGGTCTTGGGAATAAACCTAGCCCTTTTGGGTGCCACACTGGCCTTTTGGGTGTAGTGAGCATAGCCAAATGTTAGAGTCATAGCCAAATGTTAAGTGCTATCCAGTGACATAGAAATTGTTAATTTGTATTTAGTAGCTCTGCTATATAGATGCGTTTCAGCAGTTCAAGGCTGAGAATGAAACCAGGGAAGTAAAATTGCCTTTTAGGTACTGATTTATGAAGCTCTCATAGCTATTGCAATAGGAGATGGGTCACACCTACACATTTCAAGTTCCTTTACTTGTTTCTGTACTATATTAGTGTTTCTCAGACTTATCTGATATGGAGGAACTAGCATTCCCCACCCTCACCCCCAATGTTCCATAGATCAGTACCCTATTTGTGCCCTATTGACTACATCTATTTCTTTCCGGGAAACTGTCTTTGAACTGGCAGCCAGTGGCTCACGGACCTGCATCAGTCCATTACAATGTTTTTGTTAGATATAGTATTTTTAGGTTTATGTCTTTTAACTGTTTAAACTGCCTTGAGTCCCAGGCTGGGAAAAAGGCAGGAAATCATCATGATCTTTAGCAATTATAAACTACCAGCTCCATGATTTACCATCTATAAAGCTGCAACAGTGCGATGCGGCAGCTAACAAGGCCAATGCGATTTTAGGCTGCATCAATAGAAGTATAGTGTCTAGATCAAGAGAAGTAATAGTGCCACTATATTCTGCTCTGGTCAGGCCCCACCTGGAATATTGTGTCCAGTTCTGGGCGCCACAATTCAAAAGGGACATTGAGAAACTGGAGCGTGTCCAAAGGAGGGCAACTAAAATGTTGAAAGGTCTGGAAACCATGCCCTAGGGCTGCCATAATTGTCCACTTTTACCAGGGACAAAATGTAGGACAAATTCAAGACCAAACTGTAGGGCAACTGCAGGACAAAACTCAGCTCAAAATGTAGGACATTTAAGGTCCACCATTTTTCTTCAATGTCCTACATTTTGGGCTGAGTTTTGTCCTGCAGTTGTCCTACAGTTTGGTCTTGAATTTGTTCCACATTTTGTCCCTGGTAAAAGTGGACAATTATGGCAACCCTATGAGGAACGCCTTAGGGAGCTAGGTATGTTTAGCCTGGAGAAAAGAAGGTTAAGAGATGATATGATAGCCCTGTTTAAATATTTGAAGGGATGTCATATTGAGGAGGGAGCAAGCTTGTTTTCTGCTGCTCCAGAGAACAGGACCCGGAGCAATGGATGCAAGCTGCAGGAAAAGAGATTCCACCTCAACATTAGGAGGAATTTCCTGACAGTAAGGGCTGTTCGACAGTGGAACACACTTCCTAGGAGCGTAGTGGCGTCTCCCTCCTTGGAGGTCTTCAAACGGAGGCTGGATGGCCATCTGTCAGGGATGCTTTGATCTGGATTTCCTGCATGGCAGGGGGTTGGACTGGATGGCCCTTGCGGTCTCTTCCAACTCTATTATTCTATGATTCAACGGGGATGTGTGTCAGTGTTCAATATTCAGTGAAGTCTTGGAGAAGCCTGGAATGGCAGCCAGTTCCAACTCAGAGTACTAGGCTTCTCCAAATGGCCTTAACTCATTCCCCAAGACACCCTCATTGGCTGGGAACATGTTCCTAGCTTTTGTATCTTCCTCCCATTCCAAAAATTTGAAATGTTTTCTTAAGTCTAAGGCTGCATCTGAACTGCAGAAATAATGCAGTTTGACAACACTTTAACTGCCATGGCTCAGTGCTGTGGAATTCTGGGATATGTAACTTACTGTGGTACCAGAGCTCTCTGACAGAGAAGACTAAATATCTCACAAAACTACAAATCCCGGAATTCCTTAGCATTGAGTCATGGCAGTTAAAGCAGTATGAAACTACATTATTTTTTGCAGTGTAGATGCAACCACAGTTATAGGCGCAGGACAGACCACCCCAAATGGCGGCCTGCCGGTGGCCTTTTTCCCTCCGGAGGGACGTCACAGCCACCAGACCGCATGGCATCCATCCGGAGTAAAAAGAACTCGGAAAAAAACAGGTTCTCTTTGTGCTGCTGGGCAGACGTAACGAGTGCACCAATGGCGATGCACAGCAACATGCGAACACTGCGTGTCGTGTACGTCAAAATGGCGGTGCCTGGATGGACAAAATAACGGTCTGGAATAATAAAAAATCAACAGATTACTGGGAAAAGAAATTGAAACCTCTGACAAGGTATTTAAATAATTTATGATGACCAAAAAAAATATATAAAGCTATTTAAAAGTAATTAGCATATGTAGATAATACCTTATTTTGCATTAAGATATATGGAAGAAGGAATTGATAGATGGGAGTAAATGTAAAAATGGAAGTTATGAAGACCTATGTACAGACGAAAAGGAATAATATTGAGACGTTAATTTGTATGTATATTGTACATGAGGAAAAAACCAATAAAAATAGTAATAAAAAAACACAACAAAATGGCGGCACCTGGATTGATGGGACGGCACCATTACTACACTGTTGCGCCACCACTGTGCAGTTGGTGCACGGTCCCTAACCCTAAAATCAAATTTATACCACAGGCTGAAGGAACCCCCCCCCCCACATGCTCCTAAAAAGTGAGCTAGCCCCATATGACTTTTCTGCTTGTCCATCCTGTGTGTAGCAGAGCTAGGAAGTAGCTTGTTTTTCTTGGTACCTAATTAGGTTTACAGTAAAGAGCCAGAGTCAAATTTCATTTTGCTTTTAATCAAAGGCTGTAATCCACTACTTTTCAGTGTAAGATTTGTCTGTGTATTACTCATGACTGATTCTGAGCAATGGGAGGCTGAAGAGGAAGGATAACTGGGGTGGGTACAAGGGTCACCCTGTGCTACATCCAAGAAGGCTTGTTTGTAACAGCTTATGCATTTTCCTCAAAATATCCAAGAGCCCATAAGACAGGCCAAAATAAAGCTGCTTCGGGTCACTTTGGGGGTATGCTGTTTAAATGACACACACATCTTAAGAGGCCAGAAGCTGTGCCAAAGCAGTGCTCCAGTCCTTAGGACTGGAACGTGGCTTTGGTGCAGCTTCTGGCCTCTTAAGACGCATGCATCATTTAAACAGCATACCTAAAAAGTGACCCAAAGCAGCTTTATTTTGGCCTGTCTGTACAGCCCCCAAGTTGCAATATCTGAATTGGCCACACAGGAGAAACAGAGAGTATTTCCTTCTATTTTGTAATAGCACAGTAGTAACCACGAGGGTAACTTGTTAGTAAGGAATAACTGAGTTTCCTTTCTGAGTTATAATAGTAGTAGCAAAGTGATCAGATTCATAGGGATTGGAGTAATGAATTGAGTAACTAGTTTCTATTAAAAAGAAACATTTCAAACTCTGATATGTAGGGTACTTGTTTCTTTATTTAATAATTTTCTTTCTATAGGGAATAATGTGTAGAGTTTCTTTGTCTTTTCCAGCGGATGATGAATGGATGACAGAGAGCAAAGAGGATATGCCTCAGCTAGACGATACTGAAACAGTGAAGCGCCACAGACCCTCCTGGAAAAAAAGCCCATGGCCCCAGGAAGATGGAGAAGCTTCTGAGAGTCACAAGGAGTCAGAAAAGGGGAGGAAAAACTACCTCGATTCCAATGTGAATGTACTGTTTCCTTATTTAGGAGAAAGTGGCGAACTGAACCAAACTGTCGTCATAAAGAGAAGACGCAGAAGTAGAGGGGAAAGGGTATGTAATGTGTGTGGGAGAAGCTTCAGTCGGACCACAGTGCTAGTTGCACACCAGAGGACCCACACTGGGGAGAAGCCGTTCATGTGCAAAGATTGTGGGAAATGCTTTAGCTTGAAATCTACCCTGGTTGCGCATGAACGAACCCACACAGGGGAGAGACCTTACACCTGCTCTCAGTGTGGGAAGAGCTTCACTGTCAGCTCAGATCTCACCCGACACTATCGCATCCACATCGGAGAGAAACCGTTCAGCTGCTCAGAGTGCAACAAAAGCTTTAGCCGGAAAACACAGCTTCTCAACCACCACAAAATCCACACGAGGGAGAAGCCGTACAAATGCTCACAATGCGGAGAGACCTTCAACCGGAGTTCCAGTCTCATGATACATGAGGGATCCCATACAGGGGAGAAGCCCTTTAAATGCCCAGACTGCGAGAAATCATTCAACACATCCTCCCAGCTTGTCAAGCACCATCGGGTCCATACCGGGGAGAGACCGTACACCTGCTCTGAGTGCGGGAAAAGCTTCAGCCAAAGGCAAATCCTGATGGTTCACCAGAGGATTCACACAGGCGAGAAACCATTCAAGTGCGCCACATGTGGCAAATGTTTCTGTGACCGAGCCGTCCTCATTAGGCATCAGAAGGTCCACACGGGGGAGAGGCCGCATCAATGTACAACCTGTGGGAAGAGCTTTTCTCACCGTGCGGTCCTTGTTAGACATCAGAAGATCCACACCAGAGACGCTCTCAATGTGCTAATAATAGAGGAAGAACCAGACGAAGCCTCATAAAAGCTCAATCTGCCCAACATTGCCTTACTTTCAGTGTGGGCTGCAACGTCTGTGGTAAACCAGTGGTTTGTAATGCCCTTCTACTGGGCTGCAACAGCACTTCAAGAAACTTATTAGACATGGACATCAAAACCAGGAGCTCAACAGAGCAGGCAACAGTAACCATTTCATTGCTCTGTGGCTCCATTCCAGGTATAAGGAAAGTGCATGCAACCCCCAGAGCTGTTTTTTTTTTTACACCCCCTGCACCTCCCCAGTTTTTTCTTGCTCTCAGATTTTTCCAGATACTGTATGGGTATAGTAGGCAATGCCTGTGCATTTTTTTTGTTTCCCTGGTTTGTTTTATACCTGAGGCAGGCTTCCCCCCCCCCATTTTAAATAAGCATAAGTTTGCAATTAGGTGACTTTCTGTTGGGGGGGGGGGAAGGGTGCTACTGAGAGGACGGAAAGCATGGTGAAAGTATCTTCTACACCCACTAGCGGATGTTGGGAACATTTGGAGGTAAAATTTGGTTCAATTTTGAGGGGAGATATGGGGGTTTCAGTCCTTCTAGATCCCCTGGGAGTCCAATGTGGGTCCCCAACAATTCCCCACCCCTTGTCTAGATTTTGGGGGTAAAAGTGATGCCCTTCCAGATGTTGTTCAATTCTAACTTCTATTAGCACCAGACATCACAGCCAACACACTGGGATGGTGAAAATTGTTACCTAAGAACATCTGGAAGGCCCACAATTCTCCCATACCGTAGGTTTAGTGAGCACTGGTATATCCCAGTTAAATTATTATGGGAAAAGTAATACCTCTGGATTCCCTCTTGGATAAGCACTTGATATACAGCCAGTTGTAGGCAAAGTGAAACCAATGACCTCAGTGTTTGCATTTTTAAGCTATGCAGTAGAAGTGAATGAGTAAAACGTGTACCTGGTTATACGGTCGGGACAGCCAGGATGGCATCCATTTGATTTATGCATGTGCATTGACTCATAGTATTAGTAGTAGGGCTGACAAAAGCACTTATTTGGTTTTTGTATAGTAGAATTCTACGTAGTTTGGTTTATGTTTTTGCTCCTCACTTCAGATTTCGGGGCCCTGCTATTGTAATAATAAGGGATGGTGAAAGAGTAGCCTGTGGACCACATGTGACCAACAAACACCACTTTTGTGGCATCCAAAATCCACATACACACAGATAGAGGAAGAATTTCCAGAAGGTCAGCCCTGGAGAACAAGAATAGGACTGCAATGCCCTCAGATGATGTTAGGATGAGGCCCAGTGCTTCCCTGTCCAAGTTTAAAATGAGTTGTATGGATTAAGAGAGGAACCCCTTCAAATTATGTTGATAAACTGGCTGCTATTACTGTGGTGGTTAGAGAAATGGCGCTCCTTTTCTTTAGGAAATTCTACATAATTTATCAGTGTTGTCTTTAGTCAGAGGTAACAACCACAGCACCCTCCAGGTATAGTTGAACTACAACCCCCAGTATTCCTAACCATTGGCTATGCTGGCTAGCACTAGTGCAAATTGTAGTCCAACAACATCTGAAAGGCCACATAATTTTTAACTCATGCCCTAAATTCAATTCCTAGTCCAAAGTAGACTACAGATCCATTGAATCAATTGCTGAAGAGCCAGCATGGTGTAGTGATTTGAGTTCTGGATTAGGACTTTGGGAGACCAGGCTTTGAATCCCTACCTGGTCATGAAAACCTTCTAGGTAACCAGAGGGCCACTCTCTCAGCCTCAGAGGACATCAAGGGCAAACACAATGTGAATAAATCTTGTGAAGAAAGGCCATGATAGAATCGCCTTAAGGTCACCATAGGTGGGGAGCAACTTGAAGGTACACAAGAACAACAAACAACAACTTTTATGTAAGGCCTGTTGAGTCAATGGGTCTAACAAATCTGGGCTAGCAGTTTGATTTACGTTAACATATAACCATGGGGAACTCTTCAACATAAGGAGAGCGGTTGGCTATGTTTTTAGTTATGTCTGGTTCGTGCTGTTCTGGTATTCTTGTGGCTACAAGACCTCCCCACTCCAGAATTCCACAGCATAGATGTTTAGCACTTTCAACCTCAAGGTTTAAATAAATAAACTGTGTGCACCTAAGATGGCCAACTCTTTGATAGCTGTGAAGAGCATCCTGCAGAGCAGACTGGAATGGAAAGCTATGAAACGCACCATAGAGTCTATGCAGAGAGGATGGACTGCAAAGTGAAACTAAGCACCAATGATATTGAGAAGAACTCAGGCAAACCACAAGTGCTTGGGACATTCACACTTGTGTAGCCGTTGCCTGATTTGCCCAAAACAGGGCTATTCTCAAGTTGACCACACTGGAGTGGAGAAGTGAGGCAGCTTATGTTCCTGGGACAAAAGGAGATCCCACTTCTAAAAACAATAGCCTTGAACACCCAAGGTGTGTTGAGCACATAAATAAAAATGCAAACATTGAGTCTAACGTTGAAATTCAGATTAGCGAGGAAAGGCCAAAAGAAAGTGTGAAATGGGCACAAAGTCTTCATTGGAACTTCCCATGGTGGCCATGTTGTTGAGTTTAATTTTGCAATAGTATCAGTCACCAGGGTCCATTTAGCTGGGTAGTTGTGGGGTTGCCATTTTGCCTGATGTCTATACAACAAGGAGGGCAACGTGTAGCCCTGAAGCTACATGTCGCCTCCATAAGTGTTTTGTGGCCTTAGAAAATCCTACCCTGATTCTTGGTGTCAGGAGGAGGAGGTGAATTGCCTCTTCTGGAAGCATCTAGGAGCACTTCACTTACCAGTGTTCTCAATGGTGGGGAATGCTGGGAGCTGCTGTCCAAAAACTGTCTGGGAGGCCTTGTGATTGTTCACCTCTGAGTACATTTACTTCTCATTTCTGAGTCAAGGGTTGGGAATGTGGTATTCTTGATATTGAGTTGCAGCACCCATCAGCTGGATCTGGCAGAGCTAATACTAGGTCCTGGAACTGTCATTTGACAACATCTGGAGGACCATAGGATTCCCACCGCTGAATTAAGTAAACCATTTGCCACTCACCCTTTTTGACATCGAGTGGAGAATATATCCCCCTTCAGATGTCATTGGACTGCATCTCCCACCAGTCCATACCGACATAGCCACTGGTAAGGGACCTTGACAGTTGTAACTAACAACAGACGTTGCCCATCCTCCTGTACATAATGCTTCCAATGGGGTCTGTCTTTGACTGTACTATTAAAAGGTGCCTTTCCTACCACCTCTAGCAAACCACCCAGGGAAGGACAATAGGACAAGCCTTTACTTGTTTGAAAATTCCCACCTAACAGAAGGCTTTAGCTACTCTGGGGTGCTTCCCAGAATTCTGTGGGGTGTTGCCTGGGTGACTTTGAGCAAGTCACACACTCTCAGCCTCACAGGACGACAAAGTCGACCCCCACCCAGACAAATCTTGCCAAGAAACCTCTGTACTAGATGACCCTAGGGTTGCCATAAGTTGCAAACAACTTGAAGGAACACAACAACAGCGACTATACACACATGCGCACACACATGTATGTGTTTGTATCATTGTGTGCCTTCAAGTCATTTCCAACTTATGGTGAGCCCAACGCAAACCTATAATAGAGTTTTCTTGGCAAGTTTCTTCAGAGGGGGTTTGCCATTGCCATCCTCTGAGGCGGAGAGAATGTGACTCGCCCAAGGGCACCCAGTGGGTTTACATAGCCAAACCCAGATCTCTAGAGTTTTAGTCCAGTGCTCAAATCACTACACAACACTGGTGTAGAAATATTCCCCTACATACGAAAATTACATGGGTGGATTTACTATGGTAGACCCTGAATCCTGAGTTGTTATTTTCCAAAATGTTAATGCTTCCCTTGATTGAAAATACAGTCATCCCTCCATATTAGCAGCTTTGATATTTGCGGCTTTGATTATTCACGGATTTCATTAATATGTTCACTCTAGGACTGTCTAGGTCCTCCAGTGCAACTCTGTGGTCAACTTTAACTAAAAGTTGCACTGAAAGACCATTTGTAGCTACTCCAGTGCCATTCTCTGGTCAGTGTATGTTGGACATTGACCACAGAGTTGCACTGGAGGACCTAGAGATTCCTAGAGAGGTGTCCTCTCAGGTAAAAACAGTGTTTTTGTCATTTGCGTTTTTTCCATATTCACGGGGGTCTTGTTCCCCTAACCCTAGCGAATATGGAGGGACAACTGTACTTCAGAAAAGATGTCATGAAACCCTTTGAGGAAATTGAAATGTTTTGCTTTAAAAATCTCATGGTAGAGCCAGTATGGTATAGCAGTTTGAATACTGGACTACAGCTCTGGAGACCAGGGTTCAATTTCCAGCTCAGCCATGGAAACCCACTGGGTGACCTTGTGTGAGTCACATTGTCTCAGCCTTAGAGGACAGCAGTGGTAAAAAGAAGAAACTTGCCAAAAAGAAACCCTGTGATAAGGTTGCCATAAGTCTGAAACGACAACGACAACAACAGTGCCCTATTGACACCTAAGGCATTCCTGTGTTTCCATTTCCTTTTAAAGTCTACCTGCAGGCAAATATTTATGCCTTGCAGCCAGAGATCTGCATTGTGATTGACTCACATGTTCACATACTCAGCAATGGCATCAGAGACAATTGGTCAGACCACAAATCGCTGGCCTCCCAGTTGTGCTGTTGAAGAACCAATAAACGTGCCAGTGGCCATGGTGAAAATTTGCAAAGACTCATCCAAAACTGCAAAATAAATAAATATATTTTTAAAAAAGAGTAAGACCAATAAAAATGTTTAGAAAAGCATCCGAAAATGGCAAGAAATAAAATCCACCGAAGAAAACCATTTCCAATTATCACCATGACTTGTGGAATCTGATTGTTGTTTTTTAACTTGGGAAAAAAAACTTTGTTTTGATTTTAAGCCATGAATTATACCTAGACGAGTAGTTCTGAAAAACGGGCTTTTTAATTCTTCCAGAGACTTTTGGCCCTGCAGTCAAGAATATGGGCTAGGATTCTGGCAATCCCTTGTTCAAATCTCAGTGAAGCCAATGGGTATTTACTACCAGCCGCATCATGCGCACATACCCCATGCTTATAAAGGGGTGAAAACACTGTCCTGCCTCACAGGACTGTTGTAAGGACTTTTGAACTATTGTATGTCATACTTGTGCACTTCGAGGAAAATACTGTACTAAATCATTGGTCTTAATGCTATTATGAAAATTTAAAGTTAGGGTCAGGTTTTAGATACTTTGATTTCTAAATGCCTTCTTATGTCTTTGGGATCTCCATTGAATAAATAACTTGAGTTGTTTAAGTGTATTGATGCTTTTTTCTCTGAGTTATTCTATACTGTTTTCATTGGATAGCAGGGTAAACATGATCCCCTGCCCTTGCTTTAAACCATTCACAGTGGCATCAAGTGACATTTGGCTTGTTATTGACTTAGAAAAAAAGAAAGAAAGAGAAATTGCTACTTTTGGGATCAAAAATGCCAGCATAAAGATCTTAGCTGCTCTTAACTAATCCTTAGGAGAGGGATGCTTTGATTGAGAGTTCCTGCATGGCATGGCAGGGGGTTGGACTGGATGGCCATTTGGTCTCTTCCAACTCTATGATTCTGATTGCATTTTTTTAGAATGGGGAAAATACTGTACAAAAGCTAGGAAAACACCATCAAATAAGAGTGTTATAGAGAAGGGGTTGTTCCCATTTTGGTAGCCAGACTGGGATCCCAGAAGGGCCAGATTTTCCCCCAGGGCCTGAAGTGTAGTCTAGTTTTGACTATGGGGTTATTCAGTCAGTGAAAATAACTCAGGTAGAATCAGGGTTGAATATTTGTTGATCACGTGCATTTTGAATGCATCTACTTAAATTTGAGAGATGAAGCTGCTAAAAACCCCAGTTAACCCAGGGCAGTGGCATCACTAGCAGAGTGCGACACCACTTCTGTTCAAACACCTGTATTTTGGCAGAAACATTGTGGCATTTGCCTGTATTTCTTTAAAATGCTTTAAGAGATGGTGGGAGTGAGGTGAATCTCAGTGGGAAAAGAAAGGAGCCTCCCCCGAACTTTTTAAAATTAAAATTTCAAATTTCAAAATTTTTAATTAATTTTTTTAAAAAAAAATTAACATTGAAAAAAACCTATTACATTTTAACCAAATCTTCACTATGTACATGTAAATACATTTAGGTTATGCATAAGGTATTGTCATTTGAAGGTACAGTGTGCCCACGTTATACACAGGCGTGTTTTACGTGGCTTCCAGCATATGCTGGAAGCCGCGACAGAAGGAAGGGAGGCGCGCACTGGAAGGAAACAATGGCGCGTGTTCCCGTGGCGTGCTCCCTGTGCACTGCTGCCACAACACCACGGGCATTTGAATGGGGCTTGAGCATCTGCGTTTTTTCCGTGCAGGAGGGTCAGGAATGGATCCCCCATGTAAGGGAAGGGCGCACTGTATAATTTATACATTAAAGCCTTTATTTATTTATTTATTTATTTACTGTATTTACTTACTTACTTACTGTATTTATACTCCGCCCTTCAGCCCTAAAGGCTCTCAGAGTGGCTTACAATAATAATAATAATAATAATAATAATAATAATAATTATTATTATTATTATTATTATTTATTAGACAGTTCCCTGCCCTCGGGCTTACAATCTAAAAAGACATGACACAAAAGGAGAAAGGAATGGTGATGGCGATCAGGTCCAGCAGTTCTTCTCTCCCTCTGAGGCCTGGACCAAGGCAGATGGACTGCAGGCAGGGCTCTGCTTCTTAATCGAGGCCAGGCCCTATGGAGCTGGGCCTAAACCTTTCCCTCCATGGCCAGATTTTAATTTTAATATAAATTTTGCTAGTTGTTTATATCATAACTATTAGCATGAGATTCCATGATATATGTTAATTATGATTTGTGAGTAACAGTGCAATTTTTTTTTTATTAAGGATTCTGTATGGTGTGAAATGGGAAGACACAGTCAATGAGGGGGGTGACACCATGAATGACTGCACCAGGTGACACCAAACCTAGGGACGCCACTCACCCATGGTAATCGATCTCGGGAGTTTTACTGAGTTTTTCTAAAAGATTTGCATTCTTGGCTGTGTGCATAACATGCAAATAGGCCTGAGATAAACCGGGATAAAACTCTGCATTCTTTAAACGTGCTTTGAATATATTCACATCTTCAACTCTATCTTTATTTGAGTTCAGATATGTGAGCAACAGAACTCACAGAGATGCAGTTCCATAGTGTGAACAACAAACCCAGAATGCGTGAGTGCAATTATTCGCATAGTCGCACTAAAAACACCACGTGAATGACCCCAAACACTAGGTTTAAGTCCTAGATTTGTCTTTTTTGTTTAATGTTAAATAGTACACAAAGCCCTGCAACCTATTCAAAAGGTGAATGGATGCTCCTAGAGGATTTCCTAGGATGGGGACAGGCTACAAAACAGTCCTGGGTCATCTGTGACCTCCCCTTTCCCGCATCTGTCTGCTTACTGATGGGAAGAGGTGGCAACTCACAAGAAGAAGATGCAACTGGTCTTTAACCAGAGTCCTGGTGATGCAGGGGTTAAATGCCTGTACTGCAACCACTCACTCACAAACCCAGTCAGGGGCTCAGGCTCCACCCAGGCTTGCATCCTTCCATAGGTTACTAAAATGAGTACCCAGCTTGTTGGGGGCAATTAGCTTACACATTGTAAACCACTTAGGGAGTGCTTAAGTGCACTGATAAGTGGTATAGAAATGTACTTGCTATTGCTATTTGATGCAAAGGAGAAAGAAATAAGAGTGCACTCCCAGATGGAGTGTGCCCTCATTTTCCTTCCCCTTTAAGCCAAGACCAGCTGCACCTTCCTCCCTTGAATTGCCTCCCTCCATCACTGTACTCCTTTTCACACTGAACACTGATCACAAACAGCAAGTCCCTCTAAGGGCTTGAGAACTACCAAGAGGGGAAGTTGCAGATGGGACACAGAAAGCTAAAGAATAGCCCCCTGTGACCCATCCAAAAAGAGGCGTATGTACCCAGGAGTCACAGTTCCAGCCAGTCTTGGGGGTCTCGTGATCCCAGGGCCACAGATGGTTCATCTGCTACAAAAGATCCACCTTTTATGCCCACACTCATCCAACTTTAAAGGAACTACCCATGGTGCTGTACTATTTGGGATAACTCTCTGAAGAGTTCAAACTAAAACCTGAAGCAAATTCACAACCGCTGGGGGTCTACTCCACTGATTCCCAAAGTGAGCAGTACGTCAGCCTGCCGGGACAGTGGAACAATCCAGGAGGAGGGGTGAAGGGGAAAGGGGGCAGCAGGTGGGTGGCAACGGGGAAAGAGGCAGTAAGAAGTAGTAGTGCGCAAGAAAGACAAGGGGAGATGATGGCCTTTAGGACCATTGTGGGGATGGGGGTTGCATGAAACTTCTTTTCAGGGACCCTTAAAACCCCCAGGAAGCCTCACTTCATGTGGTGGTGTCTGCTGCTCTTTGCCTGCCCATGTGAGCTCACCCTCTTAGCCACATCTGTCACTAGCCGTGGTGGGAAACTCTTGCGGGGATTGGGTAGAGGGCATCATTTCTGTGGCTTGGAGCAAACAGACTGACTGACTGGACCAAGGAGTTAGACCAAATAGATTTTGTTGTTTTTAAGACTTTCTCTGAATGGTTACTTACAAAACGTAGGTAACTCTGCACATCAAATTCTCTTCTGAAAGGTCTCAACCCTTCATTTGCAAATGACTTGGGGCACCCCCTCATGCCATCCAAGTCCTGTGAGGCAGCTGCTGTGTGAGGCTCAGAGGGCACCACCTTACTTCCCCCATGCCCATGGAGTACCAGAGACTCAGAAGGCACCATCCCACCCAACCCCCAGGCCCTCCGGGTCCTGTGAGATCGCTGCTGCATACAGCTTCAAGGGCATCTCTGTCCCGTCCCCCCCCCCCCCCCATCTGTGGACCATAGAAATCAACCTATTTTAATTTTTGCCCCTACCAACTGCTAAGTTGTGCAAGAAAGGGTGGATAACCTCGTCTATTCTGGGAGCTATATTCAATTTCAGAGATGATTTGGGGGGGGGGGGGGGGCTACACTCCGGTGGTGGATAGTGCCTAAGAGAAAAGGGGCCAAGCCAAAGACACCAGCATATGTTAGCTTCAGTAATGAATGCTTGAAAGAGAGTTTTCAGCTTTTGAAAAGGGAAGGAAGGAAAAACCAATACCTTTGAATCAAATAGGAAAGAAGCTGAGAATAAAGGCATACTCCCAGCAAAGATTGTGCTGAAGAGTTTCAGACAACGTCGCACTTATCCAGGACTTAAGCCATTATGAACCAGCAATGCTCCAGCAACAAATCATTCACAGGACATGAATGGCTTGTTGCTCGAGCATCGCTGGTTCTTCATGGGTTATCGTCTGAATGCAATCATGCTACTTTGCCTGGTGTATGCATTTTTCTCCCTTGATTTTATCATTTTATAAATAATGAAACCACCAAAGTAGGGAAAGGGATGTGATCATCTGGAGAATTCCAGAGGCAAACTTTGGACCCCAAGAGGGCTGCATTCAATCCAAGGCCTGAGGTTTCCCACCCCATTTCTAAAGGAAATTGTGGGTTGTCCTGTTATTATCACCACATGAAATTGGAATGGGACAGAACGGATAAAAGAATCACAGCCTTACCATCAATTTAACAGCAGCAACAGCAAATGCTCTTATTGTCTTCCCAAGTAAGATGGTAATAATCAAGAAAATACAGATATGAGAAGGTGAAGAGAGAGGAAAGGGGCAGATTTTTTGGGTCAAAGAATCTGTTTTTTTCTGGATCAGGTACTGAAACCACATTCTTGGACTATAGGTATAGGTATGCTCTGAGCCATTCTGTCTCTGATATTTATTTCTGCTTTCCTTAGCTATGCTTCTGTGCCTCACTCTGGTCGACAGTTCTCAGGGCTTCACTATAAAACAAAGTAAACCCTGCTAGCCCAAATTCTGTCCACTGCTGATAAAATGGGCATGGGGAGGAGACAGAACCTCTTGTTCATGTACTCTTTTATTTTAAAAGTAATTCAGTTTATTTAAAAAGCAAATTACCTGAACAGAAAGGAAATCTAGGCCAAAATGTAACAAAAAGTATTTCAACAGGGATACAGTACAGCATCTGGGCTGGGAATATGAAATGCACAACTATAGGATTAGTGAAACCTCATTTGAAAGCAGTACGTGTGAAAAATATCTAAGAATCTTAGTAGACCACAAGCTAAACATGAAGTCAGCAGTGTGATGCAGCAGCCAGGGAAGCCAATGTAATTCTGGGCTGCATCACAAGGAGTATAGTGTCAAGATCAAGGTAAGTAGTAGTGTAGCTGTACATTAGGATCGATGTCACGTGGTAGACTGTGTTCACTTCTGGGCACCACAATTCAAGAATGTGACCAGAGGGCAACCAAGGTAATCAAAGATCTGGAAACCAAGGCTTACGAGGAACAGATTAGAGAGCCGAGTATGTTTAACTTGGAGAAGACTGAGAAATGATAGCCACCTTTACACATTTGAAAGAATGTAATTGTAGAGATGGAGCAAGTTTGTGTTCTGCTACTCCAGAGAATAGGACACAAACCAGGATTCAAATGATAAGAAAGAAGATCCCATCTGAATATTAGGAAGAACTTGTTCAGAGTAATTGCTGTTTGCCAGTAGAAGTGACTGCCTTGGAGGAACTGCTCTGCTTCTCTCTGGATCCCACAACAAACTCCAACTCCCAAAATTCCATAGCCTTGAGCCAGGGCAGTTAAAGTGGTGCTAAACCAGGTTATTTCTCCAGTGTGGATGCAGCCTAGGTTTCTGGTAAGCTGGCCTTTATTCAAATGTAATAGATTCTGTTTCATTGAGTTGATGACTCCCAGTTAACGAACTGACTCTTCAAAGGTATAATTTCCCCAATGCTAATAGCATAAACCTATGTAAATATAAAGTAGAGCTTACATTGAAGTAAGAAGGTATAGAGCTAGTGTGATGTGGTGGTTTGAATGTTGGACTACAACTATGGGAGACCAGAATTCAGACCACTATTTAGCCATGGAAATCTATTGCATGGGCTTGGGCAAGTCACCCAGCCTAAGAGGAAGGCAATGGCAAATGTCCTCTGCATAAATGTTAACAAGAACCTATGATAGGATTGCTATACGTTGAAGTCAGCTTGAAGGTATATCTAGTAGCTATACAACTGTAATGCAAAAGACTATATAGGATGAGTTTCCCTGATCTTGAATTCTGAAATCTGAAATTTTCCAAAATCTAAAATGGCCCCAATGGGTGGCTTTTGCTTTCTGGTGGTTTGATGTACACAAATTCTGTTTCATGCATCAAATTACAAATATATATAAAATTACCTTCAGGTAAAAGATGTATATGAAACATAATATTTTTAGACTCTAGTACCATCTCCAAGATATCCCCTTATGCAAATATTCAAAATTCAAAACACTTCTGGTCTCAGGCATTTTGATAAGGGAGACACAATCGGGGCTTTTAATTTATTAGAACTTGGACTGGGCTTTGGATCATGCGGCCCTCCAAGTATTGTTGAATTACAATCGCCAGCATTTTTTAAAGTTAGTTATGATGTCTTGGCCTTCTGGGAGCTGTTCTTTAACAACATCTGGAGGCCACACAATTCCCACTTCTGTGTTATAACTACTCAGAGGTAAGTCCTATAAAGTCATGGAACTGGATCCAGAATAGACTCTGGTGACTATTTGGGTGTCACAGGGTTCTGTCTGTGGCCTGGTCCTATTCAATTCCAGGGTTCAATTCCCAGCTCAGCCAGAAAACCCACTGGGTGACCTTGGGCAAGTCACATGCTCTCATCCTCAGGGGAAGGGAATGGCAAACGTCCTCTGAACAAATCTACCAAGAAAATCCCATTGCAAGTTCACCTTAGTCAGAAATGACTTGAAGGCACACAACAATAATGCTAATATCCCAGAAGACAGCATCAGAATTCAAAGTGACTTTAACAGATTAGAAAGCTGGGCCAAAAACTGACAAAATAAATTTCAACAAAAAGAAATGTAAGAGACTGAACTTAGGTAGGAAAAATGAAATGACAGATATCAGGTGGGTGACACCTGGCTTGACAACAGTACATGCAAAAGGAATTTAAGAGTTTTAGTAGACTACAAGCTGAACATGAGTCAACAGTGTGGTGCACCAGCTAAAAAAAAGCCAATGTAATTCTAGCTTGTATCAATAGAAGTATAGTGCCTAGATTGAGGGAAGTAATAGTACCACTCTATTCTGCTTTGGTCAGGCCTCACCTGGAATATGGTGGCCAGTTTCGGGCACCACAAACCGAGAAGGATATTGACAAGCTGGAATGTATCCAGAGCAGGGTGATCAAAATGGTAAAAGGTCTGAAACCATGTCCATGAGGAGTGGCTTAGGGAGCTGGGCATGTTTAAGTTGGAGAAGACATTAAAAGAGGACATGATAACCCTGTTTAAATATTTGAAGGGATGTCATATTGAGGATGGAGCAAGGTTGCTTTCTGCTGCTCCAGAGATTAGAGCACAGAGCAATGGATGGAAACTACAGGAAAAGAGATTCCATCAAAACATTAGGCCAAACTTCATGATAAGAGATGTTTGACAGTGGAATACGCTGCCTGGTAGTGTGGTGGAGTCTCCTTCTTTGGAGCCTTTAAAACAGAGGCTGGATGGCTATCTGTTGGGAGTGCTTTAATTGTGTCTTCCTGCATGGCAGGAGGTTGGACTGGATGGTCCTTGGGGTCTCTGTCAACTCTACGATTCTATGGGGAAGAAGAAAGGGGGAAGATTCTCTGTGCATCCCTCCTAGAGATGGGTCTTTGGGGGCTGTTTGACAGTGGAATATGCCGCCTCCGACTATGGTGGTGCCTCCTTTTTTCGTTTTTAAAAGGAGGCTGGGTAGCCATCTGTTGGGGGTGCTTTGATACTGTGTTCCTGCATGGCAGGGGGTTGGACTGGATGGTCCTTGTGGTCACTTTCAACTATATAATTCTATGCCATGTGAAACATATTCCCAAGTAACTAGGTATAGGATAGACTAGGTATAGGTATAGGATTGCACTCACAGGCCAGAATTGTTGTTGCTTTACAGACATCAATGCTGTTATTCATCAATAAGGTTACAGAAGCACTTTGTCAAAGGTTAGGTAAGAGTATGCACTTGCTCATGATTGCAGACATTCTACACCAGCATAAACCATTGCACCAGTGCTTGGACTGCCCAGGAGGTTTTGGAAGCACAGTGCTTTACAATGGATGTGAGGATTGGGTTCCTTCTCTTACAACTAAAAAGTGCACAGCTGTACCACCCATTGCACACTCAGTTTGTACAACTGGACTGCAACTCTGATGTAACAGAGCTGATAATTTTACACTGTGGAACTGGTGAACAGGATCTTAGTTTGAGTTCTGTTTTTCCCAGCAGTATGTGTCCAGAGTAACACACGCAAGAACAGACCTTTTACAACTAGTTTAAAAAATACAATATGTATAAAAGCTCCATGGAAAACATGCTATAGAAGCCTAAAGAGTGTCTTCTGTTGGTCCTCTTATCTACCCAATAGTCTTATCTGCTGATTTCCCATCTTTCCAGAATCCTTGGAATTGTAGTTTTGTGTAATATTTGAATTCTCTGACAAAGAGCTGCAATGCCTTAGCCAACTAAAAATCCCAGGATTCTGCTGAATTTAGCCATAGTGGTTAAAATGGGATCCCAAGGCTATAACTGTGTAGTGTGAGATACACCTTAGAGGTGCCCCACAATCCTGCCAACCTTTACATTTAAATCAACGTTTTTGCCAATGTTCTTTTTGTTTTATTATTACTTCAAACTTTAGTTTATTTATAAAGTTAATTTAGATTTTCCCCCCTCTTCTATTTGCTAAAACTGAAGTTTTGTAACCAAGTAAGGTTTGACAAATGGCCTTTCTATTCATTTAGAAATAGAGTAAAACACTCTAGACTTTCTACTTGTTTAGATTTCTGACTCAGAGGGTTCTGGAAAGAACTTGATTCCTGGGAAATAGGGAGAATCTCTGAATTTAGAGAGGAAGGAACCCAATTAGTGCTTTGAGGATCCCCATTCCAATACTCTGAGTGGATTCTCTGATGAGAAATGAGGTTCCTTTTCTCACTAAAGCTCTTCCCACAGTCCAAGCACTTATATGGCTTCTCGCCTGTGTGTGTCATGTGATGCCGAAGGAGATGTGCTTTTTTACGGAAATTTTCCCCACACTCAGAACACTTGAATGGCTTTTCCCCTGTATGGATTCTTTGATGCGTAACAAGATTTGTACTTGTACAAAAGCTCTTCCCACACTCAGAACAAGTATATGGTTTCTCCCCTGTGTGGATTCTTCTATGTGAGGTGAGGCTTGTGCTTGTACTAAAGCTTTTTCCACATTCTGAACAAGTGTATGGTTTTTCCCCTGTGTGAGTCCTTTGATGGAAAATAAGGCTTGCATTCTGAGCAAAACTCTGTCCGCAATCGACACACGTAAATGGTTTCTCTCCTGTGTGAGTTCTCTGATGTGCCATGAGAGTTGAACTATGACTGAAGCTCCTTCCACATTCCAAGCATCGAAATGGTTTCTCCCCTGTGTGGGTTCTTTGATGTAAAGTAAGGTTTGTATTCTGACTGAAGCTCTTGCCACATTCCAAGCATGTATATGGTTTTTCTCCTGTGTGGACTCTTAGATGAGATGTTAGCTGTGATCTATGACTAAAACTCTTTCCACATTCCAGGCAAGCATATGGTTTCTCACCTGTGTGAATTCTCTGGTGGCGAACCAACGTCGTCTTCTGGCAGAAGCTCTTTCCACACTCCAAGCAAGTATATGGTTTCTCCCCTGTGTGAATGCGCTGATGTGTGATGAGAGCCGCACTCTGACGGAAGCTCTTCCCACACTCCAAGCAAGTGTAGGGTTTCTCTCCTGTGTGAATTCTCTGATGTCGAATAAGGCCTTTCCTCTGAGAAAAGCTCTTCCCACAGTCTGAGCATTTAAACGGTTTTTCCTCTTTATGCATCTTCACATGAGCTTTAAGGTTAGACTTACTGTTGTAACTTTCCCCACATACCAGGCACACACAGCCTTCTTTCCCTTTATCTGTTTTTTCCTGGTCTGGGATTTCATAGACATCACCACCCTGAGAAGTAGGCCAAGCAGTGTTCCTATTCTCTTTTTCCTCAGTCTCCTTGCTTTGCTGTTGTTCTTCTATACATGTGGCACTTTCCAGTAATACTCTATCTTCTTGCTCCTCATTCTTGCTGTCCCAACCATTATCTGCTCAAATGAAGAGAGTAAATTAGTAAAACCATGAGAGAAAAATGGAATCTTAACCTAGGGAACAAAACCTATTAACTCCCATAGTACATGACAGAAAATAGCAATAGCAAATACATTTCTATGGCACTTATCAGTGCACTTAAGCACTCCCTAAGCAGTGTACAATGTGTAAGCTGGGTGCTCATTTTAGCGACCTCCTCGGAAGGATATAAACCTGAGCTGAGCTTGAGCTCTTTTGCTGGTATTGAACTCGCAACCTTATGGTTTGTGGGTGAGTGGCTGCAGTCCAGGAATTTAAGCAATGTGCCACCAGGGCTCCTAGAAAAAACCTAGAGGGAAGGCATATCCTATCATGTTACCTTTCAGTTCATCCAAATTTTTTAAATAATTGATACAGTTATGGTCCTTCAGTTATAAAATCTATGCCCAAGAGTCTATGTTGGTCATAGACTCTTGAATGGAAAACCTCTATGAGCCCAGGTCATCAACAGTCCTGCTTAGGTCTTGCAAACTCAGCAGCATGGCACCCTTGACTGAAACAATCCATTTGTAATGTGGTATTCCTCTTTTCCTACTGCCTCCCACTTTCTCCAGGATGATTAAGTTTTGGCAGCCCAAGCTATCTGTAGAACTCCTCCTCAGCAGCACATTTCAAATGAACTTTTTTCAATGTCTAGTTTTCACAATCATGTGATAAAGGCGAGTTCTACCAATACCGTGGGCTGCTTAGTGCTGTTAGGGATTTAGAATTTCCAGAAGATTGTTGAGGAGAGGTATTTAGCTCTCACATTCATCCTATACATGTTTAATATGGTTAAGGAGCCCAGGTGACGCAGTGGTTAAATGCCTGGACTGCAGCCACTCATTCACAAACCATAAGGTTGCGAGTTCAATACCAACCAGGGCTCTGGCTTGACTCAGGCTTGCATCCTTCTGAGGTGGTTAAAATGAGTATCCAGCTTGAGGGGGCAATTAGCTTCCAGTTGTAAACCGCTTAGAGACTGCTTAGAGTTGTATGAAGCAGTATATAAACAACAATAATAATTTATTTATTTATATTTCCCGCCTGTCCCAGGTGGATCGAGGCGGGATCACAGTCCAATAAAATACATACACATACATATATAAATGAAGCTGCTATTGCTATTTCTAAGGGATACAGAACATAGTAACTGGGCATGTACTAGTTAATCAAGCAAGCCTCTAGTAAACAATAATAATAAAGTGGCTTTCAGTAGCTGCAGTTATTCTTGCAGCCTGTCCAGTGTCAGCTCATGCTACAGAGATAGATTAGTATGTTCCTATTCCAGAATGCCTGAGAAATAGTTCCTTTGTTAGAATGGAGTGCTCTTTTCCCCCTTCACCAGTGAAATTGCCAGCACTTTTCATAGAAAAGAAGGAAAGATCATTTAAAGATCAGGTACAATCAGGCCAGTGGGGTGCAATCAGCTGTAGTTCAGTCTAAGAACTTGGTCCACTGGGGTGGTATCTAGTTCATCATAGGGACCCTGGTGAATGGTAACTGTGATAAAGGATACCTATGATCCACTGAAGGGATGTATGCTAACTTTACATTTGGTGTAATTGCTGCATCCCTTCTTAACATCTTCATGTAATGACCAAAACATTTGATACACTTTTGATTTTGATTCACTTTGCTAGACCCTCGAGTCTTACTTGATCTGGGAAATGAGTAGACTAGGACAGTTAGAATCATTAGAAGCACCTAGAACAGTGTCTTTGAAATTTGGACTAAAACCCAGGGTAGGTATGCTTCCCCACCCCAGCCCAGTCAGGGTAACCACCAACCACCACTTGAATACAGTTTGCTTTTGAGAGATTCCTCAGAATCCTGCTAAGGGATTTGACCCTGGATAAAGGAGAGTCAACGTGGTGCCGTGGTTTGAACATTGGACTAGAACTGTAGAGATTAGGGTTTGATTTCCCACTCAGCCATGGAAACCCATTGGGTGATCTTGGGCAAATCACACACTCTCAGCCCCAGAAAACCCCAATGATAGGATCATCTTACAGCCAATTTAAGTTGGAAACAACTTGAGGGCACACAACAACTACAACAAAGGTTGCTAGGTCCTCATAAATAGGCAATAACAATCCCTTTTTAATGTGAGCATCTATTGAATCAATGGGAGAAGAAAAAGAATTACCCAGATAGGTCAAATTCCCACAGTTCTCCTCCATAACTTCCACATGCAGGGCTCTTTGGTCGGGATCGAGAAGAGCCCACTCCTCATCTGTGAAATACACAGCCACATCCTCAAAGGTAACTTGGCCCTGAAGGAACAGGAGAGAAGCAAATATTTTTGCCATTTCAATTTATAAAGATGGCAGGTCAGTGGGAAGACAAGACTGAGGTTTATAACAATATCCCTAGTACAGAGATGGGAACCTATACTGCCTTTGTTCTTTCTACAGAATGTCATTAAGCCACAGAACTCACTGCCACAACATGTGGTAATAACCACCAACATTAAAATAGACAGGAGAGGGAAACTTTGATCTCTTTGTGGGACTAGAAGGCCACTTCAAGAGGGTTATTTTTAAAAAAATCAGGTAAAGAGCAGTGCTCTGTTCTAAGGAAAAATGCTCTTAAAACCACTGGACCTGAGACTGATAATAGCTCAGAATTGGGGGGGAATGGACCACTTCTCAACTGAAGTATTAAAACTGGGAAACAGCACTTAAGGAAAAGCTTACATCTACAGTACAAGATGACAGAAATGACCAGTCAGAACTAAGCTCAACATGGATTTCTTTAAGTAATTTCATCAATGACAGCAGGGAATTTCCATCTCACCCACAGTGACATGTGATGTGACATTTGGATCTATGGAGAGATGGTTTAGTTGAATGGTAAATTTATTGTTATTGACTCATGCTGTGAACCTATGAATAAAAGATATAAACCTTGAAAATCTTACTTTTCGGGGAAAATAATACACATGGAAAAGCTACTAGCCACATATGTACCTATACTTCTAGACTGTGACTGCACTGTCAGCTTGAGGTTATAAGAGGAACTCTGCTTATTTTATTTATATGTTAAAAGACTTCTATCCCACCCTTGAGATCCTGTGATAATGGGAAATGACAGAAACACCTTAATAAATAAATACAATTTATATCTTTGATCCAATCAAGTCGTTATCCTTATGGTCACAATCTGGAAGTATAATATCTGCTGGCTGTGGATGGTTGAATCCATGGATGCAGAATCTGTGGATATGGAGGGCCAACTGTACTCAATAAATATTTTTACAGAGGTGAGTTTCAGTTTGCATTACCCCAAGTTACAACCTTTCAAATTTACATTTTTCAATAAATAAATAAATAATCTTGCCCATGACACATAGCTCTTCTACCACACCTGTGCAGTTAAGCAGAGTGAGTTAAGCAAGGATGAGTTGAGAGATCAAGGAATTTTAGCATGGATTTTTGAACAGTAAGCACCCTTACTATTCCACCCTTGAGATCCTGTGATAAAGGAAGGGACTGAGGCCTGTTACAGACTGCCAAATCAAAGCTGCTTCGGGTCTCTTTGGAGGTATGCTATTTAAATGATGCATGCATCCCAAGAATCTGGAAGCTGCACCAAAAGCTGCACTCCGGTGCTTAGGAATGGAGTGTGGCTTTGGTGCAACCTCCGGACTCTTTGGACCCATGCATCATTTAAATAGCATACCTCCAAAGAGACCCGAAGCAGCTTTATTTTGGCAGTCTGTAACAGGCCAGAAACACCTTAATAAATAAATGACTAAACTGAGTTTCATCTACCAGCCTAGGGGTAGATGAAGGGTAAGTGAAGAACACAACTGTGTTCTTGGCATTGCAGAATGGGAAAGATTTCCTTTGCTTGTTTAGAACAGGGAATGTAAATCCTGCTGTCACTTGGTGGAAGATATTTCCTTTCCCTGCTTAGAAGGTTGTGTGTGAGGAGGATGAAGAAACTGAAACCTTGGTATTTTACTGCAGCTGGAAGGGATTTTCTCTGCCTGCTTAGGAGCAGGATGCACATTGGGGAGAAACAGGTAGAATCGTGGAGTGTTATGGCTGGAAGGAAGTGTTTCCTCTGCCTACTGCCTGTGTGTTCCTCTGGAGAGGAGCTGTCATCTATGACAAGCCAGCCCATCCCAGCCAAACCTTCTTGTGGTCAGCTTTTGGATTTACTGATTTATTGATTAGAATATTTTCAAGCCGTGGATAGTTGAATCTGTGGATGCAAAATCTGTGGATATGGATGGCCGACTGTATAGTTAAAGTGATGTATTTCTGTAGGTAGAGAGGTTCAGAAGGAGTTTACAGTCCATGACCTGCCTTCTTCACTTTCTTGAGGCTGCCATCACTGAAGCAAAGTGGCAGAGATTTCTCCAGCCCTTAGCTGGTTCCCTCACCCATGCCAAAGATCCCTACCTCATCAGGTTGCACGGCTGCTAGTTCCGCTCCACCACAAAGAGGAGACAACCGAGAATGGAACGCTGGCTTCATTTTGTCATCTAGAAAAGACAGAGGTGGTAAGGAAATACACTGATCATAACATTATGGGCTGTTGTAACTAGAAAAATGGGCGACAGGGAGCAAGAGGCAGCATAGGAGTGTCGTAGTGGCAAAAGTAAAGTGGGCATAGAGATTGTAACTGCAAAGAGATTAAAAAGTCATCATCACTGGGAGAGAAAGCTGCAGGGATGTGTAACATATGTCATTACTTTGGTAAGACAAATCATCCAATCCTCTTTTAAACCATTGAGATTCCAGATGAGCATCTTTTTCTCTCCTTAAACTCAGGGGGCATAATAAAAGCATCCCAGTTGCAGGTAAGTAAGAGAAAGAAAGACAGCTAGCATGGTGTAGTGACTTGATGTTGGACTACAGCTCTGGAAACCATGGCCACAGAAACCCAATGGGTGCCCTTGGGCAGGTTGCATTCTCTCAGCCTCAGAGGGAAGCAAAGGCAAAAACCCCTCTGAATAAATTTTGCCAAGAAAACCGCATCATAGGTTCACCTTAGGGTCACCGTAAAACAGAAATAATTTGAGAGAAAATAGAACTATGCCATTGTAAGCCTTACGCAGAGAGGTTGCTGCCTGGTCGCACTTCTCTACGATCCACCGGAACAGTGGTTTTTGGCTGATGCTTTTTGAAGATGCCATCACCGTTGAGAAATCAGTGCTCCTTTCCACAAATAATTCCTGAAAAAGAAGTGAGGAAATATCCAGAGTAAAGAAAATAAATGAGGATGAGAAGAACAGTAGCAGCAAAAAGCTTGGGACGTTTCACTCTATTTTGCTGTTGACACATGTTCAGTGAGCGATTCTAGAGGTAGCTAGCTGTTTACTTGGTTTGTAGACCGGCACACACAGACTGGCACACACAACTACAGTAGGATGAGTAAACAGCAGAATCACAACTCCTTCGCAGCTCAGATTTTATTGTCTTGTTTACTGTAGACACACTGCTGCTATCTTGGTATGGATTTTTTTTGTTTCTCTAGCCTTCTTCTACCATCTTCCCAATGCTGATGCTGCTAAAAAAATCCTCCAGCTAGACAAAGAAGGAAAAGTGAAAAGGGAGTCCGGGGGGGGGGGTAGATTTTTAAAAGGAGCTTCTTTATCAGAAGCTTTGGCCCAGAACAGACTGACTTTTCTGATGCCCTTGTCACGTGCTGGGTTGCCTGGGGGGGGGGGGAATTGGAGTGCCCACACACCCCGCAACCCTCGCACGTGATGAGGATGTAACAATTTTTTATTGTTAATAGATATTTTAATCACCAGTTTTAATTGTATCATGTTTAATCCTGTTTTAAGGGGGGGGGGATTTGGGACATAATGTTGAATGTGAATATTTTAATGTGTTGTGAGCTGCTTTGTCTCATCACAGAAAAGCAGGATAAAAATAAAAGTTTTATTTTATTTTTTATTTTTAATGGCGGTGCCCTGTATACATGGGCACCACCATTGATATGCAAGCACCATGTGGTGTCCGCACGGCATCTCGCAGCGCTTACGTAACGAGTGCACCAGTGGTGCACTTGTTGCGCTACCGCCACGGGTTGAGAAGAACCTGCTTTTTTTGGGTTCCGGCTTCCCTCCAGTGGAAAAAAGGCCACTGCCAGCCCGCACCAGAAAAGAAGGTATGTACTCGGCCTTTGTTAACTAAGACAATCTTGTATTTTTGTTCATAGGTCGAGTCTCCCTTATCCAAAATCCTTTGAACCAAAAGTATTTTCTGCAGGATCCTACTGAGGATAGTAAAAAACGTGGGACCTTAAGTCCCGTTCTTCTCAATGAATGCGTACTCTTGCTTGCACCGTCACATGTGCATGCGTCCATTGAAAAAGCCAGGGTGTGCCATCTGTGGGAGTGCAAACTGTAGATGGCAAGCCTGTGCTTTGTGCAGGTGCACTGTACATACATACTGAGATATCTTGGAGATGGGACTCATCTGTATAAACATGAAATTCATTTCAGTGTCATATATACCTTACATGCATAACCTGAAGGTAATTTTATACAATACAGTGGTGCCTCGGGTTACGAAATTAATTCGTTCCGCCATTCCGTTCGTAACGCGAAAATTTCGTAACCCGAAAAGGCTTTCCGTTAGCGCTGGAAGCCTATAGCATTTGAATTTCGCGCCGAAATTAATTTCGTAACCCGAAAAATATTTCGTAACCCGGAACAGTTTTTTTCAATCCAACTTTTTCGTATCCCGGAAATTTCGTAACGCGGTCATTTCGTATCCCGAGGCACCAGTGTACTTCTAATATTTTTGCGCATGAAAAAAGTGTGTTTACACTGACCCAACAGAAAGCAAAGCTGCCACTATCTCATCCATCCTTGAAAAGGTTTTGGGGTTTTTGGAGTTTTTGGATTATTTTGTTTTTCGGAATTCTGGATAAGGGAGACTCAACCCGTATTCTCAGCTCTGTAGAACCACACGGAGGAAACTCTTCTCACCTGCTGCTCTTCCAGCTTCTTCTCCTCTGCCTGACTCAACAGGAAACCTTCTGCTAGGGCCACCGCTTGGGAACCAGTCTCTGGCCCACATTCCCTCACCCAGTTCTCCATCTCTGGGGGAAGAACAGCCAGAAACTGCTCCAAAATCACTAACTCCAGGATACGATTTTTCGTGTGTTGTTCTGGCTTCAGCCACTGATGGCAAAGATGACGGAGTTGGTTGAAAACCTTTCGAGGTCCCTGGTCTTCTTGATAGCAAAACTGCCGGAAGTGCTGGCACTGGATTTCCCAACTGAGCAATTTCTCGCTTGTCATCTTCTGAAACATGTTTCCCCAGAATTCCCCTCTGCTCCCAGCCTGGATGCCTTCAGGGTCTTGTCCTACTTCTGGCCTAGGTATTTCTTCTTCTGCCATTTTCCATTTATATCCCAAGGCAGTCCACATCTGGGCCAAAAAATCACCTCCATAGGCTCCCATTTCTTTTCTGACTTTCTAAGGTGTGGCAAACCAAGAAACTCTTGGTGTAAAATGTTATACCATTGAGCCACTTCGCTGTTTCAAAGGCAGAAGGAAAGGATTCCAATTATGGTTCAGATCTTCTTCCTAAAAAGGGGGGAGATAAAAATTCCTAGATCTTTGGACCGGTTTCTTGCTTCATTTTCAAGGGGGTTAGTAGCGGATCTGTTACAACTTCAATTCAGATTTGTCTGGATAGATTATAAGACACACCAAGAAATTATAACCAGTTCTATCCTATGAGTCAAGAGTTCTGGGACTCATTCAAATTGGAGCTCTCAGGTTTCTACATGGAGGCAGGATGGAATGATCCAATAGCACCTGCAATAGATGAAGCAAGCAACTTAAAAGGTAGAAATGTCGATTACCCTTGGAAATGATTTGTTTTGACTCAGATCCAAGGGATGTAACAGAAAAGAGGAACACAAACTCTTTGCCCTGGGTTTGTTGTTGAATGCCTTCAAATCGATTCTTGGCAACCCTGAGGCAAACCTATCATGGGGTTTTCTTGTCAAGTTTCTTAAGAGGGGGGTTGCCATTGCCATTGCCATCCTCTGAGGTTGAGAATGTGTGACTTGCCCAAAATCACTCAGTGGCTGAGCCGAATCAGGATTCCAACCCTGTTCTCAGAGTTACAGCTCAATGATCAAACCAGTACACCACACTGTCTTGGATACTTGTGTCCCGATTTCTATCTATCTCCTTCCCTGTCTTGCAAGTAGCATTAGGCAGTTTATGCAGAAAAACACAAATACCCACAAAAACGATTGCTGCAAGATCACAGGTATACAGGCGTGGCTCAGTTAACAAAGTCAATGCATTAATTGGCATTACTACTTTAATAGAAAATGTTGGTACCTGAGGCTGAATTGACAGAAAGGATAGGGATGGATTTTTACACCACAAAAAAGAAGAACAGTTCAACTTGTTTCCCCAAACTTTGAAGATCTGATGTATCAAAGTGCTTTGATTGTGCACTTTGGTGCTCTGTTTGTGTCTTCCTGCATGGCAGGGGGTTGGACTGGAAGGCCCTTGGAGTATCTTCCAACTCTAGGATTTAATTCTATAATGGTGGGGAATGTTACTTACATATCATTCATGCCACCCTGAAGACACCCACTCTTGTCTAATTTCAGAAGCTAGGAAGGGTCAGGCCTGGATGGGAGACCACAAGGGGATTTTATTTTGCTTTATTTTTATTACATTTCATTTATACACTGCCTTTCTCTCAAAATTGGACTCAAGGAATAATACTAAGGATCCCTCCCAGTGGGATTAACAAAGAATCCAGACTGAAACGTGAAAGAGCCATTGACAATCCTGGTCCAGATGGAACGAGGGTCTCACACAGGAGAAGGTTGCTTCTCATATTTCTATGAATGCATTTTGATTCTCTTTAAACTTTTAAATACTAGCATACCACCTGAAGAAAGACAGTATGGTGTAATAGTTTGAGGGCTGGATTATGACCAGAAACCAGGATTCGAATCCCCACCTGTGGTCATGGAAATGCGGGTAAATCACACTCTCTCAGCCTTAGAGGACAGCGGAGGCAAAACCCTTCTGAGCAAATCTTGCAAAAGAAAAACCTGTGATAGGTTTGCCTTGTGATTCCCAAACTTTGGTCCTCCAGGTGTTTTGGACTTCATATCTCAGAAGGGCTGGGATTCTGGGAGCTGAAGTCCAAAACACCTGGAAGGCCAGAGTTTGGGAGCCTTAAAGTTACCGTCAGTCAGAAGTGCCTTGAAAGCTCACAACAAGAATGCCACCCTGGCTCAGTGTTAGGGAATGCTGAGAACTGTAGTTTTGTGAGACATTTAGTGTTCTGCATCAAAGAGCTCTGGTTCTGCAATAAACTACAATTTCCAGGATTCCCTAGCACTAAGCCAGGGCAGTTAAAGCAGTCTCAAACTGGCTTATTTCTGCAGTGTCTCCTGGACCTAAGACTAGTCGATGCTGGGATGACAATCCCTCTGCGATTTCAGAGCTGCCGCAAGGAAAAATGGAGAGGGGAAAATGCACCTTTAATGGTTGGGCAGAAGAAGAAATGTCAGCATATGTTGCTTATTACCTGGTTGTGTGACAAGTGACACCTGTTGAAATTCTGTCTTCTACACAACCTTTACACAGACCTGCAATGACAAACCTTTCTGCAAGATTGTAGCTGTTTTTGAGCCCGAACAGACAGGCCAAAATAAACCTGCTTCGGGTCACATTGGAGGTATGCTGTTTAAATGCTGCATGCGCCCCAAGAGTCTGGAAGCCACGCCAAAGCCACGCTCCAGTCCTAAAGACTGGAGCACAGCTTTGGCACAGCTTCTGGCCTCTTAAAATGTGTCATTTAAACAGTATACTTCCAAAATGACTCGAAGCAGATTTATTTTGGCCTGTCTGTTCGAACCCTTTAGTGTATTTTTGGTTGCTGAACTTCAAAAATGCAATAAAAATGTACCACGCATAGTTCTTTCACAAATGCAATGGTCTGACACCTCTTTAAGTGCTGTAGCTCCATCTTATGCAATCCTGAGATATGTTATGTAGTTTCACAAAGTCTCTATAGCCTTCACTGCCAAAAGCATGTCGGTACCTCACGAAACTATAAATCCTAGGGTTCTGTAGGATGAGGCCGTGGCTGCTAAAGTGGTGTCAAAGTGGGTTATTTCTACAGTGTAGATGCACTCATGGGAACGCTATAAGTCGAAGTTGAGTTAGCTGCAGTTCATAACAACAAATCTTAGGTCCAAAACACATTGCAGAAATAATCCACCTTGGGACCGCTTTAACCACCCTGGCTCAATGCTAGCGAATCCTGGGAAGTATGGTGAGACATTTAGCTTTCGTGGTCAAGAGAGCTCTGGTGTCAGTGAACTACAATTCCCAGGATTGCCTAGCACTGAGCCAGGGCAGTGAAAGACATTTCAGACTGGATTATTTCTGCAGTGTGTTTTGGACCTTAGTTGGCAATGCTGTCTTAAGACAGACCTCCCTATAAAAGTAGTGTACCACAAGTTCCTCCCCTGCCTTTCTAGCCAATTTTGTCTTCCTTCTCTAGGCTGAGCATCTCAACATTTTGGGGACACTCTCTCGCCCTACTATCACCCTGGACAGCAGAGTTTGAATCCCCGTTCAGCCATGAAAACCCACTGGGTGACATTCAAGTCACAGACTCTGAGCCTCAGAGGATGGCAATAGCAAACGTCCTCTGAACAAAATTTTCCCAAGAAAGCTGTTTAAGTCAGAAAGGGCTTGAAGGCACACAACAACTCCCTCCTTATTTGCCTGTACATGCTATACACACACACACATGTGTATGATGTGATGACATATGTACAGCAGGCCCTTGGAACTCACGGGGGATCCCGCAAGTTCCAAAATGCGTGCATATTCAAGCCCCATAGGCTTGAATGGGGCACGTGCCCCATTCATGTTAATGGCAGTCTCCCCTCTGTGGATTTCCAAGTCCATGGATCTCAAGTCTGCAGACTTGGAGGGGTGACTGTATATCTTTGTATGACCAGTGGAGTGCCACAGTGGCCTTTCCTGGCCCCAGTGCTATTCAACATCTTTATCAATGACTTGGATGAAAGCATAAGAGGCATGCTTATCAAATTTGCAGATGACACCAAATTAGGAGGAATAGTTAATACTCCAGAGGAGAGGATCAAAATTTAAAAAATGACCTCAATATGACCTCAATAGATTAAAGCTCAATAGATTAGAAGCCTGGGCCATAACTAACAAAATGAACTTCAAGAGGGAGAAATGTAAGATACTGCAATTAGGTAGGAAAAAAAATGAAATGCATAGATATAGGATGGGGGACACCTGGCTTAAGGAGGCTATATGTGAAAGGGAAAGGACTTAACGTAAAAGGATAAGGGTTTAACATGTGAGTCCAAGTAGACCACAAGTTGAACATGAGTCAACAGTGTGATGCGGCAGCTAAAAAGGCCAATGCGATTCTTGGCTACATTAAATACAAGTTTAGTGTCTAGATCTAGTGAAGTCGTAGTGCCACTCTATTCTGCTTTGGTCAGGACTCCACCTGGAATACTGTGTCCAGTTCTGGGAATGTTTAGCCTGGAGAAGAGGTGGTTAAGAGGTGATATGAGAGCGCTGTTTAAATACTTGAAGGGTATTTAAGGAGGGAGCAAGCTTGTTTTCTACTGCTCCAGATAACAGGAGAACATGGAGCAATGGATGCAATGGATGGAAAAGAAATTCCACCTAAACATTAGGAGGAATTTTCTGACAGTAAGAGCTGTTGGACAGTGGAATATGCTCCCTTTAAGAGCGATGGAGTCTCTTTTTTTTGAGGTTTTTGAAACAGAAGCTTTGGTTGAGAGTTCCTGAATGGCAGAATGGAGCTGGACTGGGGAGCTCTTGGGGTCTCTTCCAACTCTAGGATACTATTATGATGGTGAATTCCTGCATGGCAGAATGGGGCTGGACTGGGGGGCCCTTGGGGTCTCTTCCAACTCTATGAGTGTAGTGGTTTGAGTGTGTGAACCCCTGCTCAGCCACTGGAAGCCACTTGGTGACTTTGGTCAAGCAGTCACACTCTCTCAGCCTCAGAGGGAGGGAAAACCTCTCTGAACCAATTTTGCCAAGTCTCAACAGGTCAGAAAGGACTTGAAAGCACACAACACCAACAACCTCCTTTATTCAGTCCCCCCAGTAAACCCAACCCTCCTCCCCCTTCTTCCCTTCCTCTCCCCCCTCTGCATCCCTAACAAAGAAAGAGGAGGAGGAGGACTCACCAGCCCCGGTGCTGGCTCGGTTCTTTCTTGGAGGTGGGAGTGGTGGAATAAAAGACAAAGAGGGGCTGCTTTCTCAGGGAATTGGGGAGGGGGAGTGGAATGAGGATGGGGGATAGGAAGTGACGCATTCTCCTTCTTCCTATGGGCCTCTCTAGTATTCCATTCTCTGGCTTTAACCCTGTGATGGTTGTAGTACTGTAATGTGCCTCCTCCAAGCCCTGCCCTGTTCTTTAACCACTGCACAAAAAGGCAATACTGATACACTGCAGTCCTGGGCGTTCACATGCTGTTGTTGACTGTAGCCAAGGTCCCCCAGTGGGTTTCTTCTGTGTAACTAGGAAACTAGTACTAGTTGAAATCTATTTCATCCTATGCTATCCAGGCAGTTTTTAAATCATGAATTTTAGACATGAATTTTATATTTAATTATTGTCCTACACATTGTAATATAAACATTGCATGACAGAGTATGTTTATTTTATGTAATGATTGTTTTTTAATAGTTTATTATATAAAAGACAATATAAAACATGACAAGACTAATACATAAACTAATACATAACTGACATTGTCACTAAACACATTTAAAACACATACCATATCACAAAACACAAATCACATATTAAAAAAAACAAAATAGGAGGATGGGAAAGGAAGGGAAAAAGAGTATATAATTATTAACTATAATAATAAATGAAATTCAAAGATATAGCCGTGTTAGTCTCTGGAATCAGTATGTGGAGAGATCTTGTAGCACCTTTGAGACTCACTGAAAGAAAGAAAGAAGTCAGCCGCATGAGCTTTCCTGGACTTCAGTCTACTTCCTCAGATACATTTGGAAGTACAGTTGACTTAAGTCTAGGAAAGCTCATGCTTCCAACTTCTTTCTTTGAGTGACTCTCAAAGGTGCTACAAAATCTCTCTACGTACTGATTCTGCAGACTAACATGGCTATGTCTTTGAATTCTATTATTATTATTATTATTATTATTATTATTCTAAAGTGGGATCTAAACAACAACAACAATTTTATATCCCACTTTATAATGATTATTATTATAATTATAAAGGTGGGAATACTACTACTAATAATAAAAATAATACTTCAGATGCATTTGGTGGAGTAGAAGCCAGGTACAGACCTATATATGCAATTAGTGTGTGAGAATGTCAATTCAAATTCAAACTCTTTGGGGTATGAAAATAATAAACCCTAATAAACTCATAATAAACCCTCTTTGTTTCAACTTTGTACCACCCAAGAGAGGGTTAAAGGGATAGAGCCCAGAGTCATAGAGAGACCTCTAAAGAAGAGGGGCTGGATCTGAGGGACCATTCCCTTGTTCCAATCCACTTCTAGTGTCTCCAAACCAGGCTCCAGCTGCATTCCATGCTGGGGCAAAAGGTGGAGGTGAGTTCCAAGGACCCCTGTGGCCAGAAGGAAGGAAGACCCCAGTGTTTTGCTTAAAGGCTTGTTCTTTGCATCTTTTGGAGGAGAGGGAAGACATAGTGTGGCCAGGTTTGCAAAATAACAACAATAAGGCAGAGGGACATGCAGGGTTGACAGTTAAGAAGCAGCTCCTAGTACATCTATTGTGGTGTTGTGTCTTCAAGTCATTTCTCAGTTATGCTATCCCTGCACCCTAAAAGCACCAAACCAAGTCTCTTTTTTGGAAGCTAAGCAGGGTCAGCCCTGGTTAGTACTTGGATGGGAGACCGAGACCAACAACGAAGACCAGGCGCTGAAGGCTTTACAGGGTTGAGTTTCCCTTATCCAAAATGCTTGGGACCAGAACTGTTTAAGATTTCAGGATACGTTTTGGAAGCTAAGCAGGGTTAGCCCTGGCTAGCACTTGGATGAGAGACCGACAACTTGTTTGGAGGCAGTGTACCTCAGAATATTAAAAGAATATTGCTTTTATTGTTCTGGGTCTTGTTCTCTGGACAACAGAAAGCAAGCTTGCTCCATCCTCAATATGACATCCCTTCAAATATTTAAACAAGGTTATCATATCACCTCTTAACTGTCTCTTCCCCAGGCTCCCTGAGTCTCTCCTCATAAGGTATGGTTTCCAGGCCCTTCACCATTTGATCACCCTCCTCTGGACACACACCAGCTTCTTAACGTCCTCTTGGGCTTGACTTTGCATGGCTGGCAGTGTAAGATAAAGTGGGTTTTTGGTGTCTGCTGGGGTTTGGTTGCAGGACCCTTCACCGTGGATACCAAAATCCATGGATGTTCAGGTGCCGTTATATAGAATGGTGTGACAAAATGGTGCCCCTGATATAAAATAGCAAAATCAACCTTTGCTTTTTGGAATTAAAAAAAAACCCACAAATATTTCCAAGCCATGGATGGTTGAATCTGTAGGTGCAGAATTGGTTGATATGGAGGACCAGCTATTTAATGAAGTGAAGTAAAGAAAATTCAACACAATTCTCAATTTTAAATCTATTGGAATTAAATGTTATTAATTTATTTTGGAATATTTATACCCTGCCCTTCAGCCAAAAAGGCTCCTAGGTTGGCCCACAAATTGTTAATTTGACAGTCCCTTGCCCCTAGGCTTACCGTCTAAACAAGACAAGTGGTGGTGGTTGTTTGCCTTCAAAGCATTTCTGATTTATGGCAACCCTATCATGGGGGTTTCTTGGCAAGATTTGCTCAGAGTAGGTTTGCCATTATCTTCCCCTGAGGCTGAAAGAGTGTTGACTTGCCCAGTGGGTTTCATGGCCAAGTTGGGAATCAAAGAAAAGGGAATTAAGTTCAGCAGAAGCTTTTCTCTCCTGCTGAGTTGGGATGGAGGATATTTATTGACTTAAATATATGTGATAGAATGTGGTTTATTTGAATTAGACCATAACTTATTTAAGGTTCCCGGCCCTGAGTCTTGGTGTTTTGTCTTCCCTACAGGAAGAAGGAGACCCTATCACTGTCGTTCTTTTGGCTCTTTTTGAAGTGGGATCAGCTGGAGATAAAAGTAGAAGACTCAGCTGGTCATAAAGACCAAGAAGAACTTGATCACATGGAGGTTGGGAAGAGCGAGGAAAAAACGGAGACATCTCAAGTTAGAGACACCCACAACTCAGACGTGCAGAGCCAGCGTTTTAAGGAGATCGCTTCCTGGGAAGATGAGGTGCCCGAGGCAGTGTGTAGCCAACTTTATGATCTTTGCCATCAGTGGCTGAAGTCAGGAAAAGATATCAAGATGGAGATCCTGGACCTGGTGGTCCGAGAACAATTCCTGACTGTCCTTCCACCAGAAATGGAGAGTTGGGTCAGAGAAAGCAAACCACAATCCACTTCTCAGGCAGTGGCCCTGGCTGAAGGTTTCCTTTTGGGCCAGGCCGCAGACAAGGAGTTGGTGAGGGCTTTATATGCTGCTTATTCCAAGAGGCTGGGAATATGCCCAATGTTTGGTGTATATTATTATTATTATTATTACTATCATCATCATCATCATCATCATCATCATCATCCCACCCTTCTCCCAGGGCTGGTACTCAAGGCAGCTTACATTAAAAAACACCATACAATTAAAAACATACAAAAATAGTATAGTAAAATAGAATTAAATTACTACAGTAATTAAAACAAATTCAGTGCTAAAACCAAATACTTTAAAAAGATTAAAATGCTTAAAATACATCAAAACAATATAACCACACCCCATCACATGCCTTAATAACTTGCTGTTTTAAAAGCCTGTCTAAATAAGTAAACAAATTATCTAAGCAAACATTGCACATACATATTCTGGCACTATCTGTCTTTGAAAGCATTCTACATAACTACATTTGGTGGTGGAGATGGTGGACTGACACGCTAGGGGTTTTTCCTGTACACTTCCCTAGATTTCATAGACTCATAGAAACCTAGGCTGCATCTGCACTGCAGAATTAACACTGTTTGACATTGCTTTAACTTCCACAGCTCAATGCTGTGGAATTCTGGGATTTGTAGTTCTATCAGAGAGCTCTGGTGCTACAACAAACTACAAATCCCAGGATTTCATAGGATGGAGCCATGATGTTTAAAGCAGTGTCAAATTGCATCGATTCTGCAGTGTGGCAGCAGCCTTGCAATTGGAGGGGCCGCACGGGTGCCCCTTCCATGCAGGAGTATACAACTAAAGCATTCCTAAAAGCTTTCTTTAACAACATCTAGAGATGGAACAGCAGGAAAAAAGCTTGCTCCGTTTTCTACATTACATCCATTCACATATAGAAAGATGACTACCATGTCCCCTGAAGTGGTAGAATTCAAAGATATAGCCATGTTAGTGTCTAGCATATCATGTCCCCTTTCAGTCTTTTCTTCTCTAAGCTAAGCATACCCAGCTCTAGGTTGTTTTTCATAAGGCTTGGTTTCTAGACCCTTGCTTGGTCATCTTGATCACCCTTTACTGAACATACTCCAGCTGGTCAATATTTTGCTTGAACTTTAGTGCTCAGAACTAGTATTTGAGGTGAGGTCTGATCAAAGCAGAATAGAGTGGCACTGCTACTTGCCTTGATTTGGACTTTATACTCCTGTTTATGCAGTGAAGAATTGCATTCGCTTTTTTGCCTACAGTATCACACTGCTGACTCTTGATTAGCTTGTGGTCTACTAAGACCCCCTTAGGTCCTTTTCACATATACCATTTCAAGCCAGCTATCACCCATCATATATTTTTGTCAGATTGAATCACACACTCTTGCTCACATGCACATTGCTGGTTCCATTCATTCCTGGATTCACCTTCATAGGGGTGAAACCATAGCATCCTGCATGAATCTGAAATTGCTACCTCTTCCTTCAGGGCCCTGTGACCTTTGAGGACATTGCTGTGCCTTTCACGGAGGAGGAGTGGGCTCTGCTGGATCCAGACCAAAGGGCTCTGCACAGGGAAGTCATGGAGGAGAATCTGGCCAATGTGATGTCTCTGGGTAAGCTTTTCTTTTTCTTTGGGTGTTAAAACCATTTTGTTTACACACAGGGGGGGGTCTCCATTTTACATCCAGGTTGCTTCCTGGAATTGTAACGTAAATTCAGAGTGCTGGTGGTGCAGTGGTTAAATGCCTGTACTGCAGCCATTCACTCAAAAACCACAATCCCAGCCAGGGGCTCAGGGTCAACTCAGCCTAGCAACCTTCTGAGGTTGCTAAAATGAGTACCCAGCTTGTTTGGGGCAATTAGCTTTCACTGTTGAAGTTGTCCAGGTGTTTGTGGATTTGCATATCCTCCCACCCTGAGGCCTTGCCATCAGCAACAGAACAATACACAGATTAACATGGAAATCACTCCTCCCAACCCAAGGTCAGACAGTATATATACTACCCCATTCTTCCATGCCAGCATTCTCTGAAGATGCCAGCCACAGATGCTGGTGAAATGTCAGGAATAAACTCTTCTAGATCATGGTCACATAGCCCGAAAAACCCACAAAAGACTAAGTAATATTTGACTTTTGAATATCTTCCTTCCCTCACATGCTCCCCCTTTTAAGCAAGCAAAAGGAAACCCCTTCCATCCTATAACACCAAGACTGTAGTTGTATTCTTCCCTTCCCACTTCCTCAGCCTGGGCTGTTAGATGACATCCAGTCCGGTCAACTTGGCTTACTGCTCAAAAATCTATGGTCCAAAACTCACTGCAGAAATAATCCCGTTTGAGACTGCTTTAACTGCCCTGCTAGGGAATTCTGGGAACTGTAGTTTTGTGAGACATTTAGCCTTCTCTGTCAGAGAACTCTGAGGCCATAGTAAACTACAAACCCCAGGATTCCCTAGCACTGAACCAGGGCAGTTAAAGCGGTCTCAAACTAGATTATTAATGCAGTCTGTTTTAAATCCATGCTAACATTTCAAAAAACTTCCATCTTTCAGCTCATCTCTTTGTTGTCTCACCTTGCTCAACTGTGCACATGTGCTGGGAGAGCTCTATATTGTGGGGAAGATTTATTTATTTAATTATTTCTGGGGAAATGATGTCAATCTGAAAAATTGTAACTTAGGGTAATGCAAATTGGACCTCACATCTGTAAGACTATTTATTTAGTACAGTTGGCCCTCCATATCCACAGATTATGCATTCATGGATTCAACTATCCACAGCTTGGAAATACATATATTTTTACATGCCAAAAAGCAAACTTTGATTTTGCCATTTGTGTGTGTGTGTGTGTGTGTGTGTGTGTGTGTGTGTGTGTGATTTTACTATGACATTGTATACAATGGGACTTGAGCATTCATGTATTTTGGTATTCATAGTGGAGTCCTGGAACCAAACAAACCTCAGCAGATACCAAGGGCTGACTGTATATCACCATCTTTAATTTAAAATTATTTTGTTGATGTTACTTTTTATTTAAAACTTATTATATTTTTTAGCATTACTAGTTAACAACATAATACCACCACCACCTCAAGTTAACCCAAGAAGAGGCTTGTTGACCAAAAGCATAACCTTATAGGCATTATAATGCCCAATAATGGCAATAATGACATATGGGTAAGAAATCAGTTTATAACAAATTATTTCCAAGCTCTGTGTGCTCTTGATTCATTGTAATACACTGGAATGACGGTGGATTCTTCTTCTTTTGTTTTGTCACAGTTTATTGGTTTGATCCCTCCATCTGAGGATCCATTTGTTCCTTGGATTCTAACCAGATTACTCTGTTTACTCTAAGCTTTTTCCTTTGCTTGATGCCAAGGATATATCTAGCACATGGAGCAGCACCTCATGGTCTCCTTTGGAAGTCTTATGAGCTCTTTTACAAAAGGTGTATAAGGGATGATGCAAATATTTTCCGTAGGTGCTATGTGTTCTATTACTATTTTGTTTTCTTCCCTGATTTGGGCTGTTTTTACACTGCAGATTTAATGCAGTTTGAATTCTGAGATTTGTGAGATATTTAGCCTTCTCTGTCAGAGAGCTCTGGTGCCACAAATATTACAGAACCCAGTATTCCATAGGATGAAGTCATAACAGTTAAAGCAATGTCAAACTGTATTAATTCTGCAATGTGGCAGGAGCCTTGGCACGTTATTATTCACTTTGTCTCAAACAAGGAATTATTATTATTTTTATTTCAGTTCCTGAGGTGAGAGGAAGGAAGGATGAGGAAGAACTGCATAGGGGATGCTTGAAAAGAGTCATTGGTAAAGAAAAGAAAGAAAAGAAACAGAAAAGTGAACTAAAACAGAAGAGAAGTGATGATACCTTTATTTCTTTCCATGAAGTCCCACTTGCAGAAAAGGCAGGCAAAAGCAAGGAAAGAAATAAGTCACCCTTGTGTAGTAAAGGCTTCATTTCTAAAGCCAATCTAAATGCTGAGTGGAGAATGCTCAGTGGAAAATGTTCAGAAGCCACCAAGAGTATTTCTGATCATTCAACTGTTGAAATAGATCAAAGAATCCACACAGAGGAGAAACCAAATAAATGTTCTCAGTGTGAGAAAAGCTTTGGACAGAGCACCCAGCTGGCTCGCCATATGAGAATCCACACAGGAGAGAAGCCATTTAAATGTTCGAAATGTGGAAAGAGCTTCCGCCACAGCACAAGCCTTACTTCTCATGTGAGAATCCACACAGGGGAGAAACCATTTCAGTGCCTGGAATGTGGAAAGAGTTTCAGTGATAGAAGCAGTCTTTCTTTCCATATGAAAATCCACACAGGGGAGAAACCATTTAAATGCTTGGAGTGTGGAAAAACCTTCAATCAGACCACACAGCTTGCTCGCCATATGAGGATCCACACCGGGGAGAAGCCATTTAAATGCTTGGAGTGTGGAAAGAACTTTAGATGGAGCACAGACCTCACATCCCATATGAGAACCCACACTGGGGAGAAACCATATAAATGCTTTGAGTGTGGAAAAAGCTTCAGTCAGAGTGCACCGCTGGCTTCCCATGTGAGAAGTCATTCAGGAGAGAAACCATTTAAGTGTTTGGAATGCGGGAAGGGCTTTAGTCGGAGCACAACCCTCACTTCCCACTCAAGAAGTCACACGGGGGAGAAACCATTTAAATGCTCTGAGTGTCCAAAGAGCTTCCGACAGAGTACCCAGCTTACTCGCCATATGAGGATCCACACAGGAGAGAAACCATTTCAATGCTTGGAATGTGAAAAAAGCTTCAGACAGAGCACAGACCTTGCTTCCCATACCAGAATTCACACTGGGGAGAAGCCCTTTAAATGCCTGGAATGCGGAAAAAGCTTCAGTGACAGAAGTGCCTTCAGTTGCCATCAAAAAATCCACACTGGTCAAAAGCCCTTTAAATGCTTGGAATGTGGGAAATGTTTCAGTCGAGGCTCACATCTTGATTCTCATATGAGAATGCACACTGGGGAGAAACCATTTAGATGTTTGGAATGTGGAAAGAACTTCAGCCGGAACACAAACCTTAGCTCCCATATGAAAATCCACACGGGAGAGAAACCATTTCAGTGCTTGGAATGTGGAAAGAGCTTCCGTCGGGGCACAGGCCTTACTTCTCACATGAAAATTCACACAGGGGAAAAACTGCTTAAATGCCTGGAAAGTAAGAAGACCTGTAGGGACAGCACAAGCCTTCCTTTACATCAGATAAGACACTGAGGTGAGAGTAATCCAGTATTTCCACCAGTTGGGCCTCCAAGGAGAGAGTATTCCAGAGCAGAGGAAGCCCTCTTCCATGTCCTCTCACAGTGTATTGCCCCAGCTGATGGGACATAAAGGAGAACTGTTCTGCAGACCCAACAAGTGCAGGAAAAATTATATGGATTCCAATTCTGTAAATTGTCAGAAATTTAAAACTAAGAGGAATGTATCTCTCCATTCATTCTCAAGCCCACTCCCTTGCGGTTAGCAATGTTATGTACATCACAGGTAAAGTTTGTCTGTTTTAAGAAGAGGTACATAATTTCCCTAGTATTAAATTGTCACTGTTTTAGTTCTTACTCTTGAACAGTGAATATTTTTGTCTAAGTTTAATTTTGGCTTTAATACACTCTGGTACAGGAATAATGCAATAACTCATTCACTCATACATGGCATTTTTGCGATTTCAAATGCAGGAGAAACCATTCTGGGTGTGATTGTTGATGTTTTCACTCAAGGTCACTCTTAAGCTCATGGTGGGAATAATACAGACTGAAAAACAACTACCTGCATTTATTTTATTTGTTGCTGCTGTGTGCCTGCAAGTCATTTCTGATTTATGGTGACCCTAAAGCAGTGATGGCAAATGTTTTTGGGGACAAGTACCCAAACTAAAAGGCCTTCCAGCACCAGGTGTTACCCAGTGCCAGGGTCAAGGCTTCCACCTTCCGGGCGCAGGACTTCTGCCCTCCAGCAGTGGGACTCCAGAGATAGCTGAATGCCCCAGGGGTTGAGGGGGGGAAGAATGCGAGCAGGCAACAGAAAGCCAGGCAGGACCTAGAAGGAAGAGGAACAGGTGCATGCCTCTTCTTCCCCGTGCAATTCCTGAACTTCAGCTGTGTCTGGAGAGGCAGCTGAAGGCCGGGAAGGGTCTGGAAGGAGGAGGAACAAGCATGCGCCTCTTCCTCCTTTTCCCTCGCACTGTTCCCAGCCATCAACTGCCTCCGGAGAGGCCCTCTTATGGCTGCAGGAGTTTCCTGCATGCCATGCAGCTGCAGACATGTCTATATAGGGACCACCAAACACAGTGTTCAAACACAAATCAAGGAACACGATAATGCAGATAATGGACCACTAATTAAGCAGACACTAATCCTCTTTGCATATCCTCCTATCCTGAGGCCTTGCCATTCAACAACAGAACAATACACAGATTAACATGGGAATCGTTCCTCCCAACCTAGGGTCACACAGTGTGTGTGTGCACACACACACACTACTCTCTTCCATGCCAGCATTCTCTGAAGATGCCAGCCATAGATGCTGGGAAGGGGAAGTGTCGGGAACAAACTCTTCTAGAACATGGCCACATAGCCTGAAAATCCACTAAAAAGTATGGAAGCTGGCCATGAAAGCTGTCGACTTCACAAATCATTATTGTCTTTTGCAATGAATAGAAGTGGAATAGAAATCTAATTCTGAGAGAAATAAGCCTTAAAAGTGCTGTGTGTTGTGTGCCTTCAAGTCATTTTTGGCTTATGGCATCCCTAAGGTGAACCTATCATGGGATTTTCTTGGGAAGAAAACAGGAGGTTTGCCAAGGACTTCTCCTGAGGCTTGCCCACGGTCACCCAGTGGGTTCATGGCTGAGTTGGGAATTGAACCCTGGTCTCCAGAGTCCCAAGTCCAACACATTCTTTTATCATTGGCTATTATTCACCATTGCCTCTGTTAAATTGGTATTTTAAGTGATGAGAGGCAGGGATAATGGGTTTTGTTGGATACTTTATTGCATTCTGTATTGTATTTTATTGGAAGCTGCCTCGAATCCAACCAGAGAGGTGGGATATAAATAAAATTTTATTATTATTATTATTATTATTAACACTCAAGTAATTGCACCATACGGTTATGTGCTCCTAGGTTTTATCCATTGTTATTATTATTATTATTATTAACCTTTATTTATAAAGCGCTGTAAATTTACACAGCGCTGTACATACAATCTTTTCAATTACTAGACATTCATTCACCTTAATGGTGCTACTAGATTCCTTCTCTGCAATGGACTAACAAAAGCAGCTATCGCTGAAGAGTTTCCAAGAAATTTACTATCAACATATTTTACTTTATATCTATTCCCTTCCAGTACTTTTCCCATCCATGGTGACAAAATAAGATGAATTCACTTGATTATAGAGGTCCAAAGATTTAATTCTTCCACTGGGGTTTCAAAGCTCTGGAAACCTTTGTAAGGTTCCCAAATAATGAACAGAAATATTTCATGCAACATTATGTATGTGAGCTATTTTTAGGCTTCTCTGTCAGAGAGCTCTGGTTGCCCCCATCAAACTACAAATCCCAGGATGCCATAGTATAGAGCTGTGGTAGTTAAAAGTGGTATCAAACTGGATTATTTCTGCAGTGTGGATGCAGCCCTAGAGGGGCCTTTTGACTGTTTTCACCCCTAGCTAGAAAAGGCTTGAAGTGACATGGCTCACAATCCTTGAGGCTCCAGATTTTGGGGAACTTCAACTCCCAAGATTCCTGAGCATTAGCCATCCTTGCTAAGACCTCTGGGAGTTGAAGTCAAAGCCTAAAGTTTGAGAGCCATAGAAGTACAGCATCCTCAGTCCTAGAGAGGACAACCGGAAGAAGGGAAGGGATCTCCAGCAGCCACTTCCTTTCTGCTTCCCTCCTTCCGCCCTTGAACCAAAACAACTTCCGGAGCCTCCCTTCTTGCTGACTCTCAGAAAGGACCAGGTGAGGCTGCATCTGCACTGCAGAATTAATGCAGCTTGACACCACTTTAACTGCCATGGCTCCATCCTGCAGAGAGCTTTGGTGCCACAGAAAACTACAAACCCCAGGATCCCTTGGGAAGGTGGGTAGTGGACTATAGGAAGAGGGTGGTATTCTTTCCTCTGTATCCATAGCCTATGAAGAAGACCCCCTTTCCTTAGGTTCCCTTCAAAGGAAAGGGTCCTGAGTAGCTGAGCCTTTTCTGAGTGGCCCCACACAACCCACATCCATCCAGAGACTAGGACCTGGAGCAATGGATGGAAGCTGCAGGAAAAGAGATTCCAGCTCAACATTAGGAGGAACCCCCTGATAGTAAGGGCTGTTCAACAGTGGAATAAACTCCCTTGGAGTGTAGTGGAGTCTACCTCCTTGGAGGTCTTTAAGTAGAGGCTGGATAGCCATATGTTGGGGATGCTTTGATTGTGAGTTCCTGCATGGCAGAATGGGGTTGGACTGGATGGCCCTTGTGGTCTCTTCCAACTCTATGATCCTATGATTCTATGAAGAAATAAATTATAGCTGAGAGAAGGCAGAGAAGGTATGCAGAGAGAAGTTGCCAGGGACAGACAATGGTTGGGGTGCTTCTTCCTGCAGCAGCCAGTCAAATGGAGCCTTTGATCTGGGACTTGACCATGCAACGTTTGGTCTTTTTCTGTCTTTCCTACAGGAAGATTAAATCACTGTAAGTCTTTTGGCTCCACTTGAAGGAAGAAAAGATGGAAATGTAAGTGAAAGTTTCAGCTGGTCCTCAAACCATAATAATAGTGGCTGCCAGTGGCTGCAGCCAGGAAAACACACCAAGGCTGAGATTCTAGACCTGGTGACTCTAGAACCTGTTCCAGATTGTTCTTTCACCAGAGGTGGAAGGCTGAGACAGAAAACGTAGGCTGGAATCCACTTCTCAGATGGTGTCCATCGCAGAAGGCTTCCGCTTTAGTCAAGCAGTGGATAAGAAGCAGGACAAGCAGCAGGTGAGAAAAAAAGTGGTGATGGTTCATAGGAACTGAGAATGTGGCGCAGTGGTTAAATGCCTGCACTGCAGCCACTCATTCAAAACCATAAGGTTGCGAGTTCAATACCAGCGAAAGGGGTCAAGCTTGACTTAGGCTTGCATCCTTCCGAGGAGGTGGCTAAAAGGATTACCCAGACGGTTGGGGACACAATTTGTAAACCGCTTAGGGAGTGCTTAAGTGCACTGATAAGCGGTATAGAAATGTACTTGCTATTGCTATTGCTAATGTGCATAATCTCGTGTTTAAATTGTCCAAGCAAAGCATCTCCACTCCACTTATTTTGGCATCTAGTATCTTGCCAGCACTATTTGTCTTGTACTTCCTTTCTGAAGTCCTGTTCTGAAATTCCAGATTTTGTTTTGGGTGTAGGGTTCTTCAGAACTGGCCTCCTGCAGGAAGTGCAGAGTCCCATCAGACACCAGAGAGAGGCCACTGTTCCTGAGGATCCAGGAGGAGGACGGTGTGGGAACCAATGTTCAGGGTGAGGATTTAGTAAGCATGTTATTACATAGCCTCCTTCTCTGATATATTCACTAGGCTGGTGAAATGGAGCTCTCCAGAGTCTGAGTAGAGGCATACCTCAATTAACAAAGCCACTGATAGTGAAACTCTTTTTTACAAAGTCTGTTTACCACTCATCCTCTGTGTAGTTGAATTTTTTTATCATTGCTATTGGGAGAACTGTAAAAGAGGACTGGAGGGACACAGCTCTTTTTTGGTTGGGTTATAGAAGTGTGTCTGACGTAAACCGTCCATTTAGGCTAGAGCTGGGAAAGAGCTGGATTCTGCTCAAGCCAGTCTTACTGCACATGTGTCTGCTTGCCTACAACAGGCAAGATAAACAGTGGCAGCTTCCATTATTTCATACTACGCACCCATGAAATAGAGAATAGGGGAGAACAGATAAGACAGCCTCAAGAGCTACCTCCAACATTTTCAAAAAGCATACATCTACAGGTTTTGCCACCAGAATGGAAATCATAAGAAAGTGGAGGCTAGTGAAAGTAAAAGTCATTCCCAGATGCATTTGAAAGCCTTGAAATGGTCCCTAAACAATTCAGTTTTTTATTTACTGAAAGCTTGCCTGTCTTGTTTCCTTTTCGAGGTTCGTATTGTTAGTTTTGAATCAAAAATTTTGTGGATCGTGTGGAATTCCCTTCCTTCCTTCCTGCCTTCCTTCTTTCCTCCTCCTCCTCCCCCCCCTCTTTTTCTTCTCCTCCTCTTCCTCCTCTTGTTTTTGTGGTATGATGTGGGACCCTATCTATGTTATTTGTGCCTCTAGTACCAAATTTTCTGTTAAATAACCAGTGACTAGGAGCACATCTACTTTGATAACTGATGCATACTTGCACATGTTTAAACTATTAGGAATACTTGTACATGTTTAAACATTTGTATATGTTTAAACTTCCTAAAAATAGGAATTTGTATATGTTTAAACTTCCTAAAAATAGGAATTTGTATATGTTTAAACTTCCTAAAAATAGGAATTTGTATATGTTTAAACTTCCTAAAAATAGGAAGAAAGATATTTTGCCAGAAGGAAAACCTCAAAATACAGAGAAGAACAAAAACTGTTTCCATCATCTTGATTTCTTTTGCAGGTGTTCAGCTGATGCCAGGGACACATCCTTGCTCACCTCTTCCTTGTGAAGAAATGGAAACAGCTTCCATGCCAGGAGATCAGGTAGGGGGCAATCACTGGGGAGATGATCAAGAGTTTGCCTCAGTATTTCTCTCCCTTGTTTCACTGGACTTGAAAGAATCTGTTTGGTAACATTTAGATCTCTCAAAACCACCCTCTTGGGGAGAATGAGTACCATATATACTTGTCTATAAGTTTAAAAATGTATGCCTAAAAATTGATCCCCAAATCCCACGTTGGCTTATTTACAAGTCACTATGGTAATGTGATAGCAGCTCTTTCAGATTTCCCCATGCATTCGGCAGACAGTTTATTTCTTTCTTGCACCAAGCAGAAAGAGTCCTGAGTGATTAATTGATACTGCTGTTTGTTTCAGAGTCCTCTTCCTCCTGCACTTCTGGCTGAAACGAAGAGCCTCAGTGAGAGTCTCTCTTGCCATACGCACACATATACACACACTGTAGGAGCCTCCAAGTTTTATCCTCGACCTAACCATGGGTCATAGCAAAATCCATAATTTTTATCCAAAACGTGACGTCGACTTATACATGAGGTTGACTTATAGTTGAATATATATGGTATGTTATTACTGGAGGCTTGAATCCTGCACTTCAACTCCCAGTCAGCTTCTTGGCTTTGTTTTCTTCTGAACTATAGTCCATAAGGCAGGGACCATGATAATCTCTAAGGCTAAAACTTTTTCTCATCCTCCAGGGTTCAGTGACCTTTGAGGATGTTGCTGTGTATTTCACGGAGGAGGAGTGGGCTCTACTGGATCCGGACCAAAGAGCTCTGCACAGCGATGTCATGGAGGATAATCTGGCCAATGTGACATCATTGAGTAAGATTGGCTTTTCCATTTGCTTAATTAAAAAACAACAGCAATGTACAACAGCAATGTACAGTCTACAGATGTCTACTGTTGTGCTTTCAGAATGTCCTCTTTCAATCTGGTTGGTTTGTGAGCTGTTTTTGCGTTCATAGATTTTGGTTACTGCTTTTAAACTCCGCCTTCCACTTCGCCTCTCTTTATTTATTTATTTTAAATTTCAGTTTCTGAGATGAGAGAGATCTGGAATGGGGAACAGCTACATCGAGGATGCTTGGAAGGAGAAAGTGAGAAAGAGGGAGAACGACAGAAAAAGAAAAGTGAAGCAAATAACAGAAGAAGAAATGAATCTTTTGCATCAGCAGGTGATAATTTGTACAAAAACTTGCACCATGAAAGAAAAAAGAATAGTAAAAGCAAGCAAAGATATATGTGCTTTTTGTGTAGGAAAAACTTCAGTTGTAAAGCAAGTCGAAATGCTCATATGAACATCCACACAAGGCGTAAAGTACTGAAATGTTCTGAATGCAGTAAGAGTTTCTGGGATAATTCAAGCCTTGAAAAACACGAAAGAATTCACAAAAGGGGCAAACCATTTAAATGCTATGACTGTGGAAAGAGCTTCAATCGGACCTCATACCTTATTTCCCATATAAGAGTCCACACTGGGGAGAAACCATTTAAATGTTCAGAATGTGGGAGGAGTTTCAATAGCAGCACAAACCTTACCTCCCATATGAGAACCCACACAGGGGAGAAACCATTTGCATGTTCAGTATGTGAAAAGACTTTTCGTAGCAGTGCAACTCTTGTTATCCATATGAGAATCCACACAGGAGAAAAACCCTTTAAATGCTTGGAATGTGGAAAGTGCTTCAGTACAATGGGACACTTAGCTCGCCATATGAGAGCCCATAGAGGGGAGAAGCCATTTAAGTGCTTGGAATGCGGAAAGAGCTTCAGTCAGAGAATTCGGCTCACATCCCATACAAAAATCCACAAAGAAGGGAAACCATTTCACTGCTTGGTGTGTGGAAGGAAATTCCATCAGGGCACAAGCCTTGCTTCCCATATGAACATTCATGCCAAGGGGAGGCCATTTAAATGCTTGGAATGTGGAAAGAGTTATAGGTATAGCACATACCTTGCTTCCCATATGAAAGTCCACACTGAGAAGAAACTGTTTAAATGTTTGGAATGTGGGAAGACATTCTGTGAAGGTGCACACCTTACTTGCCATATGAAGGTGCACAGTGTGGAGAAACCATTTATGTGCTCAGAATGTGGAAAGGGCTTTGTTCAGAGCAGAGGCCTTGCATCCCATATGAAAATCCATACACAGGCGAAACCCCTTAAATGCTTGGAATGTGGGAAAAGCTTCAGGCAGAAGACAGACCTTACTTCTCATACGAGAGTTCACACAGGAGAGAAACCATTTAAATGCCCAGAATGTGGAAAGAATTTCAGTCAAAGTTCAGGCCTTATTTGCCACATGAGAATCCACACAGGGGAGAAACCATTTCATTGTTCAGAATGTGGAAAGAGTTTCCGTCAGAGCACAACCCTGGCTTCCCATATGAGAACCCACTCGGGGGAGAAACCATTTAAATGTCTGGAATGTGGGAAGTGCTTCATCCAGAGCACGCACCTTGCCTGCCATATGAGAATCCACACTGGGGAGAAACCGTTTCAGTGTCTGGAATGTGGGAAGAGTTTCCGTCAGGAAGCAACCCTTACTTTCCATACAGGAACCCACACGAGGGACCAAGAGTTGAAATGCCTAGAATGTGGAAAGAGCTTCCGTTACAGCTGGCGCCTGACTTCCCATATGAAAAAGCACACTCGGGGGAAACCACTTTAATGTTTGCAATACTGAAAGAGCTTCAACACTGGTAGGATGCCAGTTCAGTGTTTGTGGTCAAGAGTTTCAGTCTGATCTCACACCTTGTTTTACTGCAGATCACCCACAGAGGGAAGAGGCAATTTAAATGCTGTGAGACACTTTGGGAAAAGATGGTGGATGGCTGCCTTTCATTGTACAAACAAAAATCCATCAGTGATACCTTTATTGGCCAATCGAAATGCACAATACACTTGCTGCATGCTTTCGAAGCTCCATGGGCTTCTTCATCAGGCAAGTTGTTACAAACCAAACAGGAGGGAAAAAAAACAATTGGAGATGTAAGTCAGATGCCTGTATGTTGTTTCAGTCCTTAATAAAGATGGTAGACAGGGAAGGATATCTTTTGCAGTCAGGTTCCTTCTCCTGACCATGCAACAATAGGGAAATTTTCAAAGTCCAGGAAATTTAAAGTCTGTTTGCATCTCAACAGGGATCCCTCTTTTGCAAACAATATGTCTCCATTCCAGTGAGATCACAGGCCTCTTTGTTCCTCCCATTGAATATTCTTCATGGATTTGGAGTTTGATTTGCAGGAAATGAGGTTGTTACTTAGGGTACTTAGAGGACCGCCTCTCTCCGTACAATCCGCCCCGCACACTCAGATCAACAGGGCAGCATTTATTAAGAGTTCCAGAGGCCAGATTAGTTAACACCTCTAGAAGGGCCTTTTCCATCTCGGCCCCCACCCTCTGGAACTCGCTGCCCACTGAACTCCGCTCAGCTACCTCCCTGGCCCAATTTAAGAAGGGGTTGAAAACACTTTTCTTTGAGCAGGCCTACCCCTGACTCCTCCCCCTGAATGCCTTCCCCCTCTTTTTTTTGCCAGCTGCACTGATGACCCGGCATGAGTTTTAAGTTAATTGTATTATTGTTGTTGTTTCCTGCCCTGTTACTTTATGTATATGTAATTTGTATTGCTGTAAACCGTCCTGATGTTTTCGAAGGGCGGTATATAAATAAAGCTTTTATTATTATTATTATTATTATTATTATTATTATTATTATTAGCTGCACAACAGAAATAATATGGTTTGATACTTTTACTGCTATGGCTCCATGCTGTGGAATCGTGGGATTTGTAGTTGGATGGGGCACCAGAGCTCTCCGAAAGAAAAGGGTAAATATCTCACAAAGCTACAAACCCCAGAATTCCATAGTATGCAGCCATGGCAATTAAAGCTGTGTCAAACTACATTATTAATTTATTTCTTGGTTTGTTTATTTTAACATCATAATTTTACAAATTCATTAACATCTATAAGGCATAAACAACAATCATACAACAGAAACACAAAACACCATATAAAACAATCAAACAACTACTATTACAGGTACATAAACACTACTTCCAACTAGTTTCCCTGGATTTCTGGGATTCAATAAGCCTATTTCATCACCTTCTGGCTAAGCATAAATTCCATCAAGTCATTACAGCATGTCAAAGACAAAAAGTTATTAGCAGTGTTTCTAAAAAAAATTTTTTTTCAAAACTTCACAATAGCCAATCACCAAAGAACAATCATAGAATCGTAGAGTTGGAAGAGACCCCAAGGGCCATCCAGTCCAACCCCATTCTGCCATGCAGGAAATCTCAATCAAAGCATCCCCAACAGATGGCCATCCAGCCTCTGTTTAAAAACCTCCAAAGAAGGAGACACCACTAGACTCTGAAGGAGGGTATTCCACTGTCAAACAGCCCTTACTGGCAAAGTGACCATTGTGCAACAGGATCAGTGCACAACAGAATATGTATCATATCAGTCCTGCTGCATATTGAGCCCCAATTTACATTGAGCAAGCTTCCTAATGCCCTGTCATCAGTCTTTGCAAGGTTATTCTTAGAGTATCATATTCCCAGACTTGCTGTGGACAACAAAATTCACAGAGTAGCAAACCCTATTTGAATGAACAATTTCCTGCAGAAGTTGACCATAGAGAGATGCAGGAAGATTCCTAGAGATAACCCCTCTAGGCATTTCTAGTGTGACTCTAACCTCCACTGGAAGCGCACCATAGAATTGCACTAGAGGACTTAGAAAATACTATAGAAAACATTTTTGGTTGTGGGGGCAGTGCAAGGCATCAGAAGGGACCTGTAGCTCTTCACAGATAGGTGAAATTATGGATACTGGATGCATGGATACAGGGGATCTAGTGCATAGGTAAAGTTACATAACACAGATGGTGATATAAGATTCCAGCAATTGTTTTTAACAGCCCTGCTCAGGTCTTGAACACTCAGGGCAGTGTGGCTTTCTTGATTTGAGTCAATCCATCTGTAATGCTGTTTTCTTTTTTTCCATCTACTGCTTCCAGCTTTTTCCAGAATTATTGTCTTTTCTAGCAAGTCCTGCTTTTCTCATGATGTACAGTACAATTTTCTCAAACTACAGTACAATTGGATCATTTTGGTTTCCAGTGAAAGGCTTGATTTGCTCTCAGACCTATTAGCAGTCCATGGTATCCATAATCCTCCTCCAGAAATACATTTTATTTTATTTTATTTTATTTTATTTTATTTTAAAAAAGACTCAAAAATGGGCATGCCAGCATGGTTGTTATCAACTATAAAAATCTAGGACAGAGAAGTTGGAGCTGTGAGGCACCCACAGACCATGGTTTTTATTGTCACATTTTGGCCAAGAGGTTTGCAAGAGACATTAAACCAACTGTGAAGAGTAGGTAAGGTCCTTTCCTTATTTGTGGTGCCCAGAACTGGACAGAGTATTCCAGATGAGACCTTATCCAAACAAAATATCTCTTGAACTGGGTATTAGTTCCCAGCTGTGCTGTCTGTGCAAACTATACAGGAGAGTCTGTACTTCACCAGACTGCAAACCCTATTTGAATCCCTTTGCTAGGATTCATTTCATTGGCAAAAAAATAAAATAAAAAAATTATCTATACAAACAAAGCAAATCAATTGAAATAGGAATATTTATTCAGGAGAAAAATGTAAAAGTAACAGATATTGACAGTGATTCTCACTGGAAATACTCCTGGAATTGGGAAACAACTTCTCCTGAGAGAGAGAATTTCAATTATCTTTCTGTATTACAAATTAAATAAATAAATAAACAAACAAAAAAGTTCATTTGTTCTTTTTTCTATATGTACATGCTGTCCTTGATATATACATATACATTTGCAATTTCCTCTGCCTTTTTCTGATCTTCATGAAAAAGCAAAATACAAGTTGAGCCTTCCTTATCTGAAATGTTTGGACCAGAAGTGTTTTGGATTTTTTTTAAATTTTGGAATACCTGTATGTGCATATATGAACATAATGAGATGTGACCTAAGTCTCAACACAAAATGCATTTACATTTCATGGAATCTTATACCCACAGCCTGAAGGTAATTTTATACAATATTTTTTTAATAATTTTGTGCATGAAACAAAGTATGTATACACTGAACCATCAGAAAACAGAGGTGTCACTATCTTAGCCACCCATGAAAAATGTTTGGTTTCTTGGAATATTTCAGAATTCTGGATAAGTGAGACTCAACCGGTACCTCTCTGGACAGGTATAAGGCAGAAATAGCTAGAAGATCCCCTGGACAAGATCCATTAGCTGAGTATCCAAAGGAAGGCAAGAAAGGCCATCCAACTGGGAACCTTGTCCACTAAGTCTCCAATTTTCGGACACTTCTCCCACTGTTCCACCAATCTGCTCCAAGAACATAAACAGCTTTTTTGCTGTCTACATTGGAATGATCATAAGAATGGTCTGAATGCCTGCGTATTCACTAACACATTCAGGGATACTAGTACCTCCAGGGACAGCAGCTCCAGCATCTGAAACACAAGCAAACATCCCATGTAGGGAACAGGAGTTAGAGAGATGATGGCTGGTATTCTGTATTGCAGTTATTGATTTGTAACATAGTTATGAATCTGTAACTGTTCCATTAAGACTATGGGACTATTGCCATGATCACAAATGCCCTCCCAAACCTACTTTAACAGGCAGAAGACGCACCAAGAGATGGACATCTGTTATGCTGGTGACCGGGGTGCAGGAGGATGACATTTCCAGCCCTTTACCACCAGTAAACACGGCTGCGACAATCAAAAGCAGGATCCCGATCATAATTTGTTATCATAGCCTCACTTCCTTGCTGGCAGGAAAGGACTGGAAATGTCATCCTCCTGCGCCATGATAGTCAGCGGAACAGATAATCTCTCAGTGTGGTTCTGCCTCATTAAGTTGGTTTGAGGGATTGAGTCAAGAGACATTTGTCAGTCCTCCAGATCCACAGATTCAACCAACGGGTTTGAAAATATTCACAAGCACAAAAATTCCAAAAAGCATACCTTGATTTTGCCGTTTTATATAAGTGATGTCATTTTATTACGGTGTTGTATATAATGGGACTTTAGCATCCATGGATTTTGGTATCCATAGGGTGTGTGTGTGACCAAATCCCAGTGGATACCAAGGCCCAGCTGTATTTAGATATACATTCATAACTAAGCAGATGATGAAGAATATGGGCCGGTGTTATTTGTTATCAGGAGAAGGGGGGTTTATTCTCCAGTTCAACACCCCTTGTGTGATTTGTGTGAGTTAGAAAAAAAAGTAAAATCTATACAATTTCCATATTTCAATCTCCATGCATCTCCTATTGTTATTGCATCCATTAAATTAAATAATTCTTGTGGTAGTTTCCCTTGTTCTTTTTTAATCTTACGCTCTGAAAATCTATCCAATTTTGGGTCACTCACTCCATTCCAATCGCCTAACGTAAGTATAGTTTTCACTAGTTTTTCTTTTAACTTTTTATAGAACTTACCTTTGTTCTCCAATGGGCCATACAATCCTACTATAAGAATTTTTTGATTCATATGTTGTAGTTCTAGAATGACATAATGTCCGCCAGGATCGTTATATATTTCTTTTACTTCATATTTTAGATTAACATATATTACCACTCCCTTTTTCTTAAGCTTAGAAGTTGAAATAAAGTCTTTTCCTAATTTTAAACATCTCAAGTGCCTTTTGTTTTTTTCCTTTATCCTTGTCTCTTGTATGCATATTAATCTGAGATAATCCTTAAAAGCTGGGGTTCAAACAGTCCTATAGCCTCCTGATTTTTTAAATCTTGCTGTTGTTGGGGCAAGAGATATTCTAGACTAGAGGGCAAGAAAGTGATTGCTGATCTCTATAACCACAAAGCCAAAGAACACACCCTACTTGAAGACCTCTTGTCTCATTGGATTTCAGAAGCTAAACAGGGTCATGGCTGGTTAATATGTGGCTGGAAGACTGTGAGGATGGAAGATCAGGGATGTTCAGGTAGGTCTAGAAATGGGTCTTGCTTGAAACTCCCAGTGGGTTTCCATGGCCTAGCTGGGAAATGAACCTTGATCTCCAGAGTCATAGCGTAAGACTCAAACCACTGCACCGCACTGGCTCTCTTAAACTTATGCTTGCGTACATCTATTTTTGGTTGCTGTGGAGATTGGTATTCCCTTCTTTCCTCTATAGCAGCGGTTCCCAACCTGTGGGTCGGGATCCCTTTGGGGGTCGTCTAAGACTATTGGAAAACATGTATTTAATTACAGTTATGAAGTAGCAACGAAAATAATTTCATGGTTGGGGGTCACCACAACATGAGGAACTGTATTAAAGGGTTGTGGCATTAGGAAGGTTGGGAACCACTGCTCTATAGTAACTAAAGCCACCACCCCTAACATACCATAAAAGCACTCTATGTACCCTCAAACAACCTATGCCTGGAGGACAGTTGGGAGGACTACAGAAGCATCTGGCCTTTTCCCCATTTTTTGTTGTTATGTGCCTTCAAGTTGTTTCCTACTTATGGCAACCCTAAGGCAATCCAATCATGGGATTTTCTGAGGCTGAATATATTTGAATCGCCTAGGGTTACCTAGTGGGTTTTCATGGTTGAGAAGGAAACTGAATCCAGGTCCTACACTCAAACCAGTACACCATGCTGGCTTTCTTTGTCCCCACAGCCAGACTCAAAGTGATTACAACAGTCACTGCAATCTTCAGAGGACCTTGAGAGAAGATATAATAGTTGTTGTTTGAGAAAAAGATGGCTAGCATAAGAGAGATTTTAGAAGCTATAAATCCAGACTGTAGACAAAACCCTTTTATTAGAGCAACAGAAATCTCTATCTCTTATCATTAGAACAAATATTACTGTATTCTCCAGTGATGCACAAAAACTGATAGCCAGATGGCAGAGGAAAATCCACAACATTCTCACCTTGGTGGATTTTTTGATGGGAAGTGAGGTGTATCCTCTGCCGAAAGGTTTTTCCACACTCTGAACATTTAAACGGTTTCTCCCCTGTGTGGGTTCTGACATGGGAGGCAAGGTGTGAGCTCCAACTGAAGCTTTTCCCACACTCCAGGCATTTAAATGGTTTCTCTCCTGTGTGTGTTCTTTGATGAGAAGTAAGGCTGACTCTGTGGTTGAAATTCTTTCCGCACTGCAAGCACTTAAATGGTTCCTCCCCTGCATGGATTCTTTGATGGAAATTCAGGTTTCTTTTTTCACTGAAGCTCGTTCCACATTCCAAGCACTGGAATGGTTTCTCCCCTGTGTGGATCCTCATATGGGAAGCAAGGTGTGAGCTTCCAGTGAAGCTCTTTCCACATTCTGAGCATTTGTATGGTTTCTCCCCTGAGTGGGACATCTGATGGGAATTAAGGCTGATTTTATAATAGAACCTCTTTCCACATTCCAGACATTTAAATGGTTTCTCTCCTGTGTGGATCCTCATGTGGGTAGTAAGACTTGTGCTCTGACAGAAGCTCCTTTCACATTCCAAGCACTTAAATGGTTTCTCCCCGGTGTGAGTTCGCATATGGGCCGTCAGGCGTGCGCTCTGTCTGAAGCCTCTTCCACATTCCAAGCACTTAAATGGCTTCTCCCCTGTGTGGATTTTTTTATGAGAACCCAGGCTTTCTTTACAACTGAAGTTCTTTCCACATTCTGAGCAATGAAATGGTTTCTCCCCAGTGTGGGTTTTCATATGAGAAGTGAGATGTGTGTTCCGACCGAAGCTCTTCCCACACTCCAAGCACTGAAACGGTTTCTCCCCTGTGTGGATTCTCATATGGGAAGTAATGTTTCTGCTCTGACGGAAGCTCTTTCCACACTCCAGACATTTGAATGGTTTCTCACCAGTGTGGATTCTCATGTGGGAAACAAGGTGTTCATTCTGACTGAAGCTCTTTCCACATTCCGAGCACATGAACGGTTTCTCACCTGTGTGGATTCTCAGATGTCTTTCAAGGGTTGAGTAAGCACAAAAATACTTGCTGCATTCTGTGCATTTCAGAGGATCCTTCTCTAAATGCATTTTCTTACACAAAAGACATTTCTGCCTTTCTTTGCCTTTCCCTGTTTTTTCTTGTAGTGGGGCTTCGTGGAATTCTCCATGTGAAACGGCAAAAGAATCATTCTTTCCACTTTTTCCTTCACTTTTCCTTCTCAATTGTTTCTCATCTTTATGAATGACTCTTTCCAAGCACCATCTATGCAATTTTTTCACATTTCTGCTCTCTCCAACATCAGCAGCTGCAAAAAGAAAATTTTGGTTGGAGCCAAAATGAAAAATGACATTTCAAATCAGGAACAAAATCAACTGACTCTAATAGAACATCTACAGAGGAATCTTCATTCCACTATAGGCTGAGTCTCCCTTATCTGAAATGCTTTGAACCAGAAGTGGTTTGGATTTTGGATTTTTGTGTGTGTGTGGGCTACTTGCATATAAATAATGAGATATCTTGGAAATGGGACCAAGTCTAAATATTTTGTATACACTTTATATACATAGCCTGAAGGTAGCTTTACACAATATATTTAATAATTTTGTGCATGAAACAGTGTACAAGTTTGTGTACACTGAACCATCAGAAAGCAAAGATGTCACTATCTCAGCCACTCATGCATTTTTATTTATTTATTTATTTGAATTTTGGAGTATTTTCAAATTCCAGATAGGAAGAGTCAACCTAAACACCGTTTGGGAGTCCCAAGCCCACCAAGACTAGAAGAAAACACATTCTTCTCCTTACATATTATTTAAACTTTCATATAATTTGCAAACTGATTTTATCAGCCAATGAGAAAAGAACTGCTTACCCAGAGACATCACATGGGCCAAATTCTCATCCATGACTCCCTTATACAGAGCCCTTTGTTCTGCATCCAGCAGAGCCCATTCTTCCTCAGTGAAATTCACATAAACTTCCTCAAAGGTCACTGGAGCCTGAAGGAAGAGGAAACCTTTCAGCTTCACACTTAATGCAGCAGCTATTTATAAAACAGAATCCTGGTAGCAAACTAAGCTGCCAAGATGGATGGAAGTTATGAGTACAGTTGGCCCTCTGTATTGATGGATTCTTCACCCATGAATTCATGTATCCACAGCTTGAAAAAATTCCCCAAAATTATAAAGTCCAAAAAACAAACCTGAATTTTGACATTTTATATAGGGGACACAATTTTACTATATTTAATGGGACTGGAGTACCCATGGATTTTGGTATCCACGGAGGGTCCTGGAACTAAACCCCAGTCAATACCAAGGGCCTACTGCAGTGGGTATAACTGTTTGCTGACTTTCTTAGCCTCTGTGGTCAGCAGCTTTCACGGAAGCCTATGGAAAAGGATAGATTCTTTCAAGACCAGGGAGGTATGCAGCAGAAACAAAGCATCTAGGTTACTTTGGACTGTTCCCCAATGACTTCCCTCTACCTTCATATTCCAACTACCATTGCTTTGCATCTTGCCTTGGCCCCAGTAGCCAGGGAGAAGCCCTCACTCTATTCCAATGGCCACTGCTTTGGTCTGAGGGACAGAAGAGCAGCCAGGCACAGCTTCATCATGGCTGAGCGTCAATGTGGTTAAGAAACTCTCCTTCTATATTCCAAGCAGGTGTCACCCCTCTTCTGGGTGTCACCCATTTTGGTCCACATCCCGCACATCCCCTAATGACACCACTGGCTCAAAGCTATGGAATTCTGGAAATTGTTGTTTTATGGGACATTTAGCCTTCTCTGTCAGAGAGCTCTGGTGCCACAACAAACTACAGATCCCAGGATTCCATCGCATGGAGCCATGGCAATTCAAGTGGTGTCAAACTGGACGATTCCTACAGTGCAGATACAGTCTTAGACTGAAAGCTTGAGAGAAGGGAATTATTTGAAAGCTACTCTAGGATCCTTTCTGGCTGAAAGGTATGGCCTAAGTACAGTTTGGTTCCAGGACACTCTGTGGATGACAAAATCCATGGATGTTCAAGTCCCATTAAATACAATAGCATAGTAAAATGGTGTCCCTTATATAAAATGGAGGGGGGGGGGGGAGTCAAGGTTTGCTATTTGGAATTTATACTTTTTTTTGGTGATAAAAAATCTGTGGAGAAGGAGGGAAAACTGTATTACAAATAAATAAGTACCTGATCTGGTTGCATGGAAACCGTTTCCATTCCTCCACAAGAAAGAGATGAATAAGGATGTGTTTCGGGCTTCATTCCATGCCCTACAAAATGAGATCAAGGTGGTGAGATTAGAAGACATTTTATTCTCCATATATGTTTTATTTCACAGCTGCAGAAACACATGACTAGCTAACCAATGTACAAAAATCTACATGGGCTCTAAAAAGCAAAAGCACTTCCTCAATTGGAAAGGCATGACAAAACAGGTTTTACACTTCAGGTTATTTTGAGGATCAGGGTTACCAGACAAAGGACAACACTGAACCAACAGAATGGAGGAAAACTTAGTTCATTTAGTTTATGGGTGGGTAAAATGTGGCCAGTGGGCGTTATTTTTGTGATTTCTAAATCCCTCCCAGCAACCTAAGGTCCTGAACCCATTTTTTAAAAATATATTTTCCTGCCACTTTTACCACTTTAAAACCAGCCAAAATGACCCCAAACCAGCTACAAACACAACATTTACACCTGCCCTTCCCAGATGTGCATATGCCCCCAAAATATTTTAAAAACTTATAGTCAGAATTTAAAAACAGTTAAAATCATTAATTTTTTCCACTATCTTTTTCACATTATTGTAAGCCACCTGGAATCCTATTTTGGGGGAGAGGTGGAATATAAATCCAATAAATAAATAAATAAATAAGTCTTTTTACACCCACTTAGCCCCTCTTTTTTCTTTTTGTTCTCTGTCTAGCTGGAAGGGATTATTTTTTAGCAGCATCAGCGTTAGGAGCATGGTGAAAGAGGGCCGGAGAAAAACAAGACTTTGAGTAGCATTTTTTACCGACATCTCGGCAATAAACAATGCAATAAAAGCTGTAGCCGGGAAAGAATGGGATTTGGTTCTAGCTAATCCTACTGCAGTTGTGTGAGTTTATGTACAATAGGCAAGATAATCAGCAGAGAGAAAAAGATAAGGCGGATTAACCTGCCTCACCAGCTACCTCCTAGCATGTTAAAGAACCACAAATCTGTACATGTGAATATTAAAATGGAAATTACAGGTTGAGTCCCCCTTATTTGAAATGCTTTGGACCAAATGTGTTTTGCATTTTGGAGTTTTGGGGATTTGGGAATATTTGGATATGCATAATGAGATATCTTGGAGATGGGACCCAAGTTTGCAAGGAAATCACAGGTCATCAGATGTTCTTAACAGTTCAAAGCATTAGATCAGGCCACCTTCCATAATGTGTGGAAGCTTATTAAGTTTCTCCAGCCCTTCCACGAGTGAAACATATTGCATTTTAAATTGATCTGGTGTTTTGCAAGCTTCGCAACATACTTTAAAATACATTAACTGGGGGTGCAGCTACACTGCAGATACAACACAGTTTGACACCACTTTAACTGTCATGGTTCAATGCTATGGAGTTTCGGGATCTGTAGTTTGTTGTGGCACCAGAGCTCTCTGAAGCCTAAATATCACACAAAACTAGGATTACATAGGATGGAGCTGCAGCACTTAAAGCGGTATCAAACTGGATTATTTCTACAGTGTAAATGTACACTCACAGCCAGTCTAGTGGTTTGAGCACTGGACTATGACTCTAGAGACAAGGGTTCGAATTACAGCTCAGCCATGCAAACCCACTGGGTGACCTTGGCCAAGTCATACTCTCTCAGCCTCAGAAGATAGCAATGGCAAGATCTCTCTGAAGAAACCTGCCATTGTCAGAAATTACCTGAAGGCACACAACAGCAACAAGATGCACACTGAGATGCCTTTTTGTACCTATGGGTCACTTTTCTGAGTGACCCATGGCCAAACCCTTCTGTTGCCCCCATCCCATTTTTGCAGTGAAAATGGTCTCCTTAATATACAGCATGAATGCTGCAGCTCTGGCCATAGTGTTTTGAATCTGTAAAGCTCATCCACCCAACTAGCAAAAAATCCCCTTTCCACCATCTCTCCCTTATGTGCATTTCCCTATAACCAAAGCAATCTATCCAACCAAATCTGGTTTTGCAGATCTCCATCTCCCCATAGATCTGCTGGACACTTACTTTTTTTGCAGCCCAGCTGAGAGGCTCCAAAAGTGGGTTTGCCTTCTGGGAGGAGGAATAGGAAGGATTTCCTCCCCTTCTTGCTAGACGCCTCTCTAGGAGCCAAGATTTTATCATTTTAACCCTTGCTGGGTAAATACAGATTTGGGAAATTCTCTTCCATTTAAAGTTGCCAGACTTAAAACTGAGGCCTCATTCCCACTACCTTTTAAACCGGTTCACAAATCATTTCGAACTGGTTTAAACGACCCTGGTTCACACTAGATCTGAATTGCTGAAGTGATTTGGAGAGGGAGACCCTGTGCTAGACCCATATAATGCACGTCATTTTAACATTCTTTCTGTGTCTTTTTCAATAAAACAATTTATTTTACAGTAAAGTGATTCAGTCCAAGTGTCAACCAAGTGTGGATTCGAATATGCTCCCTGTGAAGTGGGTGAAGGTGTGCTTGCCTCCTCTTCTCATGCTTCCGGGGGGGGGGGGGGGGGGGGCTTCCTACAATGGCTGCACTGTCGATGCCACTTCCCTAACCACCATTTCTTCCTCCCAAGGGTTCCCCACCGTACTCACTGGGGAGCCCCCTGAAACAGAGGTACCTTAAGGGACAGGCGGTGGCGCAGCACTGATGGTCTGGCGCAGAGTTGGCCTTCCTCTCCCGGAGAGAGCCAGTAGTCCCCTTTGATGAGCCTTGCTGCTTTCCATAGCCACATGTCTCACCTGCGCCATGGAGGGTGAAGCAAAAGATCAGGCGCTGAGAGGGAACCTCCACCACTGCAGCCTCTTGCCCCTTCCTCAGCATATTGCCTGGACTGGGAGGGTCAGGCTTGACTGGGGGGGGGGGGGAGGAGGAGATGCTTTGATTGGCGCAAACCTAGTGTGAACCATGCTTTGCTACTCAACGTATTAATCGATTTGGATCGGAAACCGAATTAACTGTAAGTGGGAATGAGGCCTGGAGAACACACCTGTCCCTTTACTGGCTGTGCATAAGAGGGGATTTCACCAAATGTATCTTGTTACCTGGTTGCATCATGAGGAGATGTAGAAGTCCTGAAAGGCAAAAAGAAAGGGCGCCATGGGAATGGGAAGAGGCAAAGAAGCCTAAATCATTTTATATAGTTGCGTTTTCATTCTTTATTTCCTTATTTCTCCATTTATTTTGACTTTCTTCCAAGACTGACTGGTCAATTACATACAATGCTATTTATTTTTCAGTGTTTATTAAATTTGCCCATTTCTTGTTCCAATGATTTTTTAAACTGGTTTCCAATCTTCCTCTTCTTGATTTGTAGGTTGATCTCTCATCAGAGCAGTATAGTGTCAAGGTCCATCATTTCTTGAGTTTTCTAAAACAAAGCTCCAATATAAAAGGGAAAGGGCAGGAGGAAGGAATCTAGTGGTGCCTTTAAGACTAAGTAATGTATTTTATCCCATTATTTAGCTGTTGTTGTGTGCCTTCAAGTCATTTCTGACCTATGGTGACCCCAAGGAGACGCTGTCATGGGGTTTTCTTGGCAAGATTTGTTCAGAAGAGGTTTGCCATGGCCTTCCCTTGAGGCTGAGTCTAGAGAGTGTGCCTTGCCTAAGGTCAGCCAGTGGGTTTCCATGGCTGAGTGAGGAATCAAACCCTGGCCTCCAGAGTTGTAGTCTCTGGAAACTCTGGAGACTCAAATCTCTATGCCACACTGGCTCTCATTATTTATATATCTCATTATTATTTTAATCTTCAAGCTGACAGGAAGAAAATAAATTCATTTGAGGTGTGGTGCTGAAGAAGAGTGCTGAGGACACCATGGATGGCCAAATAAGATACCACTAGAACCCAAGATGATCAAACTGAGACTGTCATACCTTGGCCACATCCAGGATTTCTGACTTTTGGTGACCCTGAGACAACCCTATCATGGGGTTTTCTTGGCAAGTTTGTTCAAGGGTTTGCCATTGCCAACCTCTGAGGCTGTAAGAGCATGACTTGCCCACGCTCACCCAGTGGGTTATCATGGCTGAGTTGGAATTTGAACCCTGGTCTCCAGAGTCCTAATCCAGTGCTCAAATCATTACATCATGCTGGCTCTCAGGCACATTTTAGGAAGGGGAAAAACATAAGCCCCGGAGAACTCTCTCAACTCTCATTTATGAAAGCACCAGCTTTCCCAAATCTGAAGGCTTTCATGGACAGCATCCATAGTTTTTGTGGGTTTTCGGGTTAGGTGACCATGCTCTAGAAGGCAAACGTCAGGAATAAACTCTTCTAGAACATGGCCACCTAACCCAAAAAAACCATAAAAAACTTTCCCATATATTTTTCCTCTTTTCTACCAAAATTGGGAATGTGGCTTACCCATCCTTAGAATTTTATTTATTTATTTTAAATTCAGATGACTGACTGAAATTCAGACTGCCACTGAAATTCAGTGACAAACCACTAAACGAACAATGGGGAAAGGTCCTTGATGCTAGGATATCAGCAATGCCATTGGTAACTTAGGTATCAAGTGAGCTTGTTTTATGCTGCTGCCGAGACTAGGATATGAATCAATTAATTCAAATGGCAAAAAATATAAACGTTAAACCAGGGGTAGGCAACCTTTTTGAGCTGGGGGCCGGGTTGCTGTCCCTCAGACAACTGGGGGGCCGAAGCCAAAAAATAAATATATATATATATATATATATATATATATATATATATCAGGACAAATGTAGGACAAAATTTTCAAATGGAGGATACTTTTTTTAAAAAAATGGAGGACACGCAGAAAAATTGGCTGATTTTTAAAATAATGTTCATATAAATGCATGTTTCTGAGGCTTCTATAGACAATTGCCCTCCCTTGCCTGCCGCTTGCTCCCCCTTGCCCCCCTTGCCTGCCGCTTGCACGCCTCCTCCTGATAGGCCAAAGGCCCCATGCCCTTGTGTGAGAGGCCAAAGGCCCCAGCGGCAATAAGCGGCAGGACCGGGCTGGGGCTGGTCCCAAGGACTCGCCGGGCCAGATCCGGCCCGCGGGCCATAGGTTGCCTACCCCTGCATTAAACATTAGGAAGAACGTCTTCACAGTAAAGAGTTGCAATAGTGGAATAGATTGCCTCGGAGGGTGGTGGATTCTCCTTCTTTTAAGCTTTTTTTTAAAAAACAGAAGTTGGTTGGGCATCTTTTGGGAGTGCTTTAGTTATGTATTCCTACATGGTTGTATAGATGGCCCTTGTGGTCCCTTCCAATTCCAAAAGGAGAGTTAGTATCATGTGCAACAGTAAGACTCACCAAAATCACATTAAATTCATTTATATACAAATGCTTTGAAGCCTGGCTTCGAAGCCTGGCTCAGATTCATTTATATACAAATATCTATTTATAAATATAAATATAACCAGCATCATGTCATGGATTAAGCATTGGACTATCACTCTGAGTCCAGGCTTCAAAGCCTGGTTCAGCCATGTAAACCCACTGGGTGACTTTGGGCAATCACACTCTTTCAGCCTGAAGATGGCAATGAGATTTATTCCTCTGAATAAATCTTGCCAAGAAAACCCCATCATAGGGTCGCCTTAGGGTCGTCCTGAGTGGGAAATGACTTGAAAGCACAAAAAAAATATGAATATGAATTTGGCAATTTATCAAAACAACTAGAAAAGCAGAATTTTAACAGGATAAAAGCATATTTGGTTGGTACTTATCATGCAATGTCGTGTCCGCTCTTCACTCCATTGGTTGCTGGAGTGCACTTTTTATTAACAGGCAAAACCTGTCCATAGGCTTTCAATCTCACTGCTATTCCTGTCTTCGTGTGATAGGTGCCTTCTGCTGCAGTTCCATTTCTCAGACAGTCAATGGTGTGAGTTGGTGTGATTGTGCTCCTCTCCCCTTCTCCTCCCCTCAGCGATTGCAGTGCCAAACACCTTCCTGAAGTCAACTGCTAGGTGCATATTCACACAGCAGCTGGCTTCAGGAGGGAATTGGCAGCCATGATTGTTCATTCTCATCATTCCTCCTGGAAGGTGGCATTTGGCAGTGTGGAAAACTGATTATGTGACTGTGAATTGTGGAAGCGCTGTCGTGGGGGAAAGCTGTGATAAGAAATTAGGTCAAACTGGTATGCTTCCATTCTTAAACCAGCACAATTGTGGCAGGACAGCCTGCTGGTGTGATATTTCATTATATTGTAAACCTTTGTATGCTGTTACTGTATATACTCATGCATACAGTAAGTCTAAAACTTTTGGTCAAAACATTGACTCAAAAAACCTGGGTCGACTTATCCAAGGATCAATGTACATACTGTACTTTAACTCTTATATAGATATAAAAAGGAGCCCTCCCCTTTCTCTGAATAGAGTAATAAAAGGTGAGAGCTTAGTCCATCCTGGGAGCACTAAAAAGAAGCATGGATCCCCTCTACTCTCTCATCCATCCAGCCTTTAGGATGAGCACAAAAAGTTATGCCTGCCAGAATTTTCTAACTTCTTTGGCATCATCTTCCTTCCCATCATCCTTTACATCTTTTGTCACATGCCCCTAGGATTTACCCTCAACTTATCCACAGGTCATATCAAAGTCCATAATTTTGGCTCCCAAAACCTGCCCTCGACTTAGACATGAGGTCGACTTATTGAGTATATACGGTATGTTTATTTTTTTTATCTCTAACTGTTTTAACTTTTATAAGCCATCTTAAGTCCTGGACTGAGAAAAGGTTGGCAATTAATAAAAATATGATGGCACAAAGCTGAGAGCAAAAGCATGCAGCCCTTTCGAGCCAAGGTAGGTGACTCCTTTGGCACAGGTCCCTAGCACAGAATTTAAAATACTTGGCCAAACTACAAATCCTAGCATTCAAAGTAGGGTCAAAGTGCTGTAATTGTGTAACATTTGGAAAAAAATAACACTCATTGTCCCAGCTTTGGAAGGAAGGCAGGGTATTAGTAAAATAATAGATGAACAAAGAGAATACAGAAGGCCCTTGATATCCCCGTGGATACCAACATCTGTGGATGTTCAATCATATAAAATACATAGTAAAATGGTGTCCCTTGTACAAAATGGCAAAATCAAAATTTGCTTTTTAGAATTTATATTTTGTCTGAATATATTCAAGCTGTGGATGGTTGAATCTGTGGATACAGATGGCTGACTATACATTTGTTTTAACATTTTCTAGTAAAGGACAGATCACCATCTTCTAAGGGGGTCTATTTCATTATTGAACATCACTTCTGTGTGTGTGTGTGCGCGCCAGATCTGATGTCTCAAGGAATAGGTACAGCTGGTGCAGCAGTTTTAAATGTGAAAATGGCCACTGCTGAAACCTGGACGCCAGGGCTTGGAGCTGAGCCCAGGAGAACATCCAAACTGTGAGCCTGGTGTTTCAGGGGCAGTGTAACCCCATCAATGACTCTGGAGACTAGTGTTTGAATCCCCACTTGGCCATGGAAAACCACTCCCTCCTTTAACTGTCACTGTGTATTTTGTATTGTATTCTATTTCAATTTTTACTGTACACCGCTATGATCATTGCGGAATAGCGGTCTATAAATAAAACATTATTATTATTATTATTATTATTATTATTATTATTATCTTGGACAAGTCACACTCGCTCAGCCTCCGGGAAGGGCAAAGGCAATCCTGACCCTCTTGCCATTAAATCCCTATGATAGGTTGTTAGGGATGCCGTAAGTCGGAAAACAACCTGAAAGCACACACTAATGTGAAAGCAGCAAATGTAAGAGTTCTAGGTGTGTCTCATGGTCCACAATGTGAGAAATTCAGAACTGAAGGAAAATTGTGTGTGGGGTGTTCTTATCTGGGCAGCCAATGCCTTCATTTTAACCCCCCTCCCTTTAGCTACAGATGTGACCCACCCTCTAGGACCAACCTATAAATGAGGTAAGTCATCCTCCCCATCTATGTCATTCCCTCCCCAGATAGACTACATTACAGTTTTTTCACTGCCAAAGAAAGGGCTTTTTATTTTTCCGGCTTGTTCAGAATCCTTTCAGTACTTTTAGATCTTGGTGCCATTTTATTCTTTTTGCTGCTGCTTTCCCTCTTAATACAAAGTTTTTATTATTTTACTGCATGTTATGTTTGCAAACCATAAAAATATCCACTCCAAGTACACCAAGCAGAAAACTACAACTGTTGGGAGAGTTAGAAACATAAGAAATAAACAGATGTCGGATCACAGCCCATTACAATTCTAAGTATGTCATGTCCAAGACAAATATCCTGGTCAGTCTGCTCATGTGGTAACAGGCTTAAAAGTGCAAACACAGACCCAAAGCTTTCTGTTATCTTTCCTAGAATCTCAGAAAACATACACCTCCCGAAGCCCATTGTCCACATGCGCCTAGAAATTGGTACTCATGGGCCAGATTCTACAACCAAAGACAAGATATTTGAATGCATTTACAGCTGTTGAATAGATGCCTGTAACAGCAGAGAACACTGATATGGAAGAATCCTGAGCCAGTTAGAGATAAACTATTGTATGCATGGGGTGTACAACACTGTTTTTGCAGACTCCTCTGTCCTCCTACAGTACTTGTATATAATTGTTTTTCATTGGTCATCCTACTGTAGATGCAGTTCACAATTGTTATACACCATTGTTGTGTTTGTAGTTGTTGTAGTTAATTTATCATCTGGAGGTCAAACTTGTGAGGTTCAGGCTCTCTGGATGTGGCTAGGCTGGCCCTCAGAGGCCAATCAGGTAGGTTACCAGCCTCTTCTGTACTATGTTAGTAGTTCTGTTATTGCCAGGGTCACATGATGGAGATGAAGGGTAGGGTGGAAGTTAAATTGTATGCTTTGCTACTCTAAGGACTCTGCTGAGAGTCTGCTTGAAAATCAATACCTCTCCAGGACAGATGTTAGGGATGGAGGAGGATATAACTTGGTTTCTCAGTGCCCTGTGAATCTTCACCTGAACCACTGCCTCCATTCTTGACCATAAGGAGCCAAACCCAAGATAGCAAGCAGATTTAGAGATGAAAATGGGCTACTGTACACTTTTGCCACTATGCTGGGCAAACCAATTCCTTTGCATCCAGTCCAGGACCTGGAAAATGTAGTAGGAGAGTGAGAGGATTTGTTTTCTCCAAGCAGCAGATGCCAACAGTTACATACCAGGTTCAGTCTTCACAGCAGAGATCACTATGTGGGCTGTACACTAACCAGCCCTGCTTCCAACTGGGAAGCAGAAATTGTTGTGGCCCATGAAGTCATTTGCTTGGCCTGTACACTACAATAGGTTGGGGTAGGCTTCCTTGGATTTCCAACCACTTCCTCATTGATATTACAGGCGTCAGCTTAGACTGAAACAGTTTCCTTACTCTAGCTATTTCAAATGTTTCTCCCCTTGTGAAATGCCTGATGATGAGGAAGGTTTGTCTTCCCACTGAAACCTTCCCCACAATCCAAGCATTTAAATGGTTTCTTCTTTGTGTTGATGGCTCAAGAATGAGTGAGGCCTGTCTTCTGACAAGCTCTTCCACACTTTAAGCATGGAAATGATAGGTGGGCAACTCTCCTGAGCAGCTCCACTCATCTGCAAGAAAAAAATAATTTGTCCCCACATTTTCTTAAACAACCTGTTGGGATGGAAGAGGCCTTTTCTCCAAGATTTTGGGTCCACCTGGACCATCTAGCTGGAGATCCTGCATTGAGCAGGGGTTAGACCTGATGACCTACAGTTCCTCATCTAGCTCTGTGATTCTATTTTAGGCTCAGGAGAGGACATTTTAGGAAGTTATCAAGAAGTGTCTTCTGCCCACTCTTGGTTGTTAAGAAAGACCTCTCCTATGCCTAAAATGACCCTGGGGTCTTAAAATATGGCAAAAATTCCCCACTGCACCTCCTAGAGGGCATTTGGAGGGGAAACTATATGACATTTTGTTTGAGGGTGACAAGGTTTCTTAGAAAGTTATGGACCCCCTCCTTGCTTTCCAGTTGCCAACCCCTGGTTTATACGGTTTCTTTTCGGTGCATGTTGTTTGATGACAAGTGAGGCCTGTCTTTTTCCTGAAACTTTCTCCACACTGCAAACACTGAAATGGCTTCTCCCATGTGTGATACTTGATGGCAAATGAGACACATGTTCTGACTGAAAGTCTTTCAACACTCTAAGAAGTTAAATGGATTCTCCCCTGTGTGGGTTGTTTGATGACAAGCAAGGCCTCTCTTCTGCCTGAAGCTCTTTCCACACTCCAAGCACTGAAAGGGTCTCTCTGCTGTGTGTGTTGCTTGATGACGAGTGAGGTTTGTCTTCTGACTGAAAGTTTTCCCACACTTCAAGCACTTAAATGGCCTCTCCCCCGTGTGAATCGCTTGATGACGACTGACTTGCGTCCTCTGTCGAAAACTTTTCCCACACACCTGACATTCAAAGGGTTTTTCCCCTGTATGGGTTCTTACATGTGCTTTCAAGTAAGATTCCCACTTGAAGCTCTTTCCACACCTCACACACTGAAATGGTTTGTCACTTGTCTGAATTACTTTATGGGAAATCAGAGCAGAGGTATTTCCACACTCCTCACTTTTGAAAGGTTTCTCCCCTGTGTGAGTCTTTCGATGAAGATTAAGGCTGGCTTTGCAAGTGAAGCCTCTCCCACACGCAAGACAAACACAAATAAGCCTTTCCTTTCCTTTCTGTGTTATTTCTTGGAATGAGAGTTCACAAACGTTCTCTTCTTGAAAAACAGGGGACATGTTCCTCCTCTCTTCTTGAATTTCATGTCTTGTTTCACTCTCTTTCATCTGTTCAGGTTGGGGGGTTTCCATCAATGCTGTGCATGCTTCTTCCTTCTCACTCTCTTGTCCATCAGCATCTGGAAAAGACAGAAAAAACTCTTCAGAACCCAAGAGAGAATAGGAGACCAAAGTCAAAGAAGCAACCCTATTCGTTATATAATCAATTTGCATCTATCTCAAGAGGCTATAGGAGAAAGCAATGGGATTCCAGAGACCCTCTACTGACTCTCTCTCTCTCTCTCTCTCTCTCTCTATATATATATATATATATATACACACACACACACTAAACCACAAGACATATAAAATCAACATAGCAAGAAACATACAAAAGACACCATTTCACAACATAATCCAAACTGTCATATTTAACCATTTGTAGGTGGATCTTTCCATAAATTACTGTGTGAAGCAGGTGGGCAATAATGTCTGCTATTAATAATAATAATAATAATAAAATTTATTTATATTTATAACTCTTCCTGTAGATCGAGGCGGGGTTACAGCAAAAAAGTCAATATGGAATATAGAATAAATTACGTTGCTGATCCTTTCTTCCCCCAGTGAACATACATGGTCAGCTCTTCCAGAAGAGCCATCTCTCTAATAGCTTTCCCGAGAGACCAGTTCCGCTGAATCCCTCCTTCCTTGAAAACAGGGTGCTCTCAAGTATTAGGAACGTTAGGGTGTCTCAGTTCATTAAACTGCCTTATTAAACACCCCTCCCCCACTCTTTCTGATGTACTTTTCCATTGTAAGTTTGTGGGCAGACAAAATCTGGTTTGTTTCTGGAAGTCCTTTCCTTGCAAGAAAGGAGAGGACTTTCCTGCATGAGAAGAGATCATGCTGGCTGGGATTAACAGACTACTGATATTGTGCAGTAAGCAGTGTTGCATGCATGGAGCTGGAGATAACCAAGGCTCAGCTCTCAGGTGGAAAACACCACACTGTAAAGTTGGAAAACACAATGAAAGAATGATTTGCCTGACTAGGCAAAAGAAACTTCACACCTGGGAGAGAGATTCCCAGCATCTATGAATTAGAATACAGTCTGACCCCTGTATCCATGGGGTGTGTGTGTGTGTGTGTGTGCGTGTGTGCGTGTGTGTATTCATTCCCATGATTATTGTAGATAAGTGGGAACCACCATGAACAGTGAACACTTTATTTCTGGTAGAAGTTGACTATAAAGTCATGCTGGAGGACCTCCAGATCATAGAATCATAGAGTTGGAAGAGACTGCAAGGGCCATCCAGTCCAACCCCCTGCCATGCAGGAAATATCAATCAAAGCATCCCCAACAGATACCTCTGTTTAAAGTCCTCCAATGAAGGAAACTCCACTACACTCTTTTCCTGTAGCTTGCATCCATTGCTCCGGGTCCTAATCTCTGGAGCAGCAGAAAACAAGCTTGCTCCCTCCTCAATGTGACATCCCTTCAAGTATTTAAACAGGGCTATCATATCACCTCTTAACCTTCTCTTCTCCAGGCTAAACATCCCCAGCTCCCTAAGTCGTTCCTCATAGGGCATGGTTTCCAGACCTTTCTCCGTTTTAGTCGTCCTCCTTTGGACACACTCCATGCCTAGAGCAACCTTTTCTCCCAGATGCAAGAAAGGTAAACCGCAGTTGCCAATATCACGGATACAAGGGTCATACTGTACATATTAAAATTCTTCTTTATGTCCATGTCAGCTCTTTTAGTACACTTTACAAGGAATTCTCAAGGCCTGTGAAATTACTCTATTTAAACTTAAAGTGAGAGTGAAAGTGAAACAAGGACCTTTTTTTGTTAAAAAGGAGTCTCCTTCTTTGGCAGTTTTTAAACAAAGGTTGGTGTGGCCACCTCACAGACTGCTCTACTGTGAGTTCCTGCATGGCCAGAGATTGCTTAGTCAGCCCTTGCAGTCTCTTCCAGCAATAGTATTCCACTCAACCCAAAATGACAGTGGAAAAAGAGAACTTTTTTTCCTTGTCAAGTTGTGCAGAACTATCTGCATACTAATAAATAAAAAGATGCAAACATCTCATCTTCAGTTTCTTACTCTTAAAACTCCATACAACAAAGTAACTCCATATAATAAAATACAGTAGACCCTTGGTATTCATTGAGGTTTGGTTCCAAGACTCCCCATTGATACCAAAATCTGTGGATGATCAAGTCCCATTATACACTTTGGCACAGTAAAATGGTGTCCATTATATAAGCCTTAAAAAATGCAAAATCAAGATTTACGTTTCGGAATTTATACATTGAATATTTTCAAGCCATGGATGACTGAATCTGTGAATAAAGAATCTGTGGATGTGGATCTCTGTGCCTTGTTAATTTGCGTATTTAATGTAAAAAAATTGTTCTTGTTGTACCATAGCCTATCATGAGGTAAGAAAAATGTTATGGTTCCTCACTCTCACATCCAAGGATTAGTTGAACGTGGATTTATGTCCCTAGCCCCAACACAGAATGTGACACATTCATGCTAACTAGGCCCAGCCCCTCAGGAAAGGCTATCTTTCCATCCCAACTGCCACTGCCCTGACCTTAGAGGTAGGGAAGAATAGGCAGACACAGCTCCACCACGCCTTAGCCCCAACAGCTAAGGAAAGGCCATCTCTCCATCCCAAATCTTACTGCCCTGACCTCATAGAGAGAGAGAAGAGGCAGTTTCTGCTGAATTAAATCCTCTCCTCCACTGTCAACCCCTTTCTTTTTGTTGTGTCATTTTAGATCACTAACCAGGATCTGGGAGCTTACGGAGTTGGGCATGCTTAGCCTGGGAAATAGGTTAGGAGGTGACATGATAGCCATGTTTAAATATTTGAAGGGATATCATGTTGAGGAGGGAGCAAGCTTGTTTTCTGCTGCTCCAGAGACTAGGACATGCAACAGTGGATTAAAACCACAGGTAAAAAGATTCAACCTAAACCTGAGGAAAAACTTCCTGACTGTAAGAGCTGTTTGACAGTGGAATGTGCTGCCTCAGAGTGTGGTGGAGTCTCCTAAGTTTGGGGTTTTTTTTAAAACAGAGGCCAGATGGCCACCTGTCAGGAGTGCTTTGATTGTGTGTTCCTGCATGGCAGGGGGTTGGACTACATGACCTTTGTGCAAGGATTCTACTTGCAAGGATTTGTAGGGAAAAGGATAAAATACCTGGGACCCCAACTGCCTCAGGTCCCACTCAGGAAAAAGGAGGATATAAATTAAATTTAAAAAAAAATCTTGCCCACCTGTTATCACTGAAATATCTTTAAAAAGGAAAATTCTGTTTAACCCAATGCATACTCAGTGCCTTCCATAGGTTCAGTATGGTTTACTGAAACTGAGAAAGAGCTCAAAAGTGACTTTTCCACACTTGTAAACTGATCTGATCAATCCCAAGAAAGAAGGAGCCTTACCCAGAGAGGATACAACCCCCCAATTCTCTGCCATCACTTCCCCATGAAGAGCCCTTTGGCCTGGATCCAGCAGGGCCCACTCCTCCTCGGTGAAATCCACTGCCACCTCTTTGAAGATCATCTGAAGAAAAGCACGTTATATCCATGAGCAGAAAAGGCCAACCACACTCATAAAAGAGAAAACAGTGTAGTTTGGATTGTCCAAAGGGATTTAATTTTTTTTACACAACGTGCATGTTAATGGGCAATTTTGAAGGAAGCAAAGAATAAGAGGGAGGGATGTGCAAGGGTCACAGATATCCAGCCTGCCACCTTCTTGGCTTACCAAGAGTCCTGCCCCTTACCTGGTCCAGGAACTCAGAAGGTGTTCTGAGAGCATCATGATGAGGAAATGCCCTTGTACACAGAGGCCCTGTCCTTATTCCCTTGCCTGTGAGGAAGAGAAAAGGCAAAAGGGAGGGTCACTTACCATTCTCTCTGTTTGTGATCCATGTCTTTCCCTATGCTAACACAAACATACTAAACATACTGCAATGGACTCTATGTGACGCTACTCTTAAAGAAGCCTTGGAAACTGCAGTTAGTGCAAAATGCAGTACCTAGACGGCTCACTGGGATTTCATTCAGATATCATATAACAGCTGTTCTGAAGGAATTCATAAAATTGCAGAGTAGGAAGAGACCACAAGAACCATCCAGTCCAACCTCCTGTCATTCAGGAATTCACAACCAAAGATGGCCATCCAGCCTCTATTTAAAGCCCTCCACAGAAGGGGATTCCACCACTCTCTGAGGGAGTGTGTTCCAGTGTCAAACAGCTCTTACTGTCAGGAATTTCCTTCTAATGTTTAGGTGCAATCTCTTTTGCTGTAGTTTGAATCTATTGCTCTAGGTTGTATTCTCTGGAGCAGCAGAAAACAAGTTTGCTCCAGCCTCAACATGACATCCCTTCAAATACTTAATCAAGGCTATCATATCACCTATAAAGCATCTCTTCCCCAGGCTAAACATACCAAGCTCCCCAAGTCCCTCCTAATAAGGCATGGTTTCCAGACTCTTCACCATTTTAGTCACCCTCCTTTAAACCTGCTGCATCTTCTCAACATCTTTTTTGAATTGTGGTGTTCAGAACTGGACACAGTATTCCAGGAGAGGCCTGACCAAAGCAAAATAGAGTGGCACTATTGCATCCCTCTATCTCTACACTATACTTCTGTCAACATTAAAAAGGCCAGTTTTTATTTGGGACAGAAGAATGCAGAGCAGATATGTTCATAAGGATAAGATATATGGAGTTAGTGCTCCTTTAAGGAGGGGGATGTTGAAGAAAATAGTGGGAATATTGATGGATATTTCCCAATAATGCAAAAGATGGAGAAGTCTGGACTTTAAAGACACAGCTGTGTTACGCTGCACCTGCGCTGCAGAAATTATACAGTTAGACACTGCTTTAACTGCCATGGGGCTCCATCCTATGGATTCCTGGAGCTCTGACAGAGAAGGCTTAATATCTCACCAAATGACAAATCCCAAAATTTCATCATACTGAGATATGGCATTTAAAACTGCATTATTTCTGCAGTGCAGAGGCAGGCTTCATCTTACCTCCCCAATGCTTAAAGACACAAAAAACCAAAATGGGGAAAATATTGTTGCAGAAGGCCACAGAAAAATGGATATGCTTAAGGGGGCGGGAGGGATGCCAAGTGATTATTCCAGGGGGATATAAGGGTGGGGAGAGAGGTTGGGGAAAGAAAAGGGAACGGAATTGAAAGATTGGAACCTTCAATGGATGTGTTCCACACTACTACATTTTGCTGCAGGTCCCTGGCTGGTTTCTCATATTTATACCGCAGATTTAATCACATTCAGTTTTCAAAGCAAGTTTCACCTGAAACCTGTGCAAGGGAATAACATCACTAGAGAGCCACCATTCAGCACATTGCTTCAGCACACGAAGAGAAGGGAGGGTCTTCTAGATCTTGCAGTCGGTGAAACTGGCCAGGTTCCTAGTTCCTTCCTGCACAAGTAATGGGGCAGGAGGTGTGAGTGGACTCTGGGGCTAGACGAAGGGCATGAAGGAAACCAACCTTTCCATTAATCTTTTCTCCATTACACACTCCTCATGATGAATCATAAAATTATAGTGTTGGAAGAGATCACAAGCGCTACTCAGTCCAACCCCCTTCTGCCATGCAGAAACACACAATTAAAGCACCCTTGACAGATGACCATCCAGCCTCTGTTTAAAGATTGCCAAAGAAGGAGACTCCAAGGAAGTGTGTTCCACTGTGAAATAGCTCTTACTTTCAGGAAGTTCCTCCTAATGTTTAGGTGAAATCTCTTTTCCTATAAGTTCTGCGTTAAGATACAGAAAACCATTAAAGTACAACAACCAACACAGCCCCGATATTTTAGGAAGACTCAAGAGAAGATCAAGCAGAAAAGTGGCCCCTGGCCCTTACCCTCTGAAGGGGACACTCTGTCACAATACAGCTCGATCTCCTTGGGATCCACTTGCTTGGATTCAGGAGACTGCTCCACCTCAGCCGTCTTTTCCACAAACAAGTTCTGCACCAGAAGCAGCAGCAAAAAAGAGAAGATTTATTTATTATTTATTTATACCCCACAGTTCTCCCGGCATGGGATCCCAAGTGGTTTATACCAGCCTGGCTGCAGCATTTTGGACTCAGTGAAGCTTCCAGTTTCAAAAAGCAGCCCCAAATAGAATGCATTACAGTAATCTAAACAGGATATAAACAGGATATATGTCACCACAGCTAGAACTGACATCTCCAAGAACGTGCTTAGCTAGTGCACTAGTTTTAGCTGTGCAAACACACTCCTGGTCACCAATGAAATGTGGGCTTCCAGGCTTAGATCTGAGCCCAGGAGCACACCCAAGCTGTGAACCTGCAATTTCAAGGGGACTGTAACCCCACCCAGCACAGGTTGAATACCTATTCCCTGATCATCCTTACAACTGACCAGAAGCAATTCTGCATTGTATGAAGGTTCAGTTTCTTTGCCCTCATCTATTCAGTTTCTGAAAGCAGACACCGATTCTGTACTGGAATTAGATGGGAAGAAGAGATAGAGGTGGGTGTTATCAGCATATTGGTGACACTGAGTCCCAAACCTCAATGATTTCTCCCAGTAGTTTCATGTAGATATTAAACAGCATGGGGGATAGAACCAACCCCACAAGCCAATGGCCAGGGTTTAAAAAAAGATTTTGGGGGGGGGGGAGATTTAGGAAAAAGAACAGAAGAAATCCTGAGTTTGGTTGATTTCCAGAATAAAAAGAGGAAAGTCATAGAGAGTTTTGATTATATGATGGTGGATGTTGTTGCTGCTACTCCCTGTGGTTATGTGCCTTCAAGTCGGCTCTGACTTATGGTGATACTCTCCTAGGATTTTCTTGGCCAGATTTATTCAGAGGATATCTACCACAGCCTTCCTCTGAAGCTGAGAGTGAGACTTCCTCAAGATCATCAAGGGGTGAGCAGAGATTTGAACCTGGGTCTCCCAGTGTTCAAGTGAGTTCAAACCATTAACCATGTTGTTTCTCTGCTGCTGCTCCTCTTCCTCCTCCTCCTCTTCCTCCTCCTCCTACTACTACTACAGGCTGAATCTCCCTTATCTGAAATACTTGGGACCAGAAGTGTTTCGGATTTTGGAATATTTGAATATATATGAGATATCTTGAAAATGAGACCCAAGTCTAGACATAAAATTCAATTATGTTTCATATACATCTTATAAACATAGGTTGAAAGTAAATTGACACATAGTATTTTAAATAATCTTGTGCATGAAACAAAGTGTGTGTACACTGAACAATTAGAAAGTAAAAGTGTCACTATCTCAATCACCCATGTGAACAATTTTGGATTTTGAAATATTTTGGAATTCCAGATAAGAGACACTCAAACTGTAGTATCATTTTATTCATTTATATCCCATCTTTTCTTTAAAAGATTGCTTTCAAAAGGTTTTAAAGAGTATTTTAACGTTTTTATCTTGGTATGGTTTTCATTAGTTCTCCCTGGTTTTTGTGTATCACCTTGAACAGAAATACTAAAAGTAAACAAAATTTAAAAAATAATAATAATCAGGTCATAGCCAACTCTCTGAATTATGCCCAGAAACAAGACAAGTAACCAGTGCAGCTACTGTAATAAGGGGAATTCATATGCCGCCTGTAACTAGCCTCAGTTAATGATCTCTTGCAACTCTTTAGACCAGATGATGTTTCAGAAAATTCTCTGAAGATGCAGGTGAAACATCAGGAATAAATTCTTCCTGAACATGGCCACATAGCCCCAAAACGCCCACAAAAAACTATATCAGAATATTCTTCAAAGGCATCCTCATATTACAGTAATCATATTACAGTAATATTACATATTACAGTAATAACTAAAGCTGATGCCACACTGCAGGAATAAAGCAGTTTAACACTGCTTTAACTGCCATGACCCAATACCATGGGATTCTGGGAATTTTAGTTTCATTAGATATTTAGCCTTCTCTGCCAGAGAGCTCTGGTGCCCTGCCAAACTACAAATCCCAGAATTCCATAGCACTGATACATGGAAAACCACTGTAAGGTGGCAAAAGTCTGAGGTACGTGTCACTGTGGCCAAATCAGACAATTCTCAAAACAAGGACAGATGGCAAAGTGCTTTTGGTTATGGAAACACACACCTGACCACCACAGAAACCTAAACATCCAGGTTCAGGGCTCAATCCAGAAGAACACCATGACTTCAAATATGGGGCTTTGGGGAAGTTCAATCCCATCCAATACAGAGTGAATTGTATTCTCTGCTCTGCCTTGCAATTTAGCACCTCTATCTTGTCTGAAGAATTTTCAAGATCCATGAAAATAAGCATTCCTCATCCTTCAAAATACCAGCAGATCATTGCTCTCACCTGCTCCTCTTTGGGTTTCTTCTCCTCTGCCTGACTCAGGAGGAAACCTTCGGCCAAGGCCACTGCCTGAGAACTGGTCTCTGGCCCACACTCTCTGACCCAACTCTCGATCTCCGACGGAAGGACAGCCAGGAACTGCTCTAGGATCACCATGTCCATAATCTCAGCCTTAGTATGTCGCTCTGGCTGAAGCCACTGATGGCAGAGTGTATGGAGTTGGCTGCAAACCTTGCGAGGCCCCTCAGTTCCCTGGTAGCGGAAATGCCGGAAATACTGGCACGATACATCTGGGCTGAAGTTGCAGTCGGCCAGGTTGTTCTTCTGCTTGGTCTTTTCAGTTCTGGACTTAATGGCCCAAGAGCCTCTTCTGGCTTCAGGGTCAGAAGATTTTTGCTTCTCCATCTTCACCACTTCCTCCAAGTTAGTCTCCAAGAGGGACGAAGAATCACAGCCCTCTTCTGTCTCAGGCAAAGGCTTGCAAAATGACTTGCCTTAAAAAGAAAACAAGATGTTCTGTGAATAGGTTATCCTTGAGATTCTCTTAAAGTAAGATCTTACAATCTCATTCAGTGTGGAAAGAAAGTGGCCCCTTCCTGCATAGAACTGCATAAAATAGAACTGCCTTCACTGCAAATCAATAACTAGGGATAGTTAAAAGTGGGGGCGAGTTCCCTTCCTTCGTGGTGAGAAACCAAAGACTGTCATGGACTGCAGCGTCCTTCCATGTGTTCTCTCTGTAACCATTCATTGCATTTTCCCTTTCCCTTCCCTTGTGCATCTCTCCCATCCCTTTCTAGTGTCTTATCTCTAGGCAACAATGTTGCTGTTTTTCTAGCACTACACCTGCAGCCTGAGGCAAAGGACAAAGTACCATCCTTGTTCCTTGGATAAGCTGTGTAGTTTCCAGAGGGGAAGAGAAGATGGGAGGCTTCCACTTGGTTTCTGACCAAGCCAATTCTTCATTGTACCTAAAAGTGTCACTACACCTGCGTGATGGTGTAGTAATTTGAGTGTTGGACTGTGACTCTGTAGACCAGGGTTCAATTCTGGCTCAGTCATGAAACCCACCGGATAAACTTGAGCAAGTCACACTCTCTCAGCTTCACAGAAATATAAGGGAAAACCTCCTCTGAACAAATCCCATGAAAAGTGAACCCCATGAAATGGCCACCTTAGGGTCGCCCTAAGTTAGAAACAACCTGAAAGCACACAACAACAACAACATACTTTGTGCCACCTATCATGTACTGGCAGACTTTATCTCAGAAATCCAAAACTTCAGTGTCAAAGCAGCAAGCTTTATTCAGGAGCCTAACCCGCTCACAGCATGATGATGTTGCCCGGACTGAGGCAATTTGGTTACACAGTGTAATAAGATCACAAAGCAGTCCAAACCTTTCAGCCTGCTTGAATCCCGTTTGTCACATATGCAAAGCATTTCTTTTCCCAGACTGCCTAGTTGTTTTCTCCCCGGTGCCCATTCCTTTCTAGCCAGCACTACAAGCACAACATATCTTAACATCCTGTAACATGAAACAAAACAGACAAAGCCTAAAAGACTAACAGATATAGCAGGAATTTCTAGGGACCTGGGGCAAGTCACACACTCTCAGCCTCAGAGGGTGGCAATGGCAAACCCCCTCTGAAGAAACTTGCCTATGATAGGTTAACCTTAGGGCCATTGTAAATCGGAAATGACTTGAAGACACACCACCACAACAACAGATCCTGACACCACCCCTCAATCTGAAGCAGACTCCTCTGAGAGGCAATCTGGTGCAGTGGTTAAATGCCTGTACTGCAGCCATTCACTCACAAACCACAAGGTTGTGAGTTGGATCCCAACCAGGGGATCAGGGTTGACTCAGCCTGGCATCCTTCCAAGGTGGCTAAAATGAGTACCCAGCTTGATGGGGGCAATTAGCTTACATGTTGTAAACCCCTTGGGGAGTGCTTAAGTGCACTGATAAGCGGTTAGAAATGTATGGCTATTGCTATACTGATTAAGTCATCTCACTGAAGCAATCCACACACACAAAATCTCACCTGAACACATCTGGTTTATGAAATGAGCAAGGGCAGAGCACACCTTCTTTCCTCCCAGCCTCCCTGGTCTACAGGGTTGTTGTTGTGAGGGCAGAATAGGGAAGGCAGGGGGCACCAGGCACTTGGCAAATATTTTTGCAACAAGGAGAGAATACTGAACCTGAGGAACAAATACAACACTTGCAAAGCGTATTTCTACAGGCTGCTGCCACACTGCAAAAATAAAGCAGTTTCACCCCGCTTTCACTGCCAGGACTCAATGCTACATTATTCTGGGATTTGAACTTTTGTGAGATATTTCTCTCACAAAAAGGCTCTGAGGCCACTTGTTGTTCTGTGCCTTCAAGTAGTTTCCAACGTGGCAATCCTAAGGTGAACCTATCGTGGGATTTTCTTGGCAAGATTTGTTCAGAGGACATTTGCCATGGCCTTCCCCTGAGGCTGAGAGAGTGTGACTGCACCCAAGGTCCCCCAGTGGGCTTCACGGCTGAACTGGGAATTGAACCCTGGTATCCAGAATCGTACTCCAGAATTTAAGCACTATGGCAGAATGGCTTTCTGAATGCCTATTCTGGGATTTGTAGCTTTCATCTTCCCTGTCAGAGCTCTGGGGACCACTGCAAACTACAAATCCCAGGATTCCACAGCATGGAGCCATGGCAGTTAAGGCAATGTCAAACTACTTTAGTCTTGCAGAGTGGCAGCCACATTCTTAACAAGAGTTACGGTCCCATAGCAAACTACAGATCCCAGGGTTCAACAGCATGGAGTCACGGCAGTTAAGGCAGTGTCAAGCTGCTTTGCTTCTGCAGCATGGCAGCCACCTGCTGTCAGAGAGCTCTGGGGGTGAGAACAAACTACAAATCCCAGGATTCCTTAGCATAGAGCCATGGCAGTAAAAGTGTCAAGCTGTATTATTTCTGCAGTGTGACAGCCACCCTCTAAACGAAAGCTGCAGTCCCACTGCAAACTACAGATCCCAGGGCTCAACAGCATGGAGCCATGGCAGCTAAGGAGGTGTCAAAACTGCTTGACTTCTGCGACGTGGCGCCACCTTCTGAGAGACAGCTCTGGGGGCCACAGCAAACTGCAAATCCCAGGATTCCATAGCACGGAACCTCCTTCTTCCACAGCATGGACCCATGGCAGTTAAAAGTGCTGTCAAACTGCTTTATTCCTGCAGTGTGGCAGCAACCTCTAACGGAGAGCTCTGGAGGCCACAACAAATCCCAGGATTCCACAGCATGGAGCCATGGCAGTTAAAGCAACGTCAAACTGGAACACTGCAGCCTCAGCTCAGAGAGGTCCCCCTGCCAGCCTCCCCCCCCCAAAAAAAAAAACAATGGCTGTCTATTTCCTTTCCTTTCCAGCACCATCCCTTTCCCCTCCCAGTGTCCCTCCCCTGGAGCCTGTGGGTCTCCCCCTTTGGCCCTGGAGCCCTGGGGGCAGGACGGGGGCACACAAAATGGCTCCCACCTCCAGAGCCACAAGGAGGGAGCCAAACCTCAGTCCTCCTCCTCTTCTCCTCCTTCGCCTTCGTCTTCTTCTTCTAGAGGGAAGGAGGGCCCTTCTAGGAAACTAGGAGGCAACTCTATGCCTGGCCGTTACTCTTTGGCCTTGCACCCGCCTCTTCCGGCCATAGAGAGGATTTCCTAGAGAGGCACTGCTGGGAGGTGGAATGGACTCTCTAGGCGAACAGGACTTGTTTCCCTGGAGGACTCTGCCCTTTCTAGGGAGAACTGATGGGCTCTCTATTATTATTATTATTATTATTATTATTATTATTATTATTATTATTAAATATTGTGTGCGTATATATATATATATATACACACACACAATAATTAAATTATTATATAATATAATAATATAATCATTATATAATAATAATGATAATAATAATTATTATATATTACATTATAATTATAATTATAATTATTATAATAATATAATATAATATAATATTTCCCACCCTTCTCTCCCAGGACTGGGACTCAGGGCTCCTTACAACATTAATAATAATAATTATTATTATTATTATTATTATTATTATTATTATTATTTGTATTCCGCTTTTTCACAAAGAATCAAAGCGGATTTCCAACAGTATAATTAAAACATCAAACAATAAAAAATTACAATTAAAAAACCCCGAAACCCCAACCCGCCCCCCGTTATAAAAAAACAGTGATAAACCCATAAAAAGAGATTAAACATCAAAAAAATTAAAACTATCCAATAGGAAGACGTTGAAATTTTGGGCAGATTAGCACAAGAAATGAGACTTCCTCTAGAGGAGGGGGGACGGGAGTGATAGTATCAATCAGTTTTGATATAAGTATCAGTAGAAGGGGAGGCAAGTCTAATGGATCTAACCTAGTTTGGAAAGGCCTGCTGGAAGAGATCCATCTTATTAGCCTTTTAAAAGGCTTCCAAGGAGGTAATATGGCAGATCTCATCCGGCAGGTCATTCCAGAGCCTGGGAGCGGCTGATGAGAAGGTCCTCTGGGTCACCACTGAGAGTCTGGTCTTCTTGGGTTGTAGCAGATTCTTCCCAGAGGACCGAAGTGTGCAGGGATAGGCACTGCCACAAGTAGTCAGGACCCAAGCCATGTAGGACTTTAAAGGTTAGAACCAACACCTTGTACCTTGCCCAGAAACTGATAGGCAACCAACGGAGAGATTCTAGTACCGGTGTAATATGGGCAGTTCTGGGTGTGCCTGCGACCAGCCTGGCTGCCATATTTTGTACCAATTGGAGATTCCAAACTTGGCACGAGGGTAGCCCCATGTGGAGCGCGTTGCAGAAGTCCAATCGAGAGGTTAACAGCGCATGTACTACTGTTTCAAGGTCTCCCTGCTCCAGGAAGGAGCGCAGCTGGAGTATCAGCTGAAGCTGATAACAAGTGCTCCTTGTTGGTCCCTGACTCTCTGGAGTCATACCAATTGGATGGCTGCCTGACTTCGATCTTCATCAGTCCATGACTTTCCAGAGTCATACCGATTGGCTTGCAGCCAAACTTCAACTCTAGTCAGTCCCTGACTCTTCAGGATCAAACCGATTGGCTGGCAGCCCTACATCAATTCTCATTGGTCCCTTACTTTCCGAAGTCATACTGATTGGGTTGCAGCCCAACTTTCACTCTCCCTGGTGTCATAGCAATTGGAAGGAAGCCTGACAACGGTCCCCAGCTCGACTTTTGTAATGCGCTCTACATGAGGCTACCCTTGTGTCAAGTTCAGAAACTTCAACAGGTACAGAATATGGCAGCCTCGTTGGTTACTGGCACACCTAGATCTGTCCACATTACGTCAGTTTTAAAATCTCCTCACTGGCTCTCTATTAGCTTCCGAGCAAGATACAAGGTATTAACCTTTAAAGACCTACATGGCTTGGGTCTGACTTCTTGTGGGAGCACCTTCTCCCATAAAAACCACCCCACACTCTTCGTTCCACAGGAAGAATCTGCTCTAACCAAGGACGAGACTTACTGCAGTGACCCAGAGATCCTTTTCATCAGCCGCTCCTAGACTCTGGAACGACCTGTCGGACGAGATCCATCAGATTACCACCTTGGATATCTTCAAGAAGGGTTTTCCAGACTAGAATACCCTTGCTGACCTGCCTCCCCACCCCCCCGTTCCCTTCATCCTCCATCTTTTATCTTTTACCCTACCCGGACTCCACCTGAAAATTTTTTATCTCATTTTAGTGTATTGTATATTAGTGTTTTAACTCTTTTTTCAGTTTAATCTCTTTTTAGGACTTGATTATGTTTTTATGTGAGGGTGGAGGATTTTTGGAGATTTTGGAATTTTTAATCTATCTCTTTTAATTGTACTTTATTTTACTGCTGTAATCCGCTTGGATTCCCTGAGATTAAGCAGAATATTAATTATTATTATTATTATTATTATTGGGAATGAGGCCCATAAATTACTTGCAGACACAACAACAGCAGCAGCAATAGAGTCTTAAAATCATAGAGCTCCTATGGAATTAGAAAAATTAAATCATAAGACTATGCAGGAGGAATTTTAAAAAATTAACATATTTATTAAAAGTTTCTTGCACCCACACATATACATACAAGGGGGGGGGAACCAACAGATATAGAACATACAAACTTAACAAGTGCACATAAACGTCTCCCTCCAACCTCATCTTTCAACCTCCCATTTTTAAAAACAGAATACATTTTTAAAAGTGGGCAAGAATTTTTTTAAGCACTTGAAAAATGAGATATAACTTTCGTTTGATTTTTTTAAAAAAAATCTACTGTCCATGGTTTTAAACCTTTCTTAAGGACATATTTTATTCATTTCTTCTGTCTAAATATTACAGCTTTTGCTTTTAGCATACAGTCAGCCCTCCATATCCACAGATTCTTTATCCACAGATTCAAGTATGCATGGCTTGAAAATATTCAAAAATATATAAATTCCCAAAGGCATACCTTGATTTTGCCATTTTATTTAAGGGACATGATTTTATTATCCATTGTATTTAATAAGACTTGAACATCCACAGATTTTGCTATCCACAGGAAGTCCTGGAACCAAACCCCAGCAGATACCAAAGGCCCACTGTAATTTTATGTCACTTAAGGATTCTCATGCTTGAGCCACACCCGTTAATGCAATTATCCTGGTATAGTAAGGAATGTATGCTGATTTTTATTCTACCATTCCCCACAAAAAATATTATAACAAATCCTTCAAATTCCGTATACAGAAAAAAACCTGGCTTCTCTATTTTGTACATGGGGTTCTGAAGCCTTGTGCATAACATCTAATGTAGAAAATCCCATTATAGGTTCACCTTTGAGTCTCCATAGGTCGGAAACGACTGGAAGACAAACAACACACAACCACACCAGTACTCCATGTAACCAAGAAGATATGTCCAAATTATGAGCAAATTTACAATTATGCACAAGTTGCATCAATACTGCCATCAATAAAATTGAAATTTAATGTTTATTGCTTTCAGTATCACTCATAAACAAAGATAGTAACAGCAACTCATTATTATGTTTGATCTTTTCTCCTGCAGCATCATCTATAAAATGCAAGACCTCTTCCCAGAAAGCTTAACTTTGGGGTAGAATAACCACATGTGAACTAGAATACCCTGTTTCCTGCAATCCACCCAGCATAAAAAGTCTTATTTGAAGCCAAGGCAACTGAAAGGGTTTTGATTTGGAGAGGTCCCTTATATTATAGAGGTCTCCATATAAGACTACTTCACCAATTTGTCTCAGTAGAAGATTCTGATTCAGGTCCATTATAGAATCATAGAGCTGGAAGAGACCCCAAGGGCCATTCAGTCCAACCCTGTGCCATACAGGAACAGAAAGTCTAAACACTTCTGACAAATAGGGCCATTTCCAAAGGAGACTCAACCACACATCGAGGCATCATATTCCATTGTTGAACAGCATTTTCTGGCATAAATTTCTTCCTAATATTTAGGTGAAATCTCTTTTCCTGTAGCTTGCATTCATTGTTACAGGCCCTGTTCTCTGGAGCAGCAGAAAACAAGCTTGCTCCCTCCTCAATATGACATCCCTTTAAAATACAGGGCTTTCATATCACCCCTTAATTGTCTCTGCTCAAGCCTAAACATACCCAGCTCCCTATGTTGCTCCTCATAGGGCATGGTTTCCATTTTGGTTGCCCTCCTCTGCATACCCTCCAGCTTCTCAACATCTTTCTTGAACTGTGGTGCCCAGAACAGGACACAGTATTCCAGGTGAGGCCTTACCAAAGAAGAACAGAGTGATACTATTCCTTCCCTGTATCTAGATACTATACTCCTACTGGTGCAGCCTAAAATTACATTGGATGTTTTAGCTGCTGCATCACATTGCTGACTTAATAGCTTTTGCATGTGCTGTTGTCCAACCAGGCGACCCCCATCCTATTATCTGTGCATTTAATTTTTTCTGTCTAAATGACATTTCTCCTTGTTGAAATTCATTTTGTTAGTTTTGGCCCAACTCTCAATCTGTTAAGCCAGGTCATTTTGAATTCTATTATTAGCTGCACCTCCTAATTTAGTGTCATCTACAAATTTGATAAGCATGCCCTCTATTCCATCTTCCAAGTCATTGATAGAGATGTTGAATAGCACTGGACCCTGATCTCCAGGTTGAAGAGGAGCCATTGCTGAACACCCCCATGGGTTCAGCCAGTCAATCAACTGCAAATCCACCTAACAATTGCATTGCTTTGCCCATCTAGTGTTGACGTTATCCTGCATGTTTGGACAATACCACTGTTGTACTGAAAACTCAGGTCACCAGAAGAAAGGCCACAGGAAACTCCAGATGGATAAAGGTTAACTGACAAAATGGCAAATAAACTCTCATCCCTCAAATAAAAAGATAATGGTGGGGAACTGCACCTTTTTCACTTGAGGCATTTACAGTGAGTGGGTTCACCACAGTATAAGTGGCTTGGTGATGAATAAGATTATTCTTCCAACTGAAACTTTTACCACACTCAAGACATTTAATTAGTTTCTCCCCTTTGCGTATTACTTGATGACAAGTCAGGCTTGTCTTTTGATTGAACCTTTTCCTCTGTTCTAGCCATTTAAACAGTTTCCCTCCTCTGTTAGTTGCTTGATGACAAGAAGTGCCTTCCACCTGAAGTTTCTTCCACACTCCAAGCATGTAAATGGTTTCTCCTCTCTGTGTGTGTCACTTGATGACAGGTGAGGCTTATGTTCTGATTGCAACTTTTTCATTTTCCAAGGATATAAGTGGATTCTCCGTTGTGTGTTTCTTGATGACGAATGAGACTTTTCCTATGCCAGAAACTCTTGCCACACTCCAAGCATTGAAATCGTCTCTCCCCTGTGTGCACAGCTTGATGATTAATGAAGCCTGCCTTCCGAGTGAAGTGCTTTCCGCAGTCCAAGCATTGGAATGGTTTCGCTCCTGTGTGTGTTGCTTGATGACGAGAGAGGCTTGTCTTCCAGCTGAAACCTTCCCCGCACACCAAGCACTGAAATGGTTTCTTCCCTGTGTGTGTGATTTGATGATGTCTGAGGTATGTTTTCCGAGTGAAGTGTTTCCCACACTCCAAACATTTAAATGGTCTGTCTCTTGGGTTGGTTCTTGAAGGTGGCATTAAGTATGTTTGCCACTTGAAGCTCTCTCCACATGTCACATACTCAAATGGCATCTCTCCTGTGTGACTTACGTTATGGGACGACAGAGCGAAGGTATTTCCACAGTCACCACCTCTGGATGACTGTTTCTCTGTGTGAATACTCATATGATGATTAAGGCTGGCATTGCACCTGAAGCTTCCCTCATATGCAACAGAAAGACATTTACTCTTTTCTTTTTCGTTTTGTGTTCTTTCTCGGATTGCAATTTCACAAATGTTGTCATTTTGCCAAACAGGGCATGTGTCACTCTTCTCATCAGTGTCACTTTCTCTTTCATTCTCCTCCATCTGTTTACACTGGGCTCTTTGCATCCACACTCTGCATGGTTCTTCCTCCCTCTCCTTCTCTTCTTCATCAGCACCTGGGAGGGACAGAAAATAACTCTTCAGAGTCCAAGAGAGAATTTAAGACGGAAGTCAGAGGTAACATAATTTGCTAGCTAATCGATTTGCATCAATCTCCAGGGGCTATCGGAGAGAGGGAGATGGGACCCTAGTGCCTCAATCGGCTTCCTAAGAGACCAGCTTCACTCCATCAACTCCTTCCTTCAAATCCTGCTCTCAGGATTTTGGAATCTTAGGGTATCCCAGTTAATTCCACTTGCATTAAAAATCTTCTCTTTTTGTGTGTTTTCTGCCATTTCTTTCTCATTGTAAGCTTGGGAACAGATAAAGGAGTTTATCACACCGGAGGAATTTCTTTTAATTTTGAATGAAAAGAAAGTGAGGCCAGAACACATTCACATGAATTCGCTAGTTTAGCGAATTTATGTGAATGCGAATTGCGTTCGAACTGGTTTCCCATTGCCCGAAAATAGCATGCCATTGCCCGAATTTACGTGTGGTAGTCTATCACGCAATAATGTGAAACCCATGATTGTGTTCAGACTGACTTCCCATTGCCAGAAATTGCAAGTGGTAGTCTATCACGTACTAACGTTAAACCCCATGATTGTATTCGGATTGCCATTGGATTATACTTCCAATTTCCCTTGTCTGATAAACTCCCAGGTCTGATTTGTGTGTGACAGAGAGGAAGTGGGTGGAAGTATGTTTTAGGCTATGAACGAATTAAGGTAAAGCCCACAGATTTACATGATGGAGTGTTGCTTATTCTATGCTTACATTTAGGGATTCTGATAGTTCTGTCTACAGAAGTCATACTGTTAACTTCTCTGGTTACTGAAATAAAGTTTTGCTGCTGAAGTGCAGAAGGCTGGTTTACTGAACTAAAGGAAGTAGGCAGTTCCTGACATCCTTCTCTTTACAGAAAAAACAGGGTACAAACCGCAGAATAGTTTTTAACTTTGTGTGAGGAGGGAGGCTCAACAGTGACAGGTTGTTATTTGCCTGTTTGCAGGAGAAGGGCAAATGATTGGTTCCAACCATTATCATGGCAGCATCTTTACCTATAAAGACTCTTACAAGCACAATGTATACTTTGAAGCACCCTCGCATGATCAGTGTAGCTGTTTTAAAGCTGGATTCAAGGATAGCTTTTAGACTGCTTTTAGGGGTTTTAAAAAAGTGTTTTAATGTGTTTTTTTTAATTTAAAAATCTCTGTATTGATTTATTGTTTTTATTTGCTCATTGCCTTGGGAGTCCTTGTGGGAAGGCAATACAGAAATACTTCCTACTCCCTACTGGCCTAGTAACAAGCATAGCATAGACTGCGGGCAGACTTTATTATTCTTGAGCAACAGTTGTCTTAATATTTCTAGTGCTTGATCATTTAGCACAAATGTCAGATTGATAATTAAGACTAAACTACACAGGACACTTGGTGGTTCAATTTTTCTGTTTTTGGGATGGATATATCCCCTCCCCCCGTCAATTTTTTTGCAGGATGCTCAAGTCCACTTGGGCCTCCTGTTCCATGGGACTGGTAGAAAGAGAAGAAGACCACACACCATGTGGATAGACTCAATCAAAGAGGCCATGGCCCTGAGCTTGTGGAACCTAAGCAGAGTGGCTGAGAGCAAGAGGTCTTGGAGGTGTTTCATTCATGGGGTCGCCATGAGAACAGTTTAACAAGTTTAATACTGAAGCTCGAATTTCTGAACTGAAGCAATGGTGTATATGACAGTAGTAGCAGCAGCAAGAATAGGCATAGCAAGTCATGGGGGAGGGGGTTATCGCTAAAAGTGCTTAATCCTCCACCAGTGGTTCATGCTTAACCCAACACCATCTCCTCTAACCTTGACCACAGTCAAGAGTTTACTGAGAGGAGAGACCAGATACCAGTCAGGCTAGTAGATCATGATTTGGTTTGCTTTAACACAGTGAGACTGAAGAGGAGCTCAAAAGACATTTTCCAACATGGTAAACAGAACTGATCACAAGAAAGGAAGTCTTACCCAGGGATGACACCATCTCCCAGTTCTCCTTCATCACCTCCTTATGAAGTGCCCTTTGGTCTGGATCCAACAGAGCCCACTCTTCCTCGGTGAAATCCACCACCACCTCTTCGAAAGTCTCCTAAAGAAAGGCATGTTATATTCATGAGCAAAAAAGGTGAACCTCAGTCAGAAAAGAGAAAAGAATGTCACATTGGGTTGTGCAAAAGAATCTAAGGGCTCCTCCAGATGGAATAAATGCAGCTGACGGCTGCTGTATTTGCTGCTGCAGTTCTCAGGGTTTTGTTTTTTTAAAAAATAACCAAATGTTGTCTCAATTCCTGACATCAGCAGCAATATTTTATTCCATCCCAGAGGGTGCCCTCCCCATTCTGGGATGCATCAGAACAAAAAATCTATATGGGGCTTGCAATTCACACTGGGTTAAATGGCCACTAACTGTTTGCCATTGTTTTTCCCTGAGGCTGAGAGCATGTGACTTGCCCAAGGTCAGCCAGTGGATTCATGGCCTAGCTGGGAATTGAATCCTGCTCTCAAGATGCATAGTCCAGCACTCAAACCACTACACGACATGTGCATGTGCCTTCAAATCACTGTTGGCATATGACAACCCCATCAATTTCTTAGGGTAGTCTTAAGCAAGGAATATTCAGAAGTGGTTTTGCCAATTCCTTCTTCTGAAATAGAGTCTACAGCCTCTGGTATTCATCGGCAATCTTCTATCCAAGTACTAGACAGAGCTGAGCCTGCTTAACTTCCAAGATCAGATGGGATATGGTGACTTTTTACAGGAATAAAAAAAATCTAGAGAAGTTGCAAATGGATGCCAAGGCAGCACCAGGACTCACTAACTGGTAAGAAGAAAGGAACTTTGTTGGAAAAGATTTCACTTCCTCCCCTTAATCTAGAAGATCCTAGCATCTTTACAAAATGGACTTTATCAGCTCCTTAATGAGTAACTCTGGTCCAAAACACACTGCAGAAATATTCCAGTTTGAGACCACTTTAACTGGCCTGGCTCAATGCTAGGGAATTCTGGGAAATGTAGTTTTGTGAGACATTTCGCTTTCTCTGTTGAGAACTCTGGTGCAACAATAAACTACAATTCCCAGGATTTCCTAGCATTGAGCTGGGGCAGTTAAAGCAATCTCAGACTGGATATTGCTGCAGTGTTTTGGACCGATGATTGCGGCAGCACAAAAAGAGAGCTTGTGTAGGGTGAGGGAAATGTGCAGGTGATACAAGCACTGAATTTGCCCTTTTTTCATCCTACCCACAATCGTTCTCCTTACCTGATCCATTCTCACTGAAACTGTTCTGAGTGCATCATAATGAGGGGGTGTGCTTGTATTTTCAGGGCCTGTCCTCATTCCAGCTCCTGTAAGGAACAGAAAAGGCAAAACAGAGGGTTATTTACCATGCTCTCAGTTTCTGATTTAAATCTAGCCATATATTAACACAATTGTAGCCTAGGGTTGCCTGTCATAACATACACATAACTGGAAAGTAACAGCAGAATCAAAGGAACCTAAAGGTTAACAGAGGTACCAAAAATACCTTCTTAAACATATTGGAAGCAAGCAAGTGGCCCAAGGGGGTGGGGGATTGCCAACAGAAAAACTAAGGAAAAAGCACTGAAATCTAGGCAAGAAAGGAAAATCAGGGCAGAGATGTATTTAAAAAAAAAATACAGAGAAAAGCATCTGGATAAAATATTTTTAAAATAGGGAGAGAAGTGAGAGCCTCCTATGTCAGTCTTAGATTTAGTTTTACCTCCCCAACTCATAGAGACACATGCATGCTCAGACTTACAAAGAAAAGGAGAAATGTAACTACATAGTAAACTATGTAGTTTGAATCTATTGCTCCATGTCCTAGGATCACACGGGGAAATTGGAAGTATAAATGGGGATTATCTCATGAAAACTGTGCATTTGTGATTAAGATTTTCACATGACATCACGATTAAAGCTTCATTATCCCGGGAATATCTTGTGAAAGTCACGCAATTGCAATAAAGCTTTTCACACAACATTGTGTTGAAAAGCGACCAAGTGCCATTAACCCGTGAATAACCAGGCAATAAACAGCAACAAATCATTCATGGGATTTTCCTGTGAATGATTTGTTGCTGTTTATTGCCTGGTTATTCCTTGGATAATTACTCCTGTGTGTAAAAATGTTAATTTTAGTTTTAATTGCGATTGCTCGATTTTCACGGGACGATCCCTGTTTAAACTACCAATTTCCCCCCATGATTTTCATGGGATAATCCCTGTTTAAACTACCAATTTTCCCCTGTGTGATAAAGTAAAAGGTCTCTGGAGCAACAGAAAACAAGCTTGCTTCTTCTTCAATATGCTGTTGTTAACTGCCCTGAAGTCAACCTCAACTCATGACAACCCTGTGGATGAGGCATCTCCAAGACCCCCTGTCCTCCACTGCTCAGATCCTGCAGGCTCAGGTCTATGGCCTCTTTGATTGAGTCTAAACATCATGTAGTCTTTCTCTCTTTCCACTACCCTCTACCCTTCCTACCATCATCATCTTTTCCAGTGATTCATGCCTCCACATGATGTGGCCAAATTACAATGTAATCATCCTGGCTTCCAGGAAGAGTTTGGGATTGATCTGTTCTAGAACTCATTTGTTTGTCTTCTTGACAAGACACTTTATTTTCAGCACTCTTGTCCACCATCACATCTCAAAAGAATTTGTTTTCTTTCTAATGGCTGTCTTCACTGTCCAGATATCATCACATCTGTACATAGTGATGGGGAATACGATGGCCTGGACTTTAAGAATTATATTTTTGCACTTGTCCAGTTCTTTCAAAGCTGTCCTTTCTCATCCTTGTCTTCTTCTTACTTCTTGATTGCACTCACCATTCTGATCCAGATTTGAACCAAGGAATGGGAACTCTGACTATTTCAATTTTCTCATTATCTAGGATGAATTTTTGTAGATCTTCTGTGTCCATTATTTTTGTTTTCTTCTTCAGTAATTGCTCCAAATGTGTGTTGGTTTCTGCTAGTAGTATTGTGTCGTCCACATATCTTAGATTGCTAATGTTCTTTCCTCTACTTTCCACACCTGCCTCTTAGTCTAAGCCTGCTCTGTGTATGATATTTTCTGCATACAGGTTGAATAAATGGGGAACCATTCTGTTTCTCCATATTCAGTTCTGATGGCAGCTTCCTGTCCTGAATATAGATCACTTATTATGATAATCAAGTGTAGTGGCACTCCCATTTCTCTGAGAGCATTCTATAGCTTTTCATGATCTCTATATGACATCCCTTCAAATATTTAAACAGGGCTATCATGTCACCTCTTTGGAGCTCAGAACTGGACACAGTATTCCAGCTGAGGTCTGACCAAAGGTAGTCAGGATACGAACTCATATGGATGTAACCCTTTCCTTAATCTTTGGTCCCTTACACACACATCAGTTCAAAGTGCTGGTTAGGACGCACAAACTGGTTAATATGCTGCAACTTACACAGCCCAGATATTTTGTGCAGACTGAATGGAAGGAAGGTAAACAAAGACATTCCCCTTTATTCCTTACCTACTGAAGGGAACATATTCTCCCCCTTTTGCAAACTTTGAATGGATTCAGAAGTAGATTTATCCACCTTTATCTCCTTATCCACAAAGAAGGCCAGCTGTAGAAGAAACAGTGAGGAAAATAAAAGAATGAGATTAGGCAAAGAAAGCAAGACCACGAACTCTGGGTGGTTAAAGCTAATTAAGCTGTTTATAGCATTCAAACAATTTAAAACAAATAGACTAAGAAGCAAAAGTAAAACAAAAAGACAACATAATATTAAGAGACTGTGCATTCAGTTTTCAGAAGCCTGTTGGAATAAAAATGTTTTCATCTGCCAATGGAAGGACAACAAGGAAGGAGCTAGTCCAATCTCCCTAAAAGTTCCACAGCTTGGGAGCAACTCCAGAAAAAGCCCTATCTCACATTCCGAGCAGATGTGCCCTAAAGGGTGGTGATACTTCAAAGCACACTCAAATGGTAAAATACAGCCTGGACTTGAGCCACATAGGGCTTTATAGGTCAAGACAAACACTCTAAATTATACCTGAATCAGAACAACAGCCAGTGAACATGTTGTAACAAGAGGGTCATATCCTCCCTGTAACCAGCTCCAGTTAATCATCTGGTTGCAGCTCTTTGGACTAGCTGACATTTCTGAACACTCTTTAAAAGCAAGGCCCATGTACAGCATGTTGCAGTACCACAACAAGCTGTAATGAAGGCATGCACCACTGAGGCCAAATTAGACAACTCCAAAAAATACGGACCAATGGCACAGTAGTTTTAGCTGTACAATGTGCACTCATCCACCACAGAAACCTAAACATTCAGGCTCAGGGCTAAATCCAGGAGAACACCTAAACAGTGTCTTTGGGGGGAGTTTAGCCCTACAGCATAGTCTGAATTCCTAATCCTCATTTCTTGATCTGCCTTTCAACTGATCAGAAGTCCCTCTGGCTTTTCTGGATTAAGCTTCAATTTGTTCATTAACTTTCAAATACAGGTTGAGTCTCCCTTATCCAAAATACTTAGGACCAGAAGTGTTTTGGATTTCAGGGTCCCCCTCCCCCCCAGATTTTGGAATATTTGCATGTACATAATAAGACATTGGAGATGGGACCCAAGTTTAAACAGAGGAAAATCATCTAATCTGAGATGTGGTGCTGGGGAAGAGTGCTGAGGATACTGTGGATGGCCAAGAAGGCAAAACAAGTAGGTCTTTGAGCAGATACAGTCAGAAATCTCCCTGGAAGCCAAGATGATCAAATTGAGGCCATTGTACTTTGGTCACATCATGGGAAGGAATGACTCACTAGAAAAAGTAAAGCTAGGAAATGTGGAGGGTTGCAGAAAGAGAGCAAGAGCATATGCAAGATGGCTAGATTCAATCAGGGAGGTCACGGACATGAAGCTAGAAGCTTTAAGCAGAGTAATGGAGGACAGATGAGCTTGGAGATGTCTCATCCACAGTGCCTCCATCAGTCAGGGATGACTTGAGGGCAGTTAACAACAAACAAATACTCCTTAAACACCTAGCCTGAAGGTGATTTTATACACAATAATTTAAATAGTTTTGTGCATGAAACAAAGTCTGTATACACTAAACAATCAGAAAGCAAAGGTGTCACTCAGTCACCCATGTGGACAATTCTGAATTTTGGAATATTTCAGATTTTGAAATTCTGGATAAGGGAGAGACAACCTGTATTTATGAAAATAAATATTCCCAGTACTCTGAAATGGCCAAGATGAAATTCTCTCACCTGCTGCTCTTTTAGCATCTTCTCTTCTGCCTGACTCAGGAGGAACCCTTCAGCCAGGGCCACTGCTTGGGAACTAGTCTCTGGCATACACTCTCTCACCCAGTTCTTCATCTCTGTGGGGAGGATAGCCAGGAACTGTTCCAGAATCACCAGGTCCAGCATCTGTGCCTTTGTGTGTTGCTCTGGCTGCAGCCATAGGTAGCAGAGATTGTGGAGTTGGCTGCAAACTTCTCGGGGGCCCAAAACCTCCTGGTAGCAAAAATGTCTGAAGTACTGGCACTGTGCATCTGAACTGAGTACATCTTCCTCTAGGCTCTTCTTCAGTGTGCTTCCCATTAGTTCTTCTTCATGCTTTGTCTGAATAGGATGAGGGCCTTCTACATACTCATAGCCAACTGAGGCTTGGTGGTCCATTTTTGATCTGTTCTCCCATGTTTCCAACATGGCTGAAGGAGTACTTTCCTCTTTCAATCGATTCTCTCAGGCAAAATTATTGACGACACCAATCCTATAAAGTAAATAAAATAAAAAATTATTTGAGTGAGGAATTCTGAAGACTCTCTTGAGGTCAGAGGCAGAGGGATGTTTTACAGTTCAAAACAGTTTTCTCTTTATAGCAAACAGCTAACATGACTGAAAAGCTAGCTAGGTGAGAACGTTTCCTTTCCTTCTTTTTCTTTTTTAATTCTTATGTGGCAATAAAAAACACTGTTACATCATTCTCACATTCCACCATGATGTTAACTTTAACCATTTAACATTCAAAAGTTTCAAATAACAAATACTGTATATACTTGTGTATAAGTCGACCTCATGTATAAGTCGAGGGCAGGTTTTGGGAGCAAAATCATGGATTTTGATATGACCCGTGGATAAGTCGAGGGTCAAACTCAAGAGCATGTAACAAAGGATCTAAATGGGGCGGGGAGGACACCACTCTACTCCCTCCTTCTCCCTTTCTGAATCTCTCCCAAGGGTCACAGTCTCGGCATGCAAAGTGTGGACCCAAAGCTCTGATTTCTCTATCCTCCCTGCCTTCCCCACAACTTTCCCAAGGTTCAAGGCTTGCAAAAAGGGGAACCTCAAGCTCTGATTTCTCTCTCCTCCCTGCCGTCCTCACAACTTTCCCAAGGCTCACAGAACAGTACAGTATTACCGTATTGACTGTATTGCTATAAATCAACATAGGATTATGGAGCCCAATTTGGGGCTTAATTTTTCGATTTATAGATGCGCATATACAGGAATTCATAACCCATTTGTTAATTCCTATCTAGAACATTTTGGCATTTTCCACAGAAAATGTTAAATTGTTTATCTCACAGTGAAAATTAAATTGATTTTCCTTATATATTTTCTTCAATTTGATCATCAAAATAGTAATATGCCTGTATGCTTATTTTATCATATTTAATTTCTTTGCAAATAATTCACCCGTGCTTATCTCAAATATATCTCATTATGGGTGATTCTCTCCCCATTCCAGAAACTTATTTCCTTCTTGACATGCACTGCACCATCCTTCTGCTTGTTCTCTCCCAAACAATTCATACTGAACATAGCCCTGTTTAAATACTTGAAGGGATGTCATATTGAGGAGGGAGCAAGCTTGTTTTCTGCTGCTCTAGAGACTAGGACCCAGAGCAATGGATGCAAGGTGCAGGAAAAGAGATTCCACCTCAACATTAGGAAGAACTTCCTGACAGTAAGGGCTGTTCGACAGTGGAACACACTTCCTAGGAGTGTAGTGGAGTCTCCTTCTTTGGAGGTCTTTAAACAGAGGCTGGATGGCCATCTGTCGGGGATGCTTTGATTTGGATTTCCTGCATGGCAGGGGGTTGGACTGGATGGGCCCTGTGGTCTCATCCAGATCTACGATTCTACGAACTAAGCACTCTCTAAGTGGTTTACAATGCGTAAGCTAATTGCCCCCAATATGCTGGGCACTCATTTTATGGAAGGATGGAAGGCTGACTGGACCTTGGGGCCCTCCTCTAGGATCGACATTGTGGATGAGGTATCAGCATTTGACCACTGCGCCACCAGGGCTCTAGGCAGGACATGAGGGTGTAATGGGGGATCTGTTCTGGACCCCCCACACACACACAAACAGAGACTTGCCGATATTCAAGCCTCATAGGCTTGAATGGGGTGCATGCCCGCAAGCGCGCACAGGGTGTACCCCATTGAATTTAACGGTAGTTGCCCCTCCATGAATATTCATGACTGCGGATCTCAAGTCCGTGAAAATGGAAGAGCGAGTGTACTCACACTGACCCATGGATAAGTCAACCCAGTTTTATGAGGTTAAATTTTTGATTAAAATTTCTAGACTCATATACAGTATATACCGTAGCTCCCTCCTTCTTGTCAGGTCCTTGTGGCACTAGGACTCACCCTCTGCTCTACACCCACCTTCTGGATAGCAGCAAGGTTGTTGTTGTGTGCCTTCAAGTAGTGCCTTCAACTGATGGTGATCCTATCACAGGGTTGTCTTGGCAAGATCTGCCCAGAGGAGGTTTGCCTTTGCCTCCATCTAAAGCTGAGACAGTGTGCCGCGTCACTCAGTGGATTTCTGTGGATGAGTAGGGATTCAAATCCAGGTCTCCAGAGCTGCAGTCCAGCATTCAAACCACCATGCCAGGCTGGTTCTCTTATCTAGAAGCAAGAATTCAGAGACATAGCTGTGTTAGTCAGGAAAATCAGCACACAAAGGGATCTTGCAGCACATTGGAGATTAACAGAAAGAAAGAAGTTGATAGCATAACCTTTCCTAGACTGGAGCCTCCTTCCTCAGATGGATGGGTCTCTGTATGCCTCATCAAGAGCCTCCTTCTAGAAACTGGAGGCAACTCTATGCCTGGGCATCACTTTTCCGGAGATGGGGAGAATTTTCCTAGAGAGGCGCTTCAGGGAACTGCAATGGACTCTCTAGGCAAACAGGACTTGTTTTCCTGCTGCCCACTGGAGGACTCTCGAGGAGCTGGGCCTCTGAAGCACGCTCTCTCTTTCCACAGTCCCCCCTTTCTTTTCTTTTCTTATTTTATGTCAGATTTTATTTCACTTTAAACTATAGGTTAATGTTAAAATTTGTTTGGTTTTTCTTTCATAATAATAATAATTATTATTATCCCAACCCTCTGTGCAACGCAACTGGGGCAGCTTACAGCATTAAAATATACATTCCATAACATAACCCCCCAATCCCACCCACCCCTAAACATACAATTAAACCAATTACAATTAAAACATACTTAAAAACAGTAACAATAATAACAGATAACAGATAGACAGTAACTGTAGCCAGTCAGAGGTCAACTAGTTGGGTCTTCTTTTGGGGGCTGGGTATCTATTCAGGAAAAGCCTGCCAGAAGAGTGAATGATACTGACAACATTAATCATAACCCTCCATTTGTTCAGTTTCAGTTCAGTTTCTGATTGCTTAAAACCATCGGTTCTTCGGTTGTCACCCTATAAAACAAAGGGATCACACAAATATTAAAGCCCCGTTAAAATATAAAAGCATACAAGACATAATATTAAATTCCAAATATCATTTCTAATTTACAGTAATTAAACGTATCCATGAGAATTAAATGTAGAAAATCTATATAAATAAAAATGTAAATGTTGGTTTGTTCAAAATCTTAAATCTCTGAAAATTCTTCACCAATTGCTTTCAAATTTTGACACAACATTCCATTCGAATACACACGTTTTTATAGACCTACTATGTTTTTATATACCTACTATGTTTTTATATACCTACTACGTTTTTATATACCTACTATTATATAGATGTCACACCTGTGACAGGTAAAAATATGTTTTTTAAAAAACAGCTCCATCTGTTGGATGTAACAGCAGCACCGATCATTGCAAGATTTGCGTGGAAACATCAGACCATTTGGGAACGCATTCATACTGCTTGCAGGAGATTTCAGGCAAACATTACCTGTAATTCCTCGATTGACACCAGCGGACGAAATAAATGCTTGCCTGAAATACTCCATTTTGTGGTGACACATAAAGACGTTAAAATGAACTACAAATATGTGTGTCCACCTGCAAAACGATCGATCAGCTGAAATATTCTCACATCAATTGCTGGAAATTGGGAATGGAAAGAGGCCGGATGATGTGACCTCAGGATGAATTTCATTGCCTCATAAGTTCTGCAATTTAGTGACGTCAAAAGAAGAATTGGTTGAAAAAGTATTTCCCAATATTCAAACCAATTATAAGAATCATGATTGGCTGAGTGAATGAGCTATTCTTGCGGCCAAGAACAAAGATGTCTACGAACTTAATATTATTCAGTCTAACATTCAAAGTGAGGCAGTCATATACAAGTCTGTCAACACTGTTGTGGAAGCAGATGAAGCGGTTAATTATCCAACAGAATTTTTGAATTCACTTGATCTGCCAGGGATGCCACCGAACGTACTACAAATGAAAATTGGTGTGCCAATTATCATGTTGCACAGTATCAACCAGCCAAAGCTTTGCAACGGCATGTGGCTTGCAGTAAAAAAAATTAATGAGCGACGTCATTGAAGCAACAATCTTGACAGGACCTTTCAAAGGAGAAGATGTCCTCATTCCTCGCATTCCTATCCTTCCAACAGATTTCAATTTAAGAGATTGCAATTCTCAATTCACTTGGCATTTGCAATCACCATCAACAAAGCTCAGGGCCATTCTTTAGAATTGTGCTGTTTAGGGCTAGGCACAGATTGCTTCTCACATGGACAAATTATATGTTGCGTGTTCTAGAGTCGGCAGACCAGACAATCTCTATATCTACCCAGACAATGGAACAACAAAAAATATTGTATACCCAAAACCATTGTAAAATTACATATTTTAGAAATGTGTGCTTTCTCTTTTCTTTCTTTTCCATCTAACCAGACTGAGCCACAGCAACGCATGGCCAGGTAAAGGCTAGAAAGAATTCTCCCTTGGAGACTGGTGGAGTCTCTTCCTTTGGAGGTCTTCAAACAGAGGTTTTGATTGTGTCTTCCTGCATGGCAGAAGGGGGTTGGACTGGATCAGGGCCCTTGGGGTCTCCTCCAACTCTGTCATTCTAGAATTCTAGGAATTAAACTGACATAAATCCATTCCCGCTGGCTATTATTCCATACATCTGTTGCTGGTAACACAAATGCTCTGGAAGTAATTAAGTCAATTAAAACACGTCATGCAATAAGAAACTCTTATCTCAATTTAAACCTGTTGATTAGCCTACGCTGCTGCCACAAAGCAGAAATGAGTTTCTCAGGGCCGTTAACGCGGTCTCAAACTGGTTTATTTCTCAGTGTGGATTGGACCTCTGACGGGGAAGGCTAAGCATCTCACAAAACTTCAGTTCCCAGAATCCATAACACTGAGCCATGGCACTTAAGGCGGTGTGAAACTGGATTATTTCTGCAGTGTAGATACAGCCAGTGGTCCACACACTGCATAAATAATCCAGTTTGAGACCGCTTTAACTGCCCTGGTGCTAAGGAACCCTGGGAAGTGTAGTGTATTGTGGCACCAGAGCTCTCTGACAGAGAAGGCTAAATGTCTCACAATACTAAGTCTCGCCATACTACAATTCCCAGAATCCCACAGCATGGAGCCAGGGCAGTTAAGGCAAGCAAATGTTCACACACAACAAGAATGAAGGATGGGTAATACAATATTTATTATTATTATTATTATTATTTGTATCCCACTCTTTCCCCAGAACTGGACTCAGAGCGGCTTCACAACATTAAAAAACAGTACAATTGGGGGAGTACATTAAAAAGGAATTAAATTATTACAGTATTAAAACAGATAGTTATTGAGACTAGCATTCCTCCAAGGGCTAAAAAGTGATAGAGTCGTGGGCCTAGAGAGGCAAAGGAGGAGGAGTGCCCTCTAGCCGCCACTTCCGGTTGCATCTCTGTTCCTCTCCTCCTCCTCCTCCTCCTCCAATCTCCCTCTATGGAGGCTGAAGCAGCCAAGCTGCAAGAGCAGCTGGGAAGGCTCTGGTGAGCTGCCAGGTGTTTATTTGGCGGCAGGAAAAGGAGGAGGAGGAGGAGGAGGAATTGGGGAGGGAGGCAGAGGCCCAGATGGAAGAAAAGACCAGGGAAAAGGGGGAAGGAGATGGAGAAGGAGGTGGGGAGCAGATCAATGTCAAAATAAAGACCAGCCCCTTCTCCCCCAAACAGCTGGGCTGATACTTGGATGACAGAATGAGGGGGGAATACTTATCAAATTTGCAGAGGACACCAAATTAGGAGGAATAGCTAATACTCCAGAGGACAGGATCAACATTCAGAACGACCTGAATAGACTAGAAAACTGGGCCACAGCTAACAAAATGAATTTCAACAGGGAGAAATGTAAGGTACTGCACTTAGGGTGGAAAAATGCAATGCACAGATATAGGATGAGGGACACCTGGCTGAATGAAACTACATATCCAATCCCCTGCCATGCAGGAACTCTCAATCAAAGCATCCCCAACAGATGGCCACTCAGCCTCTGCATAAAGACCTCCAAGGAGGGAGACTCCACTGCACTCCAAGGAAGGAGTTTGTTCCACTGTCAAACAGTAAGGGCTGTTCAACACTGGAACACACTCCTTCCTCAGAGAGTAGTGGAGTCTCCTTCTTTGGAGGTCTTTAAGCAGAGGCTGAGTGGCCGTCTGTTGGGGATGCTTTGATTGAGAGTTCCTGCATGGCAGAAGGGGGGGTTGGACTGGATGGCCCTTGAGGTCTCTTCCAACTCTGTGATTCTAAGAAGGAAGAAAAGACCAGAGAAAGTGGGGAAGGAGATAGTGAAGGAGAAATGGGGGGGGAGGGGGGAGATCCAAATTTGGACGCATCATTGTCAAAATAAAGACCAGCTCCTTCTCATCCCAAACAGCTGGGCTAATAATCTTTATTTTTTTCCTTCCAGGATTTCCAAAAATGACCTCTTCTCTCCAAATCCTCCAAAAGACAGCACCTGCACTGCAGGAATAATGCAGCTTGACACGGCTTGAACTGCCATGGCTCCATGCTATGGAATCCTGGGATCTGTAGTTTGGTAAGTGGTTTGGCCCTCTAGTGACAGAAAGCTCTGGGGTCACAACTACGCTCATATTTGCAGCTTTGATATTTGCAGGTTTGATTTCACAGATTTGATTAATATGTTCTCTCTAGGAATATCTAGGTCCTCCAGCGCAACTCTATGGTCAGCTTTAACCAAAAGTCGCACTAAAGGACTAGAGAGAACACTCCACTAAGCATTTGTAGCTCCTCTAGCGCAATTCTATGGTCAGTGTCTCTCAGACGTTGACCACAGAGTTGCACTGGAGGACCTAGAGATTCCTAGAGAGGTGTCCTCTCAGATAAAAACACGGTTTTTCCATATTCATGGGGGTCTTGTACCCCTAACTCTAGAGAATATGGAGGTACAAGTGCATAGTTTATTCTGGGGGCCTGAGGCCACACCAATAGCCATTTATTCTGTCAATGAATTGACAGAAAGCAGCCAACTTCATCCTTCTCCAATTGCTGCTGCAATTATGGTTTGTTGTTTTCTGTCTTTTATTCCGACTTATGGTGACCATCAGATGAAGGTATAATGGGTTTTTCTTGGCAAGTTTCTTCAGAGTGGGTTTGCCATTGCCATCCTCTGAGGCTGAGAGAGTGTGACTTGCCCAAGGGCACCCAATGGGTTTCCATGTCCAAGTAGAGTTTTGAACTGCCACGGCCAACTTCATTCTTACCCAACTATTGTTTGTTGTTGTGTGTCTTCACGTTTTTGCCATGGCTGCATGCTATGGAATCCTGGGATTTGTAGTGTGGTGAGATATCTAGGCCTCTGTGTCAGATGGCTCTGGGGTCATGTTGGTGTTGTGCACTTTTAAAGTCATTTCCAACTGTTGATGACCCTATCCTGGGGTTTTCTTGGCAAGTTTCTACAGAGGGGGTTTGCCATTATCTTCCTCTCAGGCTAGGAGAGTGTGACTCGCAGGGTTTCCATGGCTGAGATGGGATTTGAACACTGATCTCCCAACACTCAAACCACTACACCACACCACAACAAACTACAAATCCCAGTTTTCCACAGCATGGAGCCATGGCAGTTAAAGCAGTGTCAAACCGCATTACAGTCAGCCTTTCTTATCCACAGGTTCTTTATCCACGGACTCAACCATCCATGGCTTGAAAACATTTAAATATATAGAATCAGAGGCGGGGTACAGACGGGCAGGGGAAGATGTCTTGGAGGTTTATTCTGCTGAATACGGAGCCTCCAGACCGCCCGCCCCGGGGGTGTGTCTCAGGTGTATGGGGCTTCCACATGGGGGGCAGTGAAGACGCCTCACCTGGGGCCGTTTCTGGCCCGCAGTTTCCATACCGCCGCCTCGGAGGACGCTGCAAAGAGAGAGGCAGCTTCTGCACGGGCGGCCAAAAATGGGGCTTTTTTTTCCTTTTGCTGGCTGGCGGATGCGCAGCTGCGCAGCTGCAGCGCTCAGCACCGGCGGCAGAAAGTCTATGTGCACATTTAAAGCGCCCAGGCCCCTTTAAACTTTTTCCCTTGCCCTGCCCAAGAACAATGGTGGTCTCCTGCCAGCTGGTGATCAGCTGGTGTTGGCATCCTTGTCCGCTTGCACGTTGGTAGTGTCACTAGCATCATGGATGCCTCCTCTCCTCTGGTCCCCGCGCTCTTGCTGAATCTGCAATGCACAGCCACAGCTGTCGCCGCTGCCATCGCTGTCCCCCTGCCATCCCCCATCACCTCCCTTGTACATATGTAAATATTTAAAGTTTTAGGGGTTTTTTATTGTTAGGTGAAAATGGCACAGGAATGTGTGTAGGGGTTCACTTTAAATTCCAAACTTTCCCCAATTCTAGCAGCGCATGCGTACATGTTGCTCTAGGGTTAGGGTTAGGGTTAGGGTTAGGGTTACGGACATTAAAATAGAGTGCAGCTGTGCTGCAGCTTCCACATCTGCATGGGATCTGATGCTCTAATTAGAGCCTCGGTGCAAACTGCGCATGTTCCAGGACCCCGACTCATTATGCGACGCAGCAGACACGGATCTTTTAAATGGGCAACTTAAATTAGCGGCGTAACAATTCTGGTGTACTGGTGCAGCAGCTTATAGACGGAGCTGCGCAGTTGCGCAGTATATAGAAAAGAAACGGGGAAAAGCAGCACCTTTTTAATGCCGCTTCTTCCCGCTTGGGGCGTGCGGGCGGCGTGTTCATGGCGGCAGTCAGGTAAGGGCCGTCTGAAGGCTATACCTTCATGAGGACATGAACACACCCCTTTTTGCCCATCTGTATCCCGCCCGAGAATCGTAGAGTTGGAAGAGACCACAAGGGCCATCCAGTCCAGTTATATAAATATATATAAATTCTAAAAACCTTGATTTTGCCATTTTATGTAAGGATCACCATTTACTATGCCATTATATTTAGTGGGACTTGAACATTCACAGATTTTGATACCCATGGGAGCTCCTGGAACCAAACACAAGCAGCTACTATGGGGGCCCTGTATTTCTGCAGAAAAATCCTAGGCTGTATAATATCATATTTATTTATATATTAAAATTTAAACAAGCTTTGCAGAGTAGAATGCATTTTAAAGGAAGGAGTGTTGTTCTGCTTGTACATTTATCCTGTTTTTAGAGGGGTTTTTTTTGTTATTTGACAATTTCTGATATTTGATGGTACTTTAAACTGATGCTTGGCTTATATCTTAAATTTGATCTGTTTGTGGTTTTTGTTTTTATTTACAGACCATGTTGGTTCTTCTTCTTGTTGCTGATGTGTACCTTCAAGCTGTTTCTGATTTATGGCGATGCAAAGGCGACCATGGGGCTTTCTTGGCAAGATTTGTTTGGAGGAGGTTTGCCATTGCCTTCCCCTGCGGCTGAGAGAGTGTGACTTCTTGCCCAAACTCACCCAAGATTCGAATAAACCAATCAAAAGATTTGAAACCTTGCTGCTTTGGGGGTGGGGGTGGCTTAGGCAGGGAGCTTTCTGACTGATAACAAGAAGAAAGGCATTACCCTGCTATGCATTTTGGAATTCTGTTTGTATCCAAACATGACATCCTCTGTCTTTGGATAGTGATTTATAACTACCGTATATATTTTACCCAAGGAACTTTGTTGTTGTTGTTGTTGTTGTTGTGTGCCTTCAAATCATTCTGATTTGCGGCAATCTTAAGGTGAACCTATCATGGGATTTTCTTGGCAGGATTTGTCCTGAGAGGGTTTGCCGCCTTCTGAGGTTGAAAGAGTGTGACTTGTCTAGGGTTGCCTATTGGGTTCCCATGGCCTAACGGGGATTTCAGCTCTGGTCTCCAGAGTCCATAGAATCATAGAATTGAAAGAGACCACAAGGGCCATCCAGTCCAACCCTCTGCCAGGCAGGAACTCACAATCAAAGCATCCCTGACAGATGACCATCCAGCCTCTGCTTAAAGACCTCCAAAGAAAGAACACCACACTCTGAGGGAGCTCATTCCACTATTGAACAGCTGTTATTGTCAGGATATTCCTCCTAATGTTGAGCTAGAATCTCTTTTCCTGTAGCTTGCATCTATTGTTCCATGTTCTGGTCTCTGCAGCAGCAGAAAACAAGTTTGCTGCATCCTCAATGTGACACCCCTTCAAATACTTAAACAAGGCTATCATGTCACTGCTTAACCATCTCTTCTCCAGGCTAAATATATCAGCTCCCTAAGTCTCTCCTCATAAGGCATGATTTCCAGACCTTTCACCATTGTGGTCACCCTCCTCTGGACATGCCCCAATTTCTCAACATCTTTCTTGAATTGTGGTGCCCAGAACTGGTCACAGTATTCCAGGTGAGGCCTGACCCAAGCAGAATAGAGTGGTGCTATTACATCCCTCGATGTAAACACTATACATTCTTCTGACATGGGATCTTTCTCATACTGACTTTTTAAGCTGCCACATCACGCTGTTGACATGTGCATGTTCCTTTTTATTTCTGAAGCAGATCTGAGGGTCACATCTTTTCCCAGGGACTCATGAAGAACATTGATCTCTGGTTTTGGACCATGAGCTTTAAATCAGTAGGGTGGGGAATGAAAACAGCCAGGTGTCTCCAGTAGTTTTACAAAGAGAGATTGGAATTGTTGCTATTAAAAAAAATACTTGGGGAGATATGTTAAGGATTTAGGTGCTTAGAGGGATGGTCCTCCATGAAAGTCCACTTGGTGACCTTGGGCAAGTCACGTTCTCTCAGCGTTGGACGAAGGCAACAGCGAATCCCCTTTGAACAAATCTTGCCATGAAAACCTGTAATAACGTTGCCTTGAATGTGTTCTCTCTCTCTCTCTCTCTCTCACACACACACACACACACACACACAATATTCAGTATCTGTTACCTGTTGGAGCAACGAAGTAACATTCCCAGTTGGCATCTTACTATTGGAGTGTAATTTTATTATGCTCTTGTTATTTATAAAAATACATCTAGTTACAAATAACCATGTTACTTATAAGCTGTTGGAATGCTACTAGTGTCTGTTGTGCTAAATCATTACATTCTCAAATTTTAATTTTAACTGGGCATACAACAGATCCTAGATAAGTGATTGCAGGCCCACTGTGTTCTTCTCCTAAATTACTCGTGTCTTTGCTTCATATGTCTTTTTGTGGGAGGAAGCTTTTAGTGGAGGGAGATGGCAACAGTCTGGATTAGAATTTCTGAATACTTTTTGCATTGTTCCACAAATAACATATCTGTTCCTTTCTCCTTCCTTTCCAAATAACAGTGTCTGAGTCCAAAGCTGAGCTCATATTTGACTACCTGAAGAGGAATAGCTGTCCATTCAGGATTCAGATGAAGAAGAGAATCTGTCAGGTAGCTACTTAAATACCAGTTACAACCGTTTGCTGTCTATTGTAGTTTGTTCATTTTTGGCTTTTTGGGTGTGTCTGAAGAGTCCTGTAGACAAACCATGGTTTCTTAGTCAGCCGCGATTTTGTGGTATTGGCGCATTTATCTCTTTTTCCATTTTCAAACTGCCTAGCTAATACAAAAAAAGTATCTTAACAATGTTGTGATAGAAATTAACGCCCTTTCTACCAACAAGACAGCCATCAACATTTGGCCCTAATGCTAAAAAGGATGCCCAAACCCACCTGCCTTGTGGCAAAGCCCCAACTTGCTGCATCTGGCATCAGAGTAGTCTGCCAACAGAGCAGCTCTCCTGGCTGATATCTAGGGTGGAGGAAAATTTTAAAAATAGATGGTAAAGGGTTGGGGTGAGGGAGCAGCCACATCCAAACCTTCCCCAACCTTACAGCATGGCTGTTGTGTCAGCACAAAGAGGCTTGAGAAGATAGTCCTAAGTTATTTTCAGTACCCTTATACTGAACATGCTTGGCCTAATGTCAGCTCAGCAAGCACTTGATCATCTTGGTCAGTTAGGATCTCACTGTGAGGCAGTGGTTCCCAAACACTAGTCACCCTGGTTTTTTTGGACTTCACCTCCCAGAATCCCTGAACACCAGCTAAGCAAGCTGCAACTTCTGAGACCTGAGGCCCAAAACACCTGGCAGACCAGAGTTTGGGAACCACTGCTCTGGATTACCCTGAATTATGTGATCCCAAAATGAAGTGGCATGACTCTCTTTCTCCTCTACAGTTTCAGGAACATGGCTGGGAGTACTGTGGAAATTTTCAAAGAGGAAGATCCCATGTCAGAAGAAGCATTTATGACCTCTGCAGGAAGCTCCCATGGCTATAGGCTTTTCCCAAGTTTCACAAATGAATGTGAGTCTCATTCTGAACTGGAGAGAGGTGTTGCAGTCTAATAGAGATAAAGACTAGGAAAATATAAATACTTCTTGCTGTAAGGGTAGGAAACTTTCTGAGCAATACTAGGCTAGAAGGGAAATATACAGAACAGTAAATACATCATTTGTGTATGCACAACTAATGTATTTGTGAAATATGGACATCCAGTCTATGTCTAAATATTTCTGGAAAAGGAGAGTCTACCACTCTCCTTTGGAGTTATCAGCAAAGAAACATTTTCTTGAACAAATAGGTTTAGCTTCCAGGATTTTTGGCTGATATTTTCAGAGTTGAACCCTTTACTTAACATTGAAGAAGCCATTCAGGGTAGAAACCATTTAAATGCTTTGAGTCCCTTCAAAGCACATGCCTCTAATTCCTGTCTGTTGGTTGTCCAAGACAGATAGCATCATCTCTTAATGTTGAATCAGTTGGGCTTGATTTGAGGCATGGATTGGTCTCTCTGCCCAGTGGTGTCACTAAAGCTGATGTCACCCCAATGTGGTAGCTCCAGTACATCAGGCCAGTATGGAACAGAATGACTCTGGCCTACATGAGGTTGATGGCGGGTGGACTGGGGCACCTCAAGGGACTGTCTACGTCCTGGTTTATTCCAGTCTAAAAGCCTTGTTGCAAGTCCTGAAGTGGTCCAGGCACCATTCAGTGATGGGAGAGACCTCCAGGAGTTTGCCGTGGTCTGCTCACAGTATCCCAGCCAGACTCCTTGCCTCTTCTGACAACTGGACCAGGTCCTTCCTAGGACATTCAGTCTCTGGGAGAGATGGTCCACCTGCTGTAAGACACGGGAGTACATTCCACACTGGAAGACAGAAACCTCCATCTGAGGTGTCATCTGGTGCACCCCCCTAGAAATGCCACTGCCAACTCTGTTCAGGGCTTGTTGGCCAGGATCCTACAGTGGCAGCCCACTCATTCAATAGAGTGTTCCATCAGCAGTTGACATTCTTGCTTCTCATATGCAAGACCTCTCTGAACAAGTGGTGGCAATAGTGAATGCCCACGGAGACCCTCTGAACTTGCACAGGATCATCAGAAGAAGGGGCATCCGATAGCAAATATCTCCCACCACAGGTGACAGTCTATTGGGAACCATTTGGGTTTTGAAAGCCTGCCTCTAGGATCCCTGGAGCCACTTCACTATGGGAGAGATGACTTAGGAAATTGCCTGTCAAAAACGACAGGCAATTTCCCTTATCATCCTTCACATAGTGCTTTGGCTCCAAGGGCCCTTGGAGCTGGATATTAAAAAACCAAGTGGCTTTTACTAGATCTAGCCTCTAGCAGGAAGTGTGAGCCAGAGGCCAGTGAGGTTTTATGCTCTGCCCAAACTGAACAAGTTGTCATTCTTTGTATTCTAGCCTCTGTCATGGATTGGTTAATTTATTCCATCATTGGGAATCCAGTCCTTCTCCCCAGTTATGTCATCTTTTTCTTTTTGTTTGCTCAGGGGAGATATGGAAGAGAGCAAATTATGGGGAAGCACATCAGATACTCGAAGTAAGTGATATGTTTCTAGACATGGAAGCATGCATTGGGAGTCAAGATAGCTTCAAGAAGCAGGAAGGATACCAAACAGTTAACGAAATGGATGAATCCATTGCTTATTTGGATACTGGCTTCTGTGAAGTGCCCGTCCATGCAAAAATACACAAAGAAGAAAGAGAGAATGAGTGCCCTGTATATGTAGAGAGCCACAGTAACACACCATGCCTTAACAAGCCTAGGAAGGCTCCTGCTGGAGAAAAACCAAAACCATTTATATGTCTAGAGTGTGGAAAGAACTTCAGTAGGACCTCAGAACTTAATAGACATAAACGAATTCACACAAGAGAGAAACCATTTAAATGCTTGGACTGTGGAAAGAGCTTCAGTCAGAGTAGAAATCTGACTTCTCATCAGAGGAGTCACACAGGAGAGAAACCATATAAATGCCTGGAATGTGGGAAATGCTTCCGTAACAGTGGAATTCTTACTACGCATCAAAGAAGTCATACAGGTGAAAAACCATACAGATGCTTAGAGTGCGGAAAGTGCTTCAGTCAGAGTGGAATTCTCACAGTACATCAAGGAATGCACACAGGGCAGAAGCCATTTCAGTGTCTGGAGTGTGGAAAGAGATTTCGTCAGCTCATACATCTTACCTCTCATGAAAGAATCCACACAGGAGAGAAACCTTTCGAATGCCTGGAATGTGGAAAGAGTTTTCGTCAGCACATACACCTTACCTCACATAAAAGAACACACACAGGAGAGAAACCTTTTAAGTGCCTGGAGTGTGGAAAAAACTTCAGTCAGAGCTCACATCTTATTAGACATGAAAGAACCCACACAGGAGAGAGACCATTTAAATGCCTGCTGTGTGAAAAGAGTTTTGGTCACAGCTCAGAACTTGTTAGGCATGAAAGAACCCACACAGGAGAGAAACCGTTTAAATGCCCAGACTGTGAAAAATGCTTTAGTCGGAGCTCAGAACTTATTAGGCATAAAAGAATTCACACGGGAGAGAAACCATTTAAATGTTTGGAGTGTGACAAAAGCTTCATTGATAGTACAAACCTTATTAGACATCAAATAAGCCACACCGGAGAGAAACCATATAAATGTCAGGACTGTGGAAAGTGCTTTAGTCAGAACCGAAGTCTTACTGCCCATCAACGGACCCACACAGGAGAGAAACCATTTAAATGCCTGGAATGTGGGAAATGCTTCAGTCAGAGTGGGATTCTTACTGCACATCAAGGAATGCACACAGGACAGAAACCATTTAAATGTCTAGAGTGTGGGAAAAGGTTCCGTCAACATATACATCTTACTTCGCATAAAAGAATCCACACAGGAGAGAAACCGTTTCAGTGCCTGGAATGTGGCAGGAATTTTCGTCAGCACATACACCTTACTTCCCACCAAAGAATCCACACTGGAGAGAAACCATTTAAGTGCATGGAGTGTGGAAAGAGCTTTAGTCATAAATCCATCCTTATTTCTCACGTACGAACCCACACGGGAGACAAACCATTTAAATGCCTGGAGTGTGGAAAGAGCTTTACCTGGAGCACGCTCCTTATTAGACACGAAAGAACCCACACTGGAGAGAAGCCATTTAAATGTTTGGAGTGTGGAAAGGGCTTCAGTGAGGCTTCGTTACTGAATAAGCATCACAGACGTCATGCTGGGGAGAAACCATTTAAATGCTTTGAGTGTGGAAAGGGCTTTTTCTCCAGCACACTTCTTATTCGTCATCAACGCATTCACATAAGAGAATACCCATTTAGTGCCTGGCATATAGGTAGAGATTCGGTTGGAGTCCAGAACTTATTAGACATAAAAGAATTCACTGAAGGAACAATTCTTAGTCATGATCAGGGTGTGGTAAATGCATTTGTCATGGAGTGAACCTCAGAAAATTCCAGAAGGAATTTAAACTGAAGGAACCCTGAATACGTTTGCACTGTAGTGAGAACTTCAGTAATGAATCAACTTTAAATTATGTCAGATGTCAGAGAGTGAGATTATTTCTGTTGTGGGGAAAAAACTTCCATTGTTTTACCAAACACATTTTACACACAACTAGTTGAGTAGGGTGAGGTAAGGTAAACTTGCATGAAGTGGAATGAGGCAGAACTGTGTAAAGATATTAAGAAAAGAGATTTCAACAATTCTTTTGCATGCAGTGTCATAAATGTTTTTTCCAAGCACTACACTCCTTGTTTCCATGAAAAATCTACAGTGGAGTGGAGAAATTCTGCTAATTTGTTTTTGTGAATAAAAATGTCCTCCCCCCTCCCCCCGGTGTAAACCGAGAACCAGTGTTTTCCAATTTGGTATTCTCCATGCAAGTTGTTTGTGATATATAATGCTCCTTCTCTCTTACACCATGTATGCAGTTTGCAGCATCCTAATTGTTGATCTCTTCAAATGCTTTTGTCTCCATTTTGTCATTTTCTAAAAAAATTTGCAATATGGCGTTCACTTCTTCTGGAGCTGGTTGCTATTTATGCATACAAGAACACTACAGAAGAAGAGGCTAGTTAGTTCATTACAAAGTTATACGGTACCCTAAAAACTATTATGTTTATTGTAGACTAAACTTTTGTAAGCAAGAGCTGAGTTGCATTTTGTGGTTGCAATGGACAGAGCTGTTCCCTAGAGCCGTAGCCCACAAATACATATTTGGACGTATCTCTGTTTCATCAGTGGAGAGGGGATTTCTGGGGGCTCCTGTCTTGTGGCAAAAAAGAAGTTAGAGAACAGAAACTGACTCCTGTGTTAATGGAAGGCTTAGAAAATATACCTGCCAAGAAGCTAAACAAAAACTTTATTATCTCTCAACAATAAGAAGAAAACAGACAAGAGAAACTCGAAACTCTCAAAATAATTCTGACTTAACTGCATAATGGCACTACAGACTAACTGAATATCATTACAGTTTATGGCTGAGAATTGAGATTTTTTTTTTAGAAATGTTGGGAAATATATTTGCAGAAGTTGCCACTGGCTATTGTACATTTTTTCCTAGATAGACATGAAAATGATACCAACACAAAGGCCCTAAAGTGACAGCTAGACAGCATCCATCATTCAGTTTTCCTTCCCAAATACCTATCTATAATACCTGGAGGCTGCACCTTGCGGGCATTTCCACTCTCGGATAGGCTCCCTTAACAATCAGACTTCACTTTTAACTTTTAACTGTTAATTTCTTGAAGGACATGGATTAAAGGATAGGAAGGGAAACTGAAAGTTGTGAGTCTGGAGCTGATACAGGCCTCAGGCCAAAAATCCAGAATTTTCCCTTTGAAGACTAATTCTAGAATATTCACAGAAGGAGACATCCTTATAAATTCTATGATTCTATGAAATGTCTGAACTGTGAGCAATAGTTTTTACAATAACCAACTTCTTATATATGGTCAGGACATGAAAGAAAACATTCATAGAGGCCACCTTCAAACTTGTGGAATATTTTACCACATATTTGTATTGTTTTTATTCCTCAACATAAAACAGTCCTGGTCACAGAGGCAGTTCTTTTGCCAGGGAAGTGATTTAAAAAAAAAAGCATGTGGTAAATCTTCATTTTAGAATGTATTTTCTGCTGAGCCCGTTTTCCGTTTGCATTTGTGCAACCGTTTTCTTTAATAATGCAACTGCCATGGGAAGGTGCACTATAAATTTTCCACAGCTGAACTCAAGGGGGAATTTTCTGACCTTCCGGATCATAATGTTGAACTGCAACTCCCAGCACTCTTCACCCTTGATTGTGCTGAGAAGGGCTGTTGGGAATTGCAGCCCAACAGTCTTTGCAGGGTCAAATGATTCTCACCCTTGCCTAAATGAAGTTGCTAGTCCCGACTGGATCAGACACACTGGGCAATATCACACTATATTGTAGTGCTATTATTCCATGTTAACTGCTAGGGATGCCTCCTGTGGAATTCCGGGATGTTTAGTTTAGTGAGGCCTAAGAAGTCTCTGGCTGAGAACTCTAAATGCATTTCCCTAAACTGCAAAGGAGGCAGCCATAGCAGTTACAGTGAAATAATAGCGCTATAGTAGTGTGGTGAGAGATCGTCCATTGAATAAATAGAATAGGGGCTCAGTGGGATTCATCTTGGCATCCTGTTAGTGACACATGTGTACATTCCTTTTTGGATGGGGCAAAAAGGGCTATGCAGTTGTCCTTGTGTGCTTTCCAAAATCCTCCTGCTAGCTGCCAAGCCTTGGAAGGCCTCCGTTGCTTGTCACTGTCAGAATTGGAGGCAATTCAAAATCTGGCTGGTCTGGGTTCCTGGGGGAAGGAAAAGGCAAGTGAGAGCATGCCTTCCTTTCTGTTCTCACCTGTGTTGAGACCAGCTGCTGCTCCTTGAAACTTTATGAGATTTAGCAAGAGAGAAGTAAATGCTTTGAGCAGAGACACTACTAGCACAAGCCTTGCTTCATAACAGACGAATTGCACAGTTAAAGGGGGGGGGGGGGAAGCTGTATTTATTTGTTAATATGTTTAAAATTTGTAGTAGCCCACACCAGTTGTGGGGGCAAGATGAGACAGCCCTCTTTCAGTTTTTTCCCCACAAAGAAAGAGGGATAAGAAGAGGAATGGAGAGGTAATTCAAAGGATTGAGGTCTTTTTGATGGTGCCACAAAAAGATATTCAGAATCAATTACTTGGGGTTTCTTGGAAGGTAATATGCTGGAGTATGATGCTATGGGTAAACCAAGAGCAGGAAACTTGCAGCTCTCCAGAAATGGCAGGTTACCATTCCCATTATCCCTGACTGTGCTGGCAGGTGCTGATGGGAGTTGGAGCCCCGCAATAGCTGAGATCTTGATATCCTCTCACTGCTGGTATGAGCAGCATGTAACATAAGTTCAGAGTTTCCTCCTCTAGCGAAAGAGAGGTTGCAAGTCATTGGTTGCTAGTGGTGTGAGTAAACATGTTTGAACCAAAGCGGCTGAGCCTCTTCTTGCTCTCTCGTTGGTCTGGGAAGCACTTCTTTTTGTCTTTGATGTGTGGTTTCTTTTACAATAAATGTGTGCTCTGTAATGTCTTTAATCATTTGATGATTATGTCCCTTTTTATAACCTGTTGATGACCCCCTTTCCATTATTTTAGCATGGGTTGCATGCTGTAGTTCTCTAAAGGTGGCTGGACTGCAACTCCCATCATTCATCACCATTGATTTAATACTAGGTAGGGATACTGATATGGATTATCAGGAAAAAGTAGATCAGCAATTTTTTTTAAAAAAACGGGTTGATGGGAGTTGTAACCCAACAGTCCCTGGAGGGTTGCAAGATGCCCATCTTGACCTACAGGATGGACAGGGATCCTGTGGCCATCCATACACAATGGAACATAATTTCTAGTTAGCCATGCAGATCATGACTGATGGGAATTAAATTTAAAAAATGCTTGCCCAGTTACAGGTTCCTCACCTCCTGGTTTATAAGCTTAAAGGAAGCAGGTTTTCCAAATTATTTCCTAATCATTTTGGCACCAAACATTTCGTTAAAATGCATTGAAAACATGAGTGACACAGCACTTCTTTATTCAATAAATATCCAACTTGTCTTGTTCTTGCTCATAGTGTGGATTTGCCACTTTGAAAGACTTGTTTACATTAAAGAGTTGGAAAACATATTTGTTATATATGTATATATTATGGAAGAAATGTATTCAGGCCTTGGCTAACTGGGGGACTGTCTGAACGGGCTCAAAAAACACAACCCCACCTTGTTTTGAAACCTACTTATTTAGATGATGCATGTGGTCAAAATGGGAAGAAAACAGAGCCAAGCCACACTCCGGGGTAAACACCAGAGCAATATAACTCTTGGTTTGCTCTGCTCCAAGCTGGAAAGTGCAGACTATTGCTCTGGTGTCTGGACTGCATACCGCTGTGGAGACAGGAAGGGACTGGTGAGCTGCTGATGCCATTGCTGTCCATAATTTCATATTGCCTTCCTGTTAATCGATTGCAAAAGTAGTCAGCCTCACCATTGACCCATCACACACAGGTGAAATGATGACAAACACAAGGGCACTTCCACATTACAAAAATAAAGAGGCTTGATATCCACTTTATCCCCACTGTCATTCCCTTCTCCTTTTCTGTCATGTCTCCTTGGATTTTAAGCCCGAGGACAGGGAACTGTCTAATTAACAATTTGTAAACTGCTCTGAGAGCCTTTGTGGCAGAAGAGTGGGTTGTAAATACTCTGAATGAATGAACAAAATGCCACAGCTCCATCCAACAGAATCCTGTGGTGTGTAGTTTTGTAAGGCATCAGCACTCTTAGGCAGAGGCAGCTCAAGGCCTTGTAAGTGTCAAACTGCATAGGATGGAGCAACAACACTTAAAAGTGGTGTTAATCCGCATCATTTCTACAGTGTAGATACATCTCAAGATTTGAAGCAGTCTACCTATCCACTAGGCTGAGAATAGTAATAGTAATAATAACGTATCATTTATTATTATCATTGAGGCCTGTGGTGATTCAGCAGTTAAGACGCTGTCCCTGATGATTGCAAGGTTGCAATTTGGCCTAAGTACCGTATGATGCTCCCGCCCCTAGTCCCAGCTTCTGCCAAGCTAGCAGTTCGAAAGCATATAACATTGCAAGTAGGTAAATAGGTACTACTTCAGTGGGAAGTAACAGCGTTCAATGTAGTCATGCTGGCCACATGATCACGGAGTAGTCTTTGATAAAACTGGCTCTTTGTCTTAGTAATTGAGATGAACACCACTCCCTACAGTCAGACATGACTTGACAACCTTGTCAAAGGGGAAATCATTATTATTATTATTATTGTTATTATTATTATTATTATTGGGAGCCCTGTGGCACAATGGTTAAATGCTGGTACTGCAGCCACAAGGTTGTGAGTTCAATCCCAGGAAGGGCTCCAGGGCCCACTCAGCCTTGCACCCTTCTGTAGGTCGCTAAAATTAGTACCCAAATTAGCTTACACATCGTAAACTGCTCAGAGCAGGCGTCTTCAAACTGTGATCTTCCAGATGTTTTGGACTTTTGGGAGTTGAAGTCCAAAACACCTGGAGGACCAAAGTTTGGTAATGTCTTCGAGAATGCTTAAGTGTACTGATAAGTGATATAGAAATGCTATCATCATCATCATCATCATCATCATCATCATCATCATCATCATCATCGGTCCCCAAACTGTGCTCTTTTAAGTGATTTTTGGACTTCAGATCCTAGAATCCCAGATTATTGGCTAGCATGGCTGAGGCTTCTGGGAGCTGAAGTCCATAATCTCTTAAAGGGTACCGTTTGAGGACCACTGTATTGTTGTTATTATTATTATTTCCATGCTCCTGAGCCCCCCAAAACATATTCTAAATACCTCATGCTGCATATTGCCAGGATAAGAAAACAGCTCACTTCAAGATTAATAATGATAATAAAGCAATAATTAGTTTGTTAATATTATTAATCATGAAGTGAGCTTTTTTTCTGATCATAGCAATATGCAACATGGGATATTTAGCGATCTTTTTGGAGGGGGCTCAGGAGCATTCAGCAAATAACAACAACAGAAGTCCCCAAACTGTGCCCTTTAAGAAATTTTGGACTTCAGCTCCCAGAAGCCTCAGCCATATTAGCCAATAGCCTGGGATTCTGGGAGCTGAAGTCCAAAATTCCTTAACACAGTTTGGGGACCACTTTTTGGGGGGAGTTCAGGAGCATTCAGCAAAGATGATGATGATGATGATGATGATGATGATGATGATGATGATGATGATGATGATGATGATGATGATTTCTCTTCCTCCTTGCATTCCCTCCCTCCTTCCCTCCTTCCAATGTTCTTTGCAGAGCCACAGACCCTCAGGGGATAGAGTTGGAATGCCTAGAGAGGCAAAGAAAGACACTTCCTGCTTCAGTCCTCCATGGGAAGAGGAAGTGGTGTCTCCCAGTGCCACTCTAGGCCTCTCTCCTCTCTGTCATTTTAACCCTGTAATGGGCTGCTTGCTTCTAAGGAAGACATTTGGAGATCTTTATCCAACAAAGGTTTCTTTTTCTTAACTGGATGACCCCTCCTTTGCCAGCAGCCTCTGCTCTGGGGCCACACAGAGAAAGAAAGAAAGAAAGAAAGAAAGAAAGAAAGAAAGAAAGAACCACAGATGCACCCTCCTCCATCACCTCCTCCTAGGGAACTATGGGATTTGTAGTCCAGGGAGGGGTGGGTTGAAGGCACCCAACAACATCAAATGTGGATTTCTCAGTACTAAACAGGGCTGTTTAACTACAACTCCCAGAATCTCCTTCCCAGCTAAAGCACTCTGGGGCTTGTAGTCCAACCCATGATGTGGAGGGAGGCCCAAGTTGGAGAAGGCTAGCTGGGGGCTGTTGCTGTTGGTTGGAATAGAAAAAAAGCCTCTATAAGGAGGAAAGTGACATTGTTGGTGCTGTTGTTCCTTTTTGGGGCTGGGCCTTTATCAGAGGTCCTTCTGGAACCTCATAATCTTCCTAAAGGAAATTTGGGGAGCAGGACCAAAGGAAGAGCCTTGAACAGGGGCTGTGGATGGAGGGAAAGTGGGAAGACTCAGCTGCCCCTGAGACAGGGAAAGGTCCCCATATTAGTTGGGCCAAGGTTGAGAAGATGATGGAGATGGAGGAGAAGATGATGGAGATGATGCTCTGGCCAGAAATGCAACGCTGGCAGTTCAGAAGTTTTGGCTACCAAGTGGATGAAGGACCTCGAATGCTTTGCCACCGACTCCACACTCTGTGCCACCAGTGGCTGAAACCAGAGAGACACACCAAGGCTGAGATCCTAGACCTGGTGATCCTGGAGCAGTTCCTGGCTGTCATCCCTCTGGAGATGTCAAGCTGGATCAGGGAATGTGGGGCAGAGACCAGTTCCCAAGCAGTGGCCCTGGCTGAAGGTTTCCTCTTGAGCCAGGCAGAGAAGAAGAAAGAGGAAGAGTGGCAAGTGAGCAGGTTTCAATCCCTTGCTGATGACCAAGAGAAGGCATGGCACAGCACCTTCACCTACACCAGTGCTCCTCAAACCGTGCCCTTTGAGGAGCTTATCACAATTGGAAGTATAAATGGTGATTAACCCATCAAAATCGCGTATTCACAATTAACATTTTCACACGACGTTCAAAGTGTCATTATCCCAGGAATATCCCACAATAATTGTGCAATTGCGCTAACGGTTTTCACTCGATGCAGCAGTGAAAAACAATTATAGCAATAGCAAGTACATTTCTATACTGCTTATCAGTGCACTTAAGCACTCCTTAAGCGGTTTACACATGTCCTTTTATTATTTTATTATTCTGCTTATTGTTACAAAGCTGCCTCTTTGTAATTTTTGTTTGTTGTTAACTGCCCTGGAATCGATCTCAACCTGTGGTGACCAGTGGATGAGACATCTCCAAGACTCCCTGTCCGCCACTGCTCTGCCTAGCTCCTGTAAACTCATATCTGTGACCTCCTCAATAGAGTCCATCCATCTAGCATGTGTCCTTCCTCTGTTTCTACTTCCCTCCACCTTTCAGAGCATTATTGTTTTTTCCAATGAATCCTCCCTTCTCATGATGCATCCAAAGTACAACAGCCTCAGTTTTGTCATCTTGGCTAATACCCTGAAGTAAATCCATAAAAAAATATTTAAAATGAAAAGGAAAGAAAGAAAAGAAGCAGAAGTTTCAAGAGATTGAAAAATAATGTCGGAGGGGCTTGTCTAATTCAGTAAACATATCTGGTCTTCTCACCTGTGTCTCAGGTACAGGAGGCAATAAACAAACCAGACCCTCAGTTTGTAGAAACAGGGTCTACAAAGAGGCCAGTGCTCAGATGGATCACACAAGAGAGCGACACAGGAGCCGACTCTTTGGGTAAGCATTTGTTCAGTTCTTGGCTTCTCTTTCCTGAGTATACTTGGGATTCGTGAGCAGCTTCTTGATTCACAGAATCCTGGAAGGGATAGCAATGACCACTGAATCCAACCCCTGTCAAGGAAAAACACAGAGCTACAGCACTCCTTTAATTTTTTTAAAAAATTAAACCACCACAAACCTCCAGACATATACACAAATTTTCTATATTTTAAAAATGGACAAGGAAAACACACCTTCTGATTGTGAGTTCCTGCATGTCAGGGGTTTGGCCTGGATGGACCTTGTGGTATCTTCCAACTCTATGATTCTATGAGTCTATGATTCTCTGATGTTGTATGCATTTAAGACATTTCTGACTTATGGTGACCCTAAGGTGACCCACAGAGTTTTCTAGGTAAATCTCTTCAGATGGGTTTTGCCACTGCCATCCTCTTAGGCTGAGAAAGTGTAATTTGCCCATGGGTTTACATGGACAAGCCGGAATTCAGACCTTGGTCTCCAGAGTCATAGTCCAACACTCAAACCACTACACCATGCTGGCTCATTCATCTACCTAACAAAACACACCTACCTAACAACAACAAACACAAACAAACAAACAAACTAAAAACACAAAAACACACAAAACAGGGAAACAATACCTTCCAACCTACTTGACTATGGTTCTTCTACATATCTAAATCCCCTTAGTTTATTCAAGAGTCAATAGAATGATTAAAACAATCTTAAAATCATGTTATCTCACTACAAATAAATATTCTTCCTAAGGACGTAATTAAAATATAAGTCAGTTTTGAAAAACAAACCTATTACGTATCACTCTTTTAAAAGCTTAAAACCATAGGAGAATGTCCCTTATTCTTCATGTATTCAATCAACATCATCCATTATTTCTGAAAATGATCCAAAATTTTCTCAAGTACAGCTAAAGCCCTCCTGGGAAGCAGCCATCCCACCTATGTTTAAAGTCCTTCAATGAAGGAGAGTCCACAATCTTCCAAGGAAAGCTATTCTACTGTCAAACAGCTCTTACGACCAGGAAATTCTTCCTAATGTATAAGTGGACCTTATTTTCTTATAATGTGAACCCACTGGTCTGTGTTTAGTCTCTGGAGCAGCAGAAAACAAGCTCACTCCATTTTGTACATATCATACCTTCAGAAATTTACAGATGGCATCTCAATTTCTTCTTTTGCAGGCTAAGCGTACCAACACCCTCCATAAAGCTTGGTTTCTAGACCCATTACTATTTTGGCCACCTTCCTCTGGACATTCTGAAATACAGTAAAGGCACCAGATTCCCTCTGATATTGGAAGCCAAGCAGGGGCAGCTCTGGTTAGTACTTGGATAGGAGATTCAATCCCAGGTGATGTAGCCTATGTTTCAGAGGAAAGAACTGGCAAAACCACCTATGAGTATTTCCTGTCTCTGAAAACCCTGTGAAATTCATGGGGTCACCATAAATCAGCAGACACCTTGAAAAAACATACACACAAGGAAGATCCATCTATCCATCACTATTTATTTACCTTTCTCCCAAACTGGGACTCAAAGCCTCTTATTAAAAGGCAGAAATGCACTAAAAATGTTGTTGTTGTTGTGTGCCTTTAAGTCTTCCAACTTATGGTAACCCTAAGGTGACCAATCATGGGTTTTTCCTGGCAAAATGTGTTCAGAGGAAGTTTGCAACAACAAAATTAAAATGAATAGAATAGAATCTTTGTTACAGTCATAGACCAACACAGATAAAAGGGGGATACAGAATAAAAGAAGGTAAAACACAAATTAAAAACATTACTAAAACTATTTAACAGAATTTTAAAAACAGAATTAAAACTACTGTATGTAAAAATCTTACTTTAAAACACCGTTGTAACGCAGTACTATTTCAATCTTAATTTTGTATTTTTTTAAAACTATGGTTCAAAATACACTGCAGAAACAATCTAGTTTGAGACCACATTAATTGCCCTGGCTCAGTGCTAGGGAATCCTGGGAACTGTAGTTTATTATGGCCCCAGAGATCTCTGACAGACGAGGCTAAATGTCCCACAAAAGGCAAAACTACAGTTCCCAGGATTCCCTAGCATTGAGCCAGTGTAGTTAAAGTGGTCTCAAACTGGATTATTTCTGCAGTGTCTTTTGGACCTACGTGCAATAAAAACACACACTGTTAAAAACATTCAAAATTACGATTGAAGCAGCATTAAGCAGCAACAGTGTTTTAAAGTAAGATGTTAAATCGTTTTAAATCTCTTGTTGTTTAATGCAGTTTTAATTGTAATTTTATATATTTTTAACTTTTTAAAAGCAGTAGAATGAACTGACACTAACTGTGTAAAAGCACTCCTGGCCATCTCTTGATTGAGTCAAGCCACCTGTAATGTGGTCTTCCTCTTTTCCTAGTGCTTTCAATATAATGCAGTTTTATATATTATATAATCCTATCAAAACATTACACAATTAGCTGATTTTTATTTGATCCCTCTCCTAACACAGCATTCACCATTTTCACAGCTACTGGACACTGGCTGGAATCCAGGAATGGAGGTATCAAATGGTTATTAAGCATCTTCCTACTTTCTTTGTCTTACTCACAGGTTGTGGAATGACCCTGGTGCTTTGTTCCTGTCCTTCTACTCTTCCTGATGAAGCAGAAACAATTGCTGTGGCTGAGAATAAGGTAAGAGAAGAAGAATAAAATGAGTAGAAAACAGACTGGGTGCATCTCTTTTGCTGTAACCTCCTTCGGTATCATATCAAAATTGCCTTGTTGATCCAACTGCCTGCCTGTAAGAAGAAAAGCCCTCCCTTCAGCCACCATCTTGGGGGGAGAGAGGCCTGTTATGCTTGTTTGTTTGTTTGTTTTACTTTGTATTGTACTTCCTGTTGTACACCGCTTTGATCTACTTTGGAAAAGCGGTATATAAATAAACATTATTATTATTATTATTATAGAAAAAATAGAGTTGGAAGGGGTCACAAAGGCCATCTAGTACAAACCTCTGTCATGCAGAGGAATACACAGGCAAAGCACTCCTGAGAGAAGGCCATCCAACCTCTGGAGCAGAGGTGACAAGCTCCACATGCTAAAAGATAGTCAACTGTTTATTAGTGTTTAAAGAGCTTTTTAAACACTAATAAACCGTTGACCATCTTTTAGCACATAGAGCTTGTCTCCTCTTTGTTTGCTGCTTGGCTATGTGCTTTCAGTTCCTTACCTATAACACCATCCTCTGCACACACTCCATCTTATTAACATCTTTTTGAACTGTGTTGCCCAGAACTGAACACAGTATTTTAGGTGAGGCCTGACCAAAGCAGAATACAGTGGCACTATTATTTTCCTTTATCTAGACACTATACTTCAATTGATGCAACCTAGAATCCCATTGGTTTTTTAGCACATCATACTGTTCACTCATGTTCAACTTGTGGTCTACTAGGACTCCTAGATCCCTTTGACATGTACTATTGTCAGAGATCATGAGAGATTTATAGTCCAAAACATCTGAAGGATTCCAGGTTGCCAACCCACATTGTGGAAGAATGAAGGACAATAGGAATAACCATAGAAGAAGCTTTAGTATAGAACCTCCTTCCATATCACCTTCACTGTATTTTGGGGATTGTAGCATTAACCAATGGGGAAAAACACTTCCTTCTTCCAGGATCTGGTGACCTTTGAGGAACTGGCTGTGAATTTCATGGAAGAGGAATGGGCTCTCCTGGATTCAAGCCAGAGGGCTCTACATGAAGAAGTTACATGGGAGAATTGCAGGAATTTGGCTTCTCTGGGTAAGACCCACTCATTTGATTACCTAAGAGCAGAGCTCAGAAAAGTCAGGGTTTTTGTAGTAAAACTACTGGCATGGTAGGTGTGAGGTTCTGAGAATTATAATCCTGCATGCTGTTGATAGTCTCAAGTAGAGTAGAGCCATTGAATCAGAGCTTTACATAATTTTTGGCTCTGGACTATAGCATAAATCTTTTTGGGCGCATGCTTATATGGCTTGTTGACTTGAAGGGGGCAGTCTGGGAATTATAGTCCAGTAAAGCATCTCTTCCAGGCTCTGTGTATTAGACTGTTGATTGTAATAACACTTTAATTTTGCAGTGTAAGAAGCAGCCTTATAGGTGTGAAACAACTATATCCGGTCTCCCTCCTATCATTCTTGGGCAAGGTGATCATGAGGGCAGTTGCCTTCCAACTCCAAATTGTCTTGGAGGAAGCTGATTATCTCGGCCCATTTCAAACTGGCTTCAGGGCGGGATACGGAGTTGAGACTGCCTTGGTCGCCTTAGTTGATGATCTCTGTCTGGGCATGGACAGGCGAAGTATGGCCCTGTTGGTGCTCTTGGACATCTCAGCAGCCTTCGATACCATCGACCATCGTATCCTTCTGGATCGCCTGAGGGAGTTAGGCTCCATTCCTACTTTTCGGGCAGATTCAAGATGGTGATGCTGGGGGACAGCTGCTCTTTCAAAGGAGAGCTGAAATCTCACATCCCTCAGGGCACCATTCTGTCCCCAATGCTGTTCAACATTTACATGAAGCCGCTGGGTGAGATCATCCGGAGACATGGGGCGGGGTGTTATCAGTACGCTGATGACACCCAAATATAGTTCTCTATGGCAGGATACAGACCACCCCTTTGGGGCAGCCTGCAGCCGCTCCATTCAGGCACGGATTGGGGCCAGGGCAGCCACAGCAGCCCCAATCCAGTGCTTTTTGGGACCAGGGAGAAGCAGCAAAATGCCACTTCTCCCTGGTCCCGAAAAGGGGTGTCCTTGGGGCTTCATGCCCCATGACACCCCGGGAGCCACAGCCAGGAGAGAAAGGGGCCGCTCGGCCCCTTTCTCCCTGGTGCCGTTCCTGCAGCTGTTTGTGGCTGTGGGAACGAGGTGCCCTCCAGAAGGAGTTCCGTTTTGGAGCTCCTTCCAGTGCCACTGTTAGGCCGCCACAATCGGCCTGACGCGGCACAAACATGTCACACCCGCGCCACGCCATTTGGATGCGGCACGGCTGTGACGTCATAATTGCGGCACCCATGTACACAGGGCGCTGTCATTATGCCACCAGCAGTCCGTAATAGGGTTAGGGAGCGTGTAGATGGTGCGTGCTCCCTAACCCTAATACTGACGCTGGTACACTGCTTTTTGGCGGTCTGTACCGCACCTATATCTACAACTGCAGCAGCGACTAAGGATGGCATCTCTCCTCTGAATGCCTGTCTTGGGTCGGTAATGGGCTGGATGAGAGAAAACAAACTCAAGCTGAATCCAGAGAAAATGGAGGTATTTGCTATAGGTACCTCTGGTTCAGGGAAGGAGATTTGTCAACCAGTCTTCCTCTAAAAGATGAAGTTTGCAGCCTGGGAGTGCTACTGGACTTGTCCCTAGAGCTGTCATCTTAGTTGGAGGTGACGGCCAGGAGTGCTTGGTACCAACTTTGGCTGATATGCCAGCTGCGTCCCTACCTGGACCAGAGGGACCTTGAAGCAGTGGTACATGCACTGGTAATCTCTCGTCTGGATTTTTGTAATGCGTTCTACATGGGGCTACCCTTGTACCAAGTTCAGAAGCTTCAGTTGGTTCAAAATGCAGCAGCCAGACTGGTCACTGGTTCTTCCAAGTCTGACCGCATAACACCTGTTTTGAAGTGTCTTCACTGTCTGCATTATCTTCCGGGCACAGTGCAAGGTGTTGGTTATTACCTTTAAAGCCCTACATGACTTGGGCCCGAGTTAATTGAGGGACCGCATCTCCCCATATGATCCGCCCCACACACTCAGAACATCTGGTAAGAATTTACTGGAAACACCATCTTCCAAATATGTCTCCACATCCCAAAAGGCCTTTACAATAACGGCCCCGAGAATGTGGAATAGTCTTCCTGAAGAGCTCCGTCTCACGACCCCCTTGGAAACATTTAAAAAGAGACTTAAAACCGTGCTCTTTCATCAAGCTTCCCCCCCCCCCCCCCCGAGGAGTGATGACCAATATGCCTGTCTGACAACGATATTCTGCCTTGTCCCTGGATGTTTGATTGTTGATGTTTTGATGTAATATTTTTTAGATTGTGTATGTATCCTGTAACCCCGCTTCAATCCATTGGGAGAGGCGGGGAAACATAAATAAAATTTTATTATTAGTAGTAGCAGTATCGACTTCCCAACGAGCTTTTACAATAGCCGCTCCAAAACTGTGGAATGGTCTCCTGGAAGAGATCCGCCTTACTACCTCCTTGGAAGCATTTAAGAAGACACTTAAGACGGCTCTCTTCTGGTGAGCTTACCTACCTGACCTCATGTAGGGGATATCACTCCACTTCTTGACCATAATATAATCCTACTGTTATTGCCATAGTTGCCATAGACAACTAATTAGTTTTTAATGAAAAATTATTGTTATTGTATTTTATCGATATGATTTGTACACATTTTATTGGCTGTAATCCTGCCTCGATTATAAGTCAGACCCTTAGTCTATCTAGCCCAGTACTGCCAACTCTGCTAGGCAGTTTTCCTGTGGTTCAAGTAGGTTCATTCCTAGTTTTGGATGGTCACTGGCATTCTTTAGTCAGTTGCTGTCTAAGTGCTAACTGGGCCCAGTCCTTTTTAGCTTCTAAAATCAGACAAGGTCAGCCATATTCAGAGTTTATGTTTTCTGTTTTTATGTAGTTGTAATTGATAATAGTTGATTGGGTTTATTTCCTGATGTGATCATCTGCTTCTCCCTGACCAGATTTCTCTTTGGATTTCTTTAGGTGATGGAAGAGAGGGAAATAAAGATGGAAGACAACAGAAAATAAAAATTAAAGAAAAGCAGAAGTGGCAGGACAAATCCTTTGTTCCTGAAGAAAATGACTTCCATGAACTTCCAGTACTTGAAGAATATTTGGAAAGAAACAGAAATGATATTCAGAACCAGGAGAAACTCTTTACATGTTCAGAGTGTGGGAAAAGCTTAAATCAGCAGATATACATTACTGAACATCAAAGGATTCACACAGGCGAGAAAACATATAAATGCCATGAGTGTGCAAAGCAATTTGATCTTAGCATAGGACTTACTTCACATCAAATGGGGAACAAGGCCTACAAATGTGTGGAATGTGAGAAAAGCTTTAGGTGGAGCTCAAGCCTTAAAAAACACCAAAGAGTACACACAGGGGAAAAACCCTACAAATGCTATGTGTGTGGAAAGCAGTTCAGTTGCAACTCTCACTTTAATAAGCACCAAAGAATTCACACAGGAGAGAAGCCATACAAATGTTATGAGTGCGGACAGAGCTTTAGGCAGAGCACGCACCTTAAAAGACATAGAAAAACTCACACAGGAGAGGAACCGTACCAGTGTTCTGACTGTGGAAAGCAAATCTGTTACAGCTTACAGGTCAAGTGGTCCCTCCCATCCCATAATCCATGCAGATGATTGTGGAAAGAGGTTCAATATGAGCATCCTCATTAAACGACATAAAATAATTCATACAGGGGAGAAGCCCTATAACTGCTCAGGGTGTGGAAAGAGCTTCAGTGATAGCAGACTCCTTAAAATACACCAGAGAATCCATACAGGAGAAAAGCCCTATCAGTGCTCTGAGTGTGGTAAGAGTTTTAGGCAGAGCACATCCCTCAGAAGACATCAACGAATTCACACTGGTGAGAAGCCTTACCTATGCGCCGAGTGTGGTAAATGTTTTAGTCAAAGCTCACATCTCAAAAAACATCAACCAAGTCACACAAAGCCATCTACACTTTCTGAATGTGGAAAGCAATTCGATGACAGTACACACCTAAATTGGCATCCGATAATACCCCTTGGGAGGGATACTTCAAATCTTAGAAATGACTGGAATGTGCATGGGCTCTTGGTGGACCACAGCCTTTCTTTTTAAAAGAGGAAAACTCAGGATGAAATGTGTACAGAAGCAGGGTGCACATCAGACCTTAACAGCCGGTGGACAATTCACACAACAGCCCAACTGTATAAATGTCCACACTGTGGTATGTAAATAAATAGTTTATTGGAGTGATTAAACCTTAACAAGCAGCAGAACAATGATAGAAATGCTCAAAATGTGATTTATAAGTAATTGGAATTGATTTGATCAGTCAAACTTTAATAGGAAATGGAGAATGCAAACATTGCATCAACTATAAAAATCAAAGGCAGACAACCCTCCACTTATGGGTCCATTTTTTAGCCATGCACTCTGCCTCACACCCACTACTGTATTTTACCCCTTCCAAAAACAGCAAATGATACCTCTAGGAGTACCTTTCACCATTTTTGATCATCCCTTCCTATGACCCTGTTTTGGGCTGATGAGGGCCTTTTTTCAAAACCACAGAAAAATCCTTCAAAATGCCACACGTTAAACAGTCTTTGCTCCCTGGAGGATTCTGGGGCAATTATTTGCTTTTTGGGGAGAAAATCTGAGGGCTGAGATACAACCCTGAGCGCTCACTTTGCTTACTTCTGGTATAAATTCTCAAAATACGTGAGAAACTTGTCAACACAGCTGAATTTGGGCAATGAGCCTCAGTTGAATCCAGCATCCTGCCAGGTATGTGAGTAGCCTTGTGATCTGACATACTTTCACAGTTACTAGGATAAGTTGGTGGGTAACTCCACTGGAGCTAAATATAATGGGCTTGTCTCTCTATTTAAGCTTGAAATTTTGTCCTGAGATCAATTTTTATTACTTTACACAGTCTTGGTTTTGCAATGATGTTTGATTAAATGATGTGATAATGGCCATTGGTTCATTCTTTTTCTGGATCAGGTCTTCAGCCTCTTCTTTTATTTGGTGTCTGCAAATTTGATAAGCACTCTCCCCATTCTTTCATCCAAGTTGTTCATAAAGATGTTGAATAGCACTGGGCCCAGGACAGAACTGCAGGACCCAACTGGTCACTTCTCCCCAAGGTGAAGAGGAGCTATTGCTGAGCACCCTTTGGGTATGGCTGGTCAAACAATTACAATTTCACCTGACTGTTGCATTGTCTAGACCATATATTATTAGCTTAAATAAATAAATAAATAAATAAATAAAATATGGCACCAATCCCTGGTAGTGCCAGCTTGGTGTAGCGGTTTGAGTGCTGGACTCTAGCAGACCAGAGTTCAAATCCTGACTCAGCCATGGAAACCCACTTGGTGATCCTAAATCCCACTCTCTGAGCTTCAGAGGAAGGCAATGGCAACCCACCCCCACCCCCACCTCCACCTCCGATAACAAATCTTTGTCAATTATTTGTCAAGAAAACCATAATAGATTCACTTTAGGGTTACCATGTAAGTCAGAAACAACTTGAAATCACACAACAACATCCCTGCATCTGTTTAAATCTAGAAAGCTAATGGAAACTTGCTATTTGGAAAGGCATTTCTTTGAAGATTCAGCAGGGTTGATGGAGCTCTGGTGCCACAACAAACTACAGTTCCCAGAATTCCATAGCATTGAGCCAGGCAGTTAAACTGGTGTCAAACTGAATTGTTTCTGCAGTGCAGATGGAGCCTTGTATTCCTGGGAGCTGTCCAGCAATGTCCAGACAGCTAGGAAATACCTTTATACCCCTTGAGCCAGCACTGACATTTGGGGACAAGATACAACAAGCGTCAGTATATAGCAGCTCCCAATTTTCTACTGTAATTGCAACCATGGGTTTTACAGCTGTGTCTCTTAAAGAACACCCTGAAATAAATCTTTGCACCTCAAAACATGTTTGGCAGCAAGACACATGATGAAATAGAAGAGATGACACCAAATAAGGATGGCTGCTAATATCCCAGAGTACAGGATCAGAATTCAAAATGGCTTTAACAGATTAGAGAGGTGGGTCAAAACTAACATATTGAATTTCAACAGGAGGAAATGTAGGAAACACACCTGGCATGAAAGCAGTACATGTGAAAAGGATCTAGGAGTCCTAATAGAGCACAAGTTGAACCTGAGCCAGTAATGTGATGCAGCAGCTAAAATGCCAATGCAATTCTAGGCTGCATCAATAGGACTGTAGAATCAAGAATATGGAGGGAAGTAATAGTGCCACTCTGTTCTGCCATCAGAACTATTGTGTCATTATGGTCACCACAGTTCAAGGCTGCTTAGAAGCCTCCCTCTCTTCACACCAGCTAAGGTAAAAAAGAAGGGGGGAAATCCTCTTAGTTTGGTACCAGTGCTGAGGTTGAAACATCATGGTAGTAAAGCACAATGATTAATGTGTCAAATTTGCATAATCAGAATGCAAATTAGTAATAAATAGGGCCCTTGCTATCCACTGAGGTTTGGGTCCAGGACCCCTGTGAATACAAAATTGTGTGGATGCTCATGTCCCATTATATACAACAGGAGAGGAAAATGGTGTCTCTTATATAAAATGGCAAAGTCACAGTTTGCTTCTTGGAGTTTATATATTGTTTTAATATTTTAAAGCTGTAGATGCTTGAATCCATGGATAAAGAACCCATAGATAATGAGGAGCGAATACAGTTCACCCTTGCCATATGCGGGGGATCTGTTCCACCAGCGTAGGGCAAATTTTGTATGTACTGGAGTCCCATTCATTTGAATGGTGGTGTGGTCCCATGCGCATGTGCCATTTTGTCCCAATCAGCTGAAGGAAAAGAAATCCCTACCAAGCCTGGCCTGGATGGAGGCACAGGGCGAGCAGATGTTCTCCTTTTCCTGGACACATCCTACATTTCAACCTTCTGTCCAGGAGGAATTCCAAAATGTCCTCCATTTTGAGCATGATTAAGAACCATGACACAACGTGACAACCTTGTCAAAGGGGAAACCTTTACCTTTACCTTTAGAAGCAGGAATTTATAAATAATAATAATAATAATAATAATAATAATAATTTTATTTATATTTTCCCGCCTTTCCCAGATGGATCGAGGCGGGATTACAAACCAATAAAAACACACACAAAATGCAACAATAAAATACAAGAACAATAGCAATAATAAATCCATTAAAATTAATTCATCACTGAATAACAATAGCAATTAAATTATGCAATGGTCAGAGAAGTGGAGCGATATCTCCTACACAAGGGCAGGTGGCTAATTACGCTCGCCAAAACAGATCCATTTTCAGTGCCTTCTTAAATGCCTCCAATACTGGATACAAATAAAATATATATGTGTGTATGAGTGTTTTTAGCTTATGTCTTCCATTTGGATCATGACTAAGAAGCATGAATTTACATTTATATTGGCATGTTTTGCTTTGATTTTGTACAATCAAAGCTAAACAATTACTGAATGGTCTACATTTTGTGGTGCCTCGTCCTCCTTTGTGGTTCTGGGCACAGGTTAAAAAAGATGTTGACAAATTGGCGCCATGTGTCCAGAGGAGGGCGACTAAAATGGTGAAGGGTCTGGAAACCTTGCCCTATGAGGAACGACTCAGGGAGCTGGGGATGTTTAGCCTGGAGAAAAGAAGGTTAAGAGGTGATATGATAGCCCTGTTTAAACATTTGAAGGGGTGTCATATTGAGGGAGGAGCAAGCTTGTTTTCTGCTGCTCCAGAGACTCAGAACAATGGATGCAAGCTGCAGGAAAAGAGATTCCTCCTCAACATCAGGAGGAACCTGCTGAGAGAAAGGGCTGCTGGACAGAGGAAGAGACTCCTTCCTGGGAGTGCAGAGGCGTCTCCTTCCCTGGAGGCCTTTAAGCAGAGGCTGGAGGGCCTTCTTCTCTTCTGTTGGGGATGGCGCCCCCGGCGGAATCGCTAGGAATGGCAAAAGGCGGAGGGAAGGCCACTTTGTTCCAGAGGACTCCAATTCCCAGAATCCTTGGCCTCTGGCTCTGACAGGCTGACATAGGAAGGCTCCTAGGGACTGTAGGGAGAAGGGTCTGGAAGGGGGCCTGGCTGGACTCTCTGCCCCCAGAGGGACCCGGCTTTTTGGGTGGCGATGAAGGCCAGACGCGCGGCTTAAAGGGCGGCGCTCGTGTGGACGCGCCATTCTTTCCCTGCAGAGGAGGAAGGGGAAGGGAATCGGAGGGGTCCCTCATCATGGAAGGGAGCCGGGAGAGGGTCAGGGACTCGGTGGAGCTGGCCGAGGAGGAAGCCCGAGGGGCCGGGAGTGGCGGCTACGAAGAGAGGGCGGCCTCCTGGAGGAGGAGGAGGAGGAGGAGCGAGGGACGGAGGGGCGGCCCTGAGGAGGAGGAGGAGGAGGAGGAGGCAGCAGGCCCCGAGGCTATCCAGGCCTCCGCCGCCCCTCGAGGGCGCCCCCTCAGGACACCGGAGGAGGAGGAGGAGGAGGAGGAGGGTGGGCTGGGTGCCCCTCAGGCAGAGAGCATGGGCTCCCTGAGGGAGAAGGCGGGCGCCCTGAAGGAAGAGGGGCATGGCCCGCAGGCGGCCCTCCCAGAGAAGATGGGCTCCAGGGCCTTGCAAAGGGGCCTGGCCCTGCAAGAGGGAGCAGGGGTCTTGTCATCAGTTGCCTTGAGAAGGGGAAGGGACCCCTCGGGGGAGCAGGGGGGCTCTCTGCGGGGCACCCTCCCAGAGAAGGGGGCCTTCCTGAGCGAAAAGGGGGGCGCCCTGCAGGAGGGGGTGGATGTCCCTCTGGTTGCCCTGCCAGGGAAGAGGGACTCCCAGAAGGAGAAGGCGAAGGCCCTGTTTGGTCTTGAGGTGGAGCAAAAGGGCATCCATTTGTACAAGGGTTGTGCCCTGTGGGATGCCCCCTCGAAGGAGAAGGAAGGCGCTGCTACCCTCCTAGGTGCCTTGGACCACAATATCCCTGTGGAGAAGATGGGCACCTTGCAGGAGATCTTGGGCGCCCAAAAGGATGCCGCTTGGGGCTTTCTGTGGGATGACCCACTGCAGGAGAAGATGGGGGGCTTGGGAAAGATGGAAGGCCTCCAAGCAAAGGGGGAGATGGAGGACCAGAGATGGATATTGAATAGTCTGAGGGATGCATCTCAAAAGGATCTGGATGCCTCAGATGAAAAGAGGAATGCTCCGCAGAGCACTTTGCAGCATCTCTTGAGAGACGTCCAGCTGCAGGAGAAGCCAGGCGCCTTCCCTGAGGAGATGGATGTCCTCCAGGATGCCCCAGGGAAAGCAGTGGGGGTCCTACGGGAAGAGGTGGGCCCTGTGGGGTTTCCCCATGGAAGAGACGGAGGGGAAGGTGCATCCCACCCTGGCTGCCCTGTGGGATTTCACCCCATGTAATGCTGCCCTGTGGAAGTAGTAGGGGGTGTGTATCTGCCCCAAATATCACGTAGGTGACTTGTTTTATACATGCTCCAGGTCTTGGAGAGCATTTTTCTCCACTGTAAAAAATGAAAAGGGGGATCTGGAAGTTGTGAAAAGAGCCTAGGTGGCACATAAGGCCCATACAATGGGTCCCGTCCAGAAAGGGAGCGTATGAATAAAAGTAAGCAAATAAATACATGAATAAACCCTTTCCTTTTCCCTCTAAGCAAGACCCCCTCTGAACCAAGGGCCCTTTTGCACTGCAGATGTAGAGCAGGATGATTCCACTTGAATCACTGTTGTTAAGAAAGGTCTGTCCTGGGACTATATTGACCCACAGAGGCCTGAAATCATGGTAGAATTAGCCCCCCAGACACCCCTAGAGCTTGTTTAGAGGCAAAAATGTTTTTAATTTCCCCCCTCCATTGGATGTAGTCCTCTATGGTCTCTTGGAGAGAGCGAATGTGGTCCCTTGGACTCCCACAGTTCCTCACTCTGAAACACAGATTCTGTCAAACAATAATAGTACTTTGATTTCTCTTTATTTGCCATGGGAATCCTGGGATTAGTTGTGTGGTAAAGTACCAAAGCTTTCAGATAAATTCTGAGTAGTCCTCCTTAAACTAAAAATTCCAGTATTCCATAGGATGGATCTATGGCAAATAAAGTGGAATAAGAGCAGTATGATTAAGTCCAGTTGGCCCTTCATATCTTCAGGGATTCAATCCTGGACTCCCCTACAGATGTCAAAGACCTGAGACCTCAAGGCCGTGGTTTTTAATGGAGGTGCACCATGCATGTGGCACTGCCAATATGGACAATGGGGTGGGGCCATCCATAGGTGCTTCAGTCCACAGATGGCAAGCCCATGGCTGGGGTGGGCGGACTAGTAAGAACCCCAAGAAACTTAAAGGATGCTAACCACAAGAGGGACTGAAACTAAGGGGCTCTCTCCCACAGATAATCTATCTGCAGATTTGTTTTGTGTGGCTATAAATTATACTCCAAAAAGGGTAATTAGAGCAAATCTGAAGAGCTGCCCACACAGAGACACCTGAATTTTTCACAGTAAATTCAACCATCTCTTTTTCCCCCAGGTCCCTGTGTCCTTTGAGGAGGTGGCTATCCATTTCACAGAGGAGGAGTGGGCCTTGCTGGATCCAGACCAAAGGGCTCTGTACAGAGAAGTCATGCTGGAGAATTATGGGAATGTGGCCTCTCTAGGTACAAATGCTTTTGCCCTTTTTTGCCAAATAGATACAGAATTAATCTCTCTTTGCATCCCCTCCTTTTCTGCATATGTCTTTTATTGGGCCAGCCAAAGGCAATAAAGATATAATTGTTTCGTGGATTTTGGGTGATAACTGTACTATGTGGCCAACACAGCTGCCAACCTCTGGATATGTTTTCTGCATATGTCCTGTAATTTGTAGTTTGACCAGTTTCCTTCCAATTGCAGGTGAAAAAATGTCTGTAATGTTAGCTATAATTGTTGACTCATGCATATATGTATTCTTCTGTGACTTTGTTATTAGCAGTTCCTTCTCAGATTTTGGCGCCGAATAATTATGAGGGGATTTCTATGTGTTTTATCTTATACACTCAAGTTGGGGAAGGCTGGTCTGCACATTCCTAAATGATATTCAACATTTAGAGTTGTGCCTCAAGACAAATAGGATGAGATGAAAGGATAATAATGCAGGAGGGGAAATTAATCTGTTCTCTTTGTTACTTCTCTCACTCTCTAAGGTAGTGGCAAAATGTCAGTGATGTGTTCCAGATCTACTCCTGTTTGTGACAAAGTGGAAAGAGCTGTTCTGCACTCAGATCAGGTAAGAGAAGGTTCTCTGTCTCTCCTGACGATTTTCTAAGACCAGATTGCTCTCCCTGCTAGTTTCAGAGGCATGGTCCCCCTTCAGTGGGAGGAGCATTCCTCATTTCCAATTCAACATCCTTCAAGATAGCCTTCTTTCAGCATTTGTTGCCTTGCAACTTGCAAGTTCAGTCTGAACCTCTTGAGCGACCTCCTAGCAAATGATTGCTGTGTGCCTCACAGAAGAGAGATTTGAATCTAACGATAAAAAAGGACAGAGAATGTCTGGTCACAAAGGGCCTCAATAGGCCGGTGATAAAGGCCAGCCTGGGGATGGGATAGGGGCACAGCAACTGCACAACGTATGCCCTGACTCTGCCCCCATGCTGGCATGATGCAGTGCAAAAGGAGCGCCAAAAAGCTGCAGCGCCGGTGGCTCCTTTTTGAAGCTCCTTTTTGCGCTGTGGAAAGGCCAGATCAGGGCTGTAGTGTGTAGTTGCCATGGCCCCGATCCAGCAAAGAAAGAGGCGGCTGCAGGCCACCCCTTAGGGGCAGTCTGTTCAGCCCCAAAGAGTAGATAATCTAGTTACATGTTTTTGTTTATTTATTGTGTAATCAGAAATGCTCCGTCTTTTTTTCCAGACCCCAATTTCCTTTGAGGAGGTGGAGCCAGGACATTTTGCCAAGGAGGAAGTGGCCCTACTGGATACAGAACAAAAATTCCTGAAGAAGCCCATGGAGGAGAAGCTAGAGATCGATGCCTCTCTGAGTAAGGACCAAGTTTTTTTTAAAAAAAAGATCCTGAAGGCTTGATAGTTCTCTACTTCTCTTTGGGCTGAAACAGACAACCATGAAGGGGAAGATTCAAGCTTCCCTTTCTGAAGATGGATTGGGGCCACAGCAACCATGCTGTGGGCCCAATCCTCCTAGAAGCCAGCCAAAAAAGGAGCAGCAAAGATCTGCTCCTTTTTTTGGCCAGCAAAAAGCCGGCTTTTCCCACTCCACTGAAGCCCAAAGTCAGCTTTAAGGTGTTCCAGCAGTGTAAGAATATAAACGCTTCCAGCAAGAGGGAAAAGAATTAGAGTTCACAGGGGCCAGGAGATATACCATAACATAAGAAGTGTACATTTTTAGGGATCCAAGGAACCTCACCATTTATGGATTCTAGGAAGAGTCCTTCCTAGGATCCACTAAATATGCTCTGTGCTAGAGATAATTTTGGAGGGTTCCAACACCTTAGCAGTGTTTGAATGGGTATGATTTGGTACATTATGCTGTAAGCTTACATAGTTCTACAGTGAGACAAGCTTTCTCCATCAATAAACAGCATTCTAAGTACTTGCACATGGAATTGAAGGTTTTCTTCAGCTGTTCATTCAAAAAAGTAAATTATGATTTATTTTAAAAAGAGAGGGAATTCAACTAAGAAAAGAACTACGTATTCTTAAAACCCCAGAAAGCAAAATCAGTCCCTTTTGGCTTACATTCCTAGTTTGATATAGCTAACAGCTATACATTTTTCTCACTTTGATGTAGAGTTAAGATAAAATCAGAGCCTAATTTCTGTTAGGATTGGCCTTATCACCAAATGTCTGTGGACATCGTTTTTTGTGGGGTTTTCGGGCTATGTGGCCCTGTTCTAGCAGAGTTTCTTCCTGAGGTTTCGCCAGCATCTGTGCCTGGCATCTTCAGAGAATGTTTGCCTGGAAAGGACTTGGCTATAAATATTGTGTGACCTGGAAAGGCAGGAGTGATTTGCATGTGTATTGTTTTGTTGCTAATGGCAGGCATCAGGGTGGGAGGGTCTGCAAAAGAGGATTAGTGTCTGCTTGATTAGTGCTCATTGTCTGCTGGGAGATTTCTCATTTGCATTTGTTGAGTCTTTATCTTGCTATTTTTCAGGACTGGTAGCCGAATCTTGTTTACTTTAAGGGTTTCCTCTTTTCTGTTGAAATTATCCAGATGTTTGTGGATCTCAATGGCTTCCCTGTGCATCCTGACATGGTAGTGGTTGGCATGGTCCAGAACTTCAGTGTTTTCAAAGAGTATTTTATGCCCAGGATGGTTTGTGGCATGTTCTGCTATTGCTGATTTTTCTGGCTGGCCCAGTCTGCAGTGTCTCTTGTGTTCCTTGATTCTTGTTTGCACACTGCGTTTGGTGGTCCCTATGTAGACTTGTCCACAGCTGCATGGTATGCGGTATACACCTGCAGCTGTGAGCAGGTCTCTCTGGTCCTTGGTTGGGCGAAGCATTTGCTGGATTTTCTTCGTTGGTTTGTAAACCATTTGCATGTTGTGCTTCCTCATCAGTTTCCTTATTCTGTCTGTGTCTCCTTTGATGTATGGTAAAAATAGCTTCCCTTTGGCTGGCTGCTTGTCTTCACTCCTCTGGGTTTTCCTGGGCCTGGCAGCCCTCCTGATTTCTGAGCTGGAATAACCATTCGCCTGTAGAGCCCAGTCTAGGTGCTTCAGTTCAACTTCCAAGAAGTAGGGTTCACAGGTTTTGCTCAACAGAAAAGAGGAAACTCTTAAAGTAAACAAGGTCTGGCTACCAGTCCTGAAAGATAGCAAATGAAAACTCTCCCAGCAGACAGTGAGCACTATCAAGCAGACATTAATCCTGGTTTGCAGACCCTCACACCCTGAGGACTGCCATTAGCAACTAACAATATACATGCAAATCACTCCTGCGTTTCCAAGTCACACAATATATATAGCCAAGTCCTTTCCAGGCAAACATTATCTGAAGATGCCAGCCACAGATGCTGGCGAAACCTCAGGAAGAAACTCTGCTAGAACAGGGCCACATAGCCCGAAAAACCCACAAAAAACTATGGATGTTGGCCATGAAAGCCTAGTCAAAACCACTTTTATATTCCAGCATTCTCCACCATACATTGTTTTATCCTTGATTGAAAAATGTAATGTTTTCTTCCTAATTGCTTACATTTTCCCCTCTTTTTCAGCTAAGGATGTGCTTAAATCAACAATAGATAATCACTGGGAAGCCCACACAACAGAGAAGCCATTTAAGCATCTGGAGTGTGAAAAGAGCTTTAACTGTTTTCAGAGAGTGCAGACAGATGTTAAACCATTTCAGTGTCTTGAAACCAGAAAATACTTCAGTCAGAGTATAGCAGGCCTTGCTTACCACCAGCAAGAACTCATAGTAGAAAAACCCTATAAATGTCTGGAATGTGGAAAGAGCTTCAGTCAGAGTGGACGACTTATTATACATCAGAGAAATCACCCAAGGGAAAAAACATACAAATGCCTGGAGTGTGGGAAGGACTTCAATTCAGGTCCAGGCCTCACCTACCATCAAAGAATACACACAGGGGAGAAACCATATAAATGTCTGGAGTGTGGGAAGAGCTTCCGTGGTCATAATCAGCTTACAGATCATCAAAGAGTACACACAGGGGAGAAACCATTTCAGTGTGTGGAGTGTGGAAAATGCTTTAGTCAAAGTGGACAACTTACTATACATCAAAGAATACACTCAGGCGTGACGCCATACAAATGTCTTGAGTGTGGAAAGAGCTTTAGTTCGAGCACAGGGCTCAGCTGCCATCAGAGAACCCACACAGGGGAGAAACCATTCAAATGCCTGGAGTGTGGAATGAGTTTCAGTCAGAACATAAGCCTTACATACCATCAAGTAGTCCACACAGGGGAGAAACCATATAAATGCCTGGAATGTGGAAGGGGTTTCTCTAGACATGAGCTGTTGACCATCCATCAAAGAGTTCATACAGGGGAGAAACTGTATACATGCCAGGAATGTGGAAAGAGCTTCAGTTGGAGCACAAGTCTTACCTACCATCAAAGAATGCACACAGGAGAGAAGCCATATACATGTGCAGAATGTGGAATGCGCTTCCGTAGCCATCACCACCTTACTGATCATCGAAGAGTGCACACAGGGGAGAAACCATTTAAATGTTTGGAATGTGGGAAGTGCTTTGGTCAGAGCAATGGCCTTGCTCGCCACCAGAGAACCCACACAGGGGAGAAGCCATTTACATGTTTGGAGTGTGGAACAAGCTTCAGCCAAAGTGGACAACTTGTCATACATCAAAGAGTACACACAGGAGAGAAACCCTATAAATGTTTGGAGTGCACAATGAGCTTCCGTCAGAACAGAAGCCTTATCCGCCATCAAAGAGTTCACACAGGGGAGAGGCCTTTTAAATGCTTAGAGTGTGGCAAGAATTTTAGTCAGGATTCACATCTTATGTCACACAAAAGAATTCACACAGGAGAGAAACCATACAAATGCCTGATATGTGGGAAAAGTTTTCTAAGGCATGAATACCTAACCATCCATCGAAGACATCACACTGGGGAAAAGCCATTTAAATGCCTAGAGTGTGGCAAGGCCTTCATGAAGAGAGACTCTCTTCTTTGCCATGAAAGAATTCACACAGGAGAGAAACCATTTAAATGCCTAGAATGTGGGAAAGGCTTCAGACAGAACAGAAGCCTTAGTTTTCATCAAAGAGTCCATACAGGGGAGAAACCATTCAAATGCCTGGAGTGTGGAAAGCTCTTTAGACTTAGTGCAAACCTTACTGTACATAAAAGAATTCACACAGGGGAAAAACCATATAAATGTCTGGAATGTGGAAAGAGCTTCAGTCAGAACAGAAGTCTTATCTATCATCAAAGACTTCACACAGGGGAGAAACCATTTAAATCTCTGGAATATGGCAATTGCTTTGGCAACAGCACAGGACTTGCCTGCCAGCAAAATGAAACAATAAATAAACCATGGAGTGCAGTTCCGTGGTTTGTTTAGGTGAACCAACTACAAGTGGTAGTTATTGCATAGTGTGTCCTGTCGTGCTCTCCATATACCATAAACCAACCCTGGCTTTACATGTTGTGTGATAATGACCATTGAGTTGAGATCTTTCTTCACATCAAGTAATCTACATAGAAGAAAGAACCTTTAAATGTTAAATGTGGGGTTGGCTGGTTGAAACTAAGTTGGTTTAAACCAAATAACTTTAAAATAAAGCACTCCAATTTTTAAAAATTGATTAATCATTTTTTTAAAGTCTGGCTATTATTACTATTTTCCAGCCTTCTTACTGGAACAACCATGACTTTTAATTTAAACATTTTAACTTTTAAAAGGTTATTGGCAATTGTTTGTTGTTAGACCAGTATCTAGTGTCAGTTGTTTCTTTTTAATCACTTTATTTTGTAGTGCAAGAAATGACGTTAAAAAAACAATCCTTTAAATTAACGCACGTTCAAGCAAAATAATTTGCTTTAAAAGAGCACTTTATTATTTAAGCTACTTGCCATAACATCAAAACTGCATTTTTCTATTTAACCTTCTGATTTAGCCCTATATTTGTATAGTCTTACACATTCACAGGGAAAAAAAGACAACTGGTTTATCCCCCACCCACCCCAAAAAAAACAAAACCAACCAGCGTATTGTTTTGTTTTTAAACTTGTTTCTTCCCCAACCCTTGTGAAATGTGCTTTGATAAATAAATGTACATTGGTGAATGCCTAGCATACAAAAAGAACTTGGAAAAGAAACTCTCATTGTGCCTATGGTAAAACTAATGGCTGGAATACTGTCTGTTACATATACTGTATAGGTAACATTGCAAGTTATTATTTGATCACTGAGACCAAAAGCATCCAGCATTCCTCTGCAACACACACAATTGGCTTCCTTGTTTGCTGGGTGCCATTCCCCAGACATTTAGAGGCAAGGTTGTGACCAGGCAGCATCCGGCTGTGTTGGTGCATCCAATACAGCAAGACGCAGGCCTCCTCCTGGATTTCCAGGGTGTTCTTGAAGGACTCCTCAGAGGCCCAGGAGAATGACATAACCTTTCTATGTCTCTCTGCTAAAACACAGCTGGACATTGTCTTGGTATAGCTTGTCCTTCCCAATCCACTAAATGACTATAGTGGGGAGTGCTCAGCCAGTGAGGAAGGAGGTGGCATGCCCAGGGAGAGGAGTAGGAAGCACAACTACACCTGGCAGAGCTTTATATTCCCTGAAGTCCTTGCAGGGTCTTGAGCAATTAGAAATGATACGCTGTTGGCAAATGTTCAACCTAATTCCTGGTTTAAGGGAAGAATCCCTCTGGTGAGAGTTTTTATAACTCTTTGGGGAAAATATTAGGATCTTATATTTATTAAAACTTATCAAGAAGCCAAAGGAAGTGGTTGTAGAATGGATTAAAAAACCCAGCACTTTTGATTACCCTCCCCTCCTACAATAGGTACACACACACACACACACACACACATATGGATCATTTGTATTTAGGGTTTTTTAAAAGGGGAGTTTATAATCATGCCTGATTTCACTTCAAACATCCATTAAAGGTCTATCAGTATCTCTCCCCAATATAAAACATATATTTACATTGCTGATATTCTGAAATGCTGATTATAATTTTACAAATGGTTTAAAAACTGTATTTTTGCCTGATTAACAAACCGCTATGAAACCCTAGGCACCTCTGGCTCTAGAAAGCAAGATGTTTTGACACAATACTGAGGTGCAAACTTTGTATTTAATGCAAGGTTTTGGAGTAAAGTGAAAGGGGTGGTGTGAGAAAATTGTGTTTGTTTCTTTATTGTGGTATACCTCTTCAGTTTTTTCTGAGTTGTTTCTCTTTGAGACAACTACATTTTCAAGCACTTGATACCGAGCTTGTTCAGTTTTAATCCTCCTTTAGGCAAATTTGCATTGATTGACTTCTCAGTTATTTTTTGACCCTGTGGAAATTTCAGTTGTACGTCAGAGAATAAAAAGTACCTCATATCTGGGAGGATGTTTGTAGGTGCAGAATCAAAGGTATTTCTTCATCTAATTTGATGCAAAATACATCTGCATGAGATGAAGGATTTTTTTTAGTAGCAGCCAGTTTTCCTTTATGGCAAAGAATGTAACCAGGTTTCTGTGTCTGTAAAATACTACTACTATTATTTCCAATCTTCTTGTTTTGTGCTAAAAAAAATTGGCAAACCAATGCAAACCTTTGAAGGGTAAAATAAATAGGGAGAAATAATACACAATGATCTATCTAGCCCAGTAACAAAATATTCTCTATTAAGGGAAATGTCCCCCAGTCTTCCTGCAATGAAAGGCCATTCTTATGGTGTTCTTATTTATGTGTGATAAAATTAAACCAAATACTTTGCATTCTTGTTCCATCAGACTCCCATATTGCTGGCTACTGGTTTGACCAGGTATGTGTTTCTTTGTCTGCATTTTGATTAGATATAATTTCCCCATTTTGGTTGTGATGCACATTTTTGCATACTGACTTGGGTGGGGAAGCAAGGAGCTGTATCATTTTATGGCGGGTTACAAACCGCCATTTTGTACGTATTCACTATGTATTAGGATTAGGAAGGGGCGGTGCTTCCGCACCCCCCTAACCCTACTACGTAATGAATATGTACAATATGGCGGCAGCCGTTCCACACGGCCGCCGCCATATTGACTTAGCGGATGCTGTGCATCCGCACATCGCGTGGCGCTTATGATATCGCGAGTGCACCATTGGCGCCTCACAGCGTCATAACTGTGCCGCAGGAAGAAGCTCCATTTTGGAGCTTTTTTTTTGCTCTGCACGGGAGTCGCGCGGTTTGGCTGCTGCGGCTCCCTCGCAGAGCAAAGAGCAACGCTGGCAGAGCAGCGGTCTGTAACGCACCTATGTTTCCCCTAGCTCTTCTTCATGATGGATGTAGGTCCTTCATGTAGCTAATTTCTGGTTACATTCCCTTTCCTTTTAAAGCACTTGATACCTTGGTGGTAGTTAACACATTATAGTTAGTCCAGCATACCACCCAGAATAAACCAAGTTTATCTGATTTCAGAAGATAAGCAGGGTCAAGCCTGCCTTATACTTGCAGGGGAGGGATCTTCCAAGTAGGACTAAGAAAGAATTTGCCAGTCAAATTTCCGATCCAGTGTAAGGCAGCTTCCATGTCCCAAGGTACTAGAAACATACAGAATAACGAGGAGAGAAAAATATGATGTCCTGAAGGCAGGAAACAAGAAACTATGGAGGTTTCCTATCTTGCTACATCTGCTAAATAGTGTTGCAAGTGATGATGAGGTCATTATGCTTTTTCATAAACACACATAGAGGGTAAAACAAATATGTGCAAGAGAAAAAAACATTCCAATACTTGAGTTTTAAAGATTGCTGAGAACAATGTGTCATTATCAAAAATTAGCCAGGCCAGGCTGTGCAGCCATGGAAAATGTATAAAAATCTAAATCCTCCAGTCTCTGCTTGATTTACTGATAAAATCCCACTTCTGATTCTGTGCACATGCTCTTGGGATCAACTGTCCTTCTGTTTTTGGTTTGAATCTTATCTGTTACTTCTGTTTATGTAGCCAAAATTGCATCACCCACACGATTGAAGAGGCATTGGCAAAGAAACTCTGAGTGAGGATGCAAAGGGATCTTGTAGCACCTTTGCAATAAATAGAAGGTAGATGTTAGCTTCTTACAGTCTCAGAAGATGCCACAAGATCTCTTTGCATACTGATCCGGACTAATGGCTGTGTCTTTGAATCCTAAATGGGGAAACTGCCCTCCAACAGCCCCCAAAGTGTTTAATAGCAGTGAATGTTAGGTGACTAAAAAGCAAAATACCGAGCAGTTGGAGAAGGTAACAGAATGGAATGATTGGATGACAAAGACAGGTATCGAAAGACTGGAGAAAGGGGAAGCTCAAGCAGTTTCTTGGGGCCTGATTTTCCCCGTAAATTTTTGAAAGAGCATAATAATCTCATCACTTGGAACTCCAGATTTTGCTAGGCTATTTAGCAGATGTAGTAAGATAAGAAACCTCCACAGTTCCATGATCCCTGGCTGGAGTTCTTTTTAAAATTAATGGAAATGTTTCTAATATCTGCAGGAACATATAATAATAATAATAATAATAATAATAATAATTTGTTTTATTTATATACCGCTATTCCAAAGATCATAGCGGTGAACAGCAAGTAAGCTAATTAGCAAGTAAGCTAATTTGCCCCCAACAGTCTGGGTACTCATTTTAGCTCCCTCCTCGGAAGGATGCAAGCCTGAGTCGAGCTTGGGCCCTTTTGCTGGTCTTGAACTCGCAACCTTGTGGTTTCGAGTAAATGGCTGCAGTACAGGCATTTAACCACTGCGCCACCAGGGCTATCTCTAGGCAGATTGTAAATTCATCAAAACACAAGCAGGTGGAAGCAAATTAAACGTGGTCTGTAACCTGTAATATCATTCCACAGATGTCCATGTTGATGTGAAGCTGCAAACGAGTCATTGTACAGGTTTCTGTGACTTATAAATGTGTATTCAGTAAAAGAAAAAGTGGTATTGACTTTTGAATGGTCCTTGCCTTTTATACCTTATTGTGAGGTGGTTTTAAGTGTGCCCCTCAACCTGTTTGTGTGGAGGCTTCAAGTCTCCAATGAGCCAACAACCCTGCTTTTAAAACATGGGTAAGAAATCACACAGTCAATTGCTGCAGGTTGCTGTCTTACACACACACACACACACACACACACACACACACACACACCCCAAAATCCACTGTCGAAAACAACCAAAAATTAAACTGGAAGTGACTTCTGGTTACTTCCAAGTCCCATTTTCAGGTATGCTGTACCCCTCTGGGGTGATGGAGTGAATCTTAACTCCCTAATGCAGTCACTCAGGGTTATTTTTATTATTCAGGAGCAGTTGTGTTTGCCATGCAGCAAAATAAAACAAAATACAAAAAAGCACACCATAGTGATACCTTTATGGGAACAACTAAAATGGAGAAAATGCCTTGGGTGAGTTTTTGAAGCACCACAGAATCATACAGAAAAAAAAGGAGAGAGAGAGACAGTTAAGGCACAAGCATACCTTTTGTCTCAAATGTTATTTCTGTTGTCATTTAGGATTAGGGATCCTGCTGCAAGCAGAGGCCATTCCCCTTCTTAGTCATATGGGGACAAAGGGCAATAAAATACAGGTAATAACATTTCGACTTCATTAGAAACAAAAGTAACTCTTTGAGATTCAGGCTGTCCTGCTCCTGTGCAAAGGCTAATTTACCTGTTGGATTTGCTTGCTAAAACCAGGGTCATCTTTCATTTAGTTGGCTTTCTAGACATTGTGATCTCAAAGTGAGTTACTGAGATAGGCGTCCTGTTTGTCCTGGAAAACCAGGAAAATCCCCGATTGAAGGATTGAAAAAATGTCCTGATTTGCTGAGCCGGTTGAAGCAACAGATACCAAAGCCCAGAAGGCAAGAAGGGACACCAAATTAGGGAGGAGTAGCTAATAACCCAGAGGACAGGAGCAAAATTCAAAATGACCTGAATAAACTAGAGAGATGGGCCAACGCTAACAAAAAGACATTCAATACAGAAAAATGTAAGGTACTACAGTTTGGGCAGAAAAATGAAATGCACAGATATAGGATGGGGGACACCTGGCTTAAGGGGACTATGTGTGAAACGGATCTAGGTGTCCTAGTAGACCACAAGTTGAACATGAGTCAACAGTGCAATCTGGCAGCTAAAAAGTGCTGTTTTAGGCTGCATCGGTATAGTGTCTAGATCAAGGGAAGTAGCAGTCCTACTCTATTCCATCTTGGGCAGCCTCACCTGGAATACTGTGTACAGTTCTGGGCACCACAATTCAAAAAGGATGTTGAAAAATTTGAGTGTCTTCAAAGGAGGGCCACCAAAATGGTGAAGGGCCTGGAAACTATGCCTTATGAGGAACGCCTTAGGGAGCTAGGGATGTTTAGCCTGGAAAAGAGATGGTTAAGAGGTGATATGACATCCCTGTTTAAGTATCTGAAGGGGTGTTACACTGAGGATGGAGCAATCTTGATTTCTTCTGCTCCAGAGAATAGAACACGGAACAATGGATGCAAGCTACAGGAAAAGATTCCACCTTAGCCTCTAACATTAGGAAGAAATTCCTCACTGTTCAAAAGTGGGACACACTCCCTCGGAGAGTGGCAGAGTCTCTGGATGGCCATCCGTCGGGGGTGCTTTGATTGTGATTTCCTGCATGGCAAAGGGTTGGACTGGATGGCCCTTGCAGTCTCTTACAACTCTATGATTCTATGATATAAATTCCAAAAAACAAACCTTGATTTTGGCATTTTATATAAGAGACACTATCTTATTATGTCATTGTATTTAGTAGGACTTGATTTTGGTATCCACCGGGAGGGGGGTACCAGAGGCTCACTGTATAATTATGTGTTGTCATTTTAATTTTAAACTTACATTTATTGGGATTCGTTATGTTTTTATGTAGCCCCCGAAGAAGGCCACTGAAATATATACAGTGGTACCCCGGGATACGAATGCGCCGCCTTACGAAATTTCCGGGTTACGAAAAAAATTCACTTAATTAATTGTTTCCGGGTTACGAAGGTTATTCCGGGTTGCGAAAGAAATTTTGGTGCTTTTCGGCGCGATTTCACACGGAATCGCGGCTTTCGCTATTAAAGCCTATGGGCTTTTTCGGCTAGCGAAAGTTTCCGGGTTACGAAAGCGGCGGCGGAACGAATTACTTTCGTAACCCGGGGTACCACTGTATAGGACAAAACACATTGGGCTTCTTCCAAAATAAAAACAGCTATCCACTGAGCACTTTTTCCCTACTGCAAACAAAAGGCAGAATTATTAATAATAAATAAAATTTTTATTTTTATACCGCCCTTCCATAGATCAGGGCGGTTGACAGTAAAATATCAAACAACATATACATCAGGGTTAAAAACAATTACACACAAACAGAATAAAACCCCCGTTAGCCAGTCCTCTTTGCCACAGAAGAGGAAGGGAGGCCCACTGGACTTTAATCGGGGAATGCAAGCTGAAATAGAAAGGTTTTTAGGTCCTTTCTAAATTGGGCCAGGGAGGTGGCCGAGCGGAGCTCTGTGGGCAGCGTGTTCCAAAGGGCCGGGGCGGCGATGGAAAATGTCTTCCTCGCGGTAGAGGTCAACCTAGCCCCTGGCACCTTAAGTAGTTGCTGCCCAGATATTCTGAGGGTGCGGGACGGAATGTACGGGGAGAGGCGGTCCTTCAGGTATCCTGGGCCCAAGCCATTTAGGGCTTTATAGGTCATCACCAACACCTTATATTGTGCCCGGAAGCGAATAGGCAGCCAATGCAGATCTTTAAGCACCGGTGTAATATGGCTGGCCCTGGAAGTTCCAGTGACCAGCCTGGCTGCCATATTCTGTACCATTTGTAGCTTCCGGGTTTGGTATAAGGGTTGCCCCATGTAGAGTGCGTTGCAGAAATCCAATCTCGAAGTTACCAGAGCATGTACTACCGTTTCAAGGTCCCTCTGGGCCAGGTATGGGCGCAGCTGGCGAATAAGCCGAAGCTGATAACAGGTGTTCTTGACCGTCGCATTCACCTGAGCAGTCAGGTGAAGCGACGAGTCAAGAAACACCCCCAGACTGCGCACAGAGTCCTTCACAGGGAGCGTGACCCCGTTCAGGACAGGTGGAACTACCACCATTCCTGGACCAGGGGAACCTATCACAAGTACCTCCGTTTTCTCTGGATTCAGCTTGAGTCGGTTTTCCCTCATCCAGCCCATTACTGACTCCAGACAGGCCACGAGAGGAGAGACACCATCCCCGGTCACTGCATCAGTCGGAGACATAGAGAAAATTATTTGGGTGTCATCAGCGTATTGATAACCCCGCGCCCCATGTCTCCGGATGATCTCTCCCAGCGGTTTCATGTAAATGTTAAATAGCATGGGAGACAGAATGGCTCCTTGAGGGACCCCAGTTATAAGGGCCCTCTCATCGGAGCACACGTCTCCCAGCTGCACCATCTGGGACCTCCCGGAGAGGTAGGACCGGAACCACTGGAGCGCAGTGCCCCCGATTCCCACCTCTGCCAGGCGTCGCAGAAGGATACCATGGTCTATGGTATCGAAAGCCGCTGAGATGTCCAAGAGCACCAACAGGGACACGCTTCCCCTGTCGAGGCCCAGACGGAGATCATCGACCAAGGCGACCATGGCCGTCTCAACCCCGTAACCCGCCCGGAAGCCAGTTTGAAATGGGTCCAGATAATCCGTTTCATCCAAGACCGCCTGAAGCTGGATTGCAACCGCCCTCTCGATCACCTTCCCCAAAAATGGCAGCAGCGAAACTGGCCGATAATTGTTATGTACCAGGGGGTCGAGGGAGGGCTTTTTTAATAAAGGTTTTACTATGGCCAATTTTAGTTCAGATGGAAATTGCCCTTCCCTCAAAGATGTGTTAATAATCCGGCGTAGCAATAAAGTTACCGCCGGTCCCCCCTGGGCCGCTAGCCATGAGGGACAGGGATCGAGAGAGCAAGTTGTCTTCTGAACACTTCCGAGGATCTTGTCCACATCATCGGTACTTACCAACTCAAACCGATCCAGTTTAATGGAGTCCACGGAGGCTCTGGACACCTCTACTCTAGGTTCTGCTTGAATGTTGGCGTTAATTATCAAATTCCTTCCTTTCACAAAAACTCCACGCAATGGTGAATGAGAACAGCATTTACAGATAAATATTTTTTAAAGAAAAAATCTGAATGGTTTCTTTGAAAAACTAAAATGTGGATTTTATCACTCAAATCAGCCATCTTGGAAGCTGGGCAGAATCTCTCTCTCTCTGGCTTTGCTTCGCGAACGAAGATTCGGGAAGGACTCATCCCACGCTTTGTACAAGCGCGTTGATGACTAAAAAGGCCAATCTGGGATAAACAGGTCCGGTTGCAGAAAGCACAGCAGAAAGTCTCCTTGGGTGATGTTTCCGGGTTGCGGTTCTTTCTGCGTTGTCGTTTCTCTTTGAGGCTCGTTCGGCGTGAGCTTTCGAAGAAGGCTGAAGCGTGATGGATAGTGCATCTCCATGCCTCCCGATGCGAGGCCAGGGAGGACCATTGTTGGTGATCAATTTGGCCAAGCCTGAGATGTTGTTTCAGGGAGTCCTTGTATCTCTTCTTTGGGACGCCCCTCTTACGCTGACCCGTGGCGAGTTCACCGTAGAATACTATTTTGGGGAGGCGATGGTCCTTCATCCTAGAAACGTGTCCTGCCCAGCGCAGCTGCGTCCTCAATAGCATAGCCTCAATGCTGGCGATCCCTGCTTGCTCAAGGACAGCAATATTTGTCACATAGTCAGTCCAGTGTATATTTAGAATTGTGCATAAACAGCGCTGATGAAAGCGTTCAAGGAGTCGTAGGTGTTGGCGATAGGTGACCCATGTTTCAGACCCATAGAGGAGAATAGACAGTACAATGGCTCTCTTGTTCAAATAAGATGAAGAAGAAACAATGGAAAATAATTTCTTTTTTAATTAATATTTTTAACTTTTATAATACAAAATGTTACACTTCCTTCATATCCAAATATGCTTTAACATTTTACTTATTTTATACTAAAAATACCTCAGTGCACCCCTTCCCCAGAGCTATTCCCATCCATATAATCCAACCAAAATCTCGCAAAGGTAATTTTCCATCTTCTTTTCTTAATACTTTTTCAATAATTTTTTTCCATATTTCATCAAAATCATTTCTTTTCCATAATCCTTTTTTCACTTTCAATTTATATATTAATTTATCATTAATCGCTACTGCCCAGACTTCTTTATACCAATCCTCCAGTTCCACATTTATTTTCGTTGTCCAACTACTCACTATGATTAATCTCGCTGCTGTAAGCAAATTTGTTACAAGACTTCTTTCTTCTTTTTTCCATTTTACATCATTATATAGTGATAGCAATACTATACTTGGTTTCTATCTATTCTTATATCCATAATATTTTCAATTTCTAATACTACTATTTCCCAATTTTTTTTACATATTTACATTGCCACCACATATGTATATATGGTCCCACTTCATTACATCCTCTCCAACAGTATTTTGAATTATCTAAATTATGTAATCTCCCTGGAGTTAAGTACCATTTCCAGATCAGTTTATAATAATTTTCCTTAATTCATACCGATAGATTTTTCAGATGTCTTTGTTCCCAAATTTTATTCCATTCATCTTCACAAAGTTTACATCCTAATTATTCTTCCCATATTTCTTTCCAAATATTTTGGTTTATTTCTCTTCTTTTATTCTATATTAATATTTTATAAATTTTACTAATTATTCCTTTCACATTTTCATTTTCTTTTCTGAATTATTTGTTCAAATTGCATATATTTTTCCTTTTCTATATTCTTTTTCTTCCAATTTTTGAACCATTGTTCTATTTGAATGTAATGAAACCATGACATTTTTATTCCCTTAAGTTTTTCTTTTATATTTTCTCTTCCTACTTTTAATTCTATCCAATTTTCTATTTTATCTATCCTCCTTTCCTTTAATTCTTTATCTAATAAATTTCTTAAATTCTTTGGGAATGACTTTACCATTATTATTGGTACTATCAATGAGTTTTCATTCAATAATTCTTTTTTATATTTGCTCCATGTTTCTAGTATATTTTTCATAAGTGGGTTCTCAATTTCCTTGATTTCTTTCCTACTAAATTCTTTTTAAAATATTCAATATTTTCATATGTATTTCTTCTTTTCCTGTTTCTAACCAGTCCAGATCTGATACACTTAACATACCTTCTATTACATATCTTAATTGATTAGCCTCATAATATCCCTTTATATTAGGGAGGCCTAACCCTCCCTTTCCCTGAGATCTATACCAAAACTGCTTATTTATTCTAGTTCTTTTTCTTCCATTACAATATATGTTTACTAATTGTTGCCACTTATTTAATTCAGCTTCTGATATTTTTAATGGTATAATTCTAAACAGAACATTTAATTTTGGTAAAATTTTCATTTTGACTAATGCTATTCTTCCAAACCATGATAGTTTTATTTCCTTATATTCTACCAATTTTTTTTCAATTTCTTTCCGTAATCCAACCAATTTTTTCCTTCCATTTCATTTAAATCTTTCGTAATAAATCTTTTATATTACTTTTTAATCTTATCTCTAAATTTTTTTGTTTTGCGAACTCTAATTCTTCTTTTGTATAGTTGAATAACATCTTTTCTGATTTATTCCAATTAATCTGAAGTCCCGTCATCTCACCAAATAAATTCAAATGTTCTTTTATTTTCCCCATTTTGTCTTTTAAATCTTTAATAGTTAATAAAGTATCATCAGCAAATAAACTAATTTTATGTTTTTCCCCAGTCCTATTCCTTCCAGATTTTTATCCTTTCTTGTAACATTTGCTAACATTTGTTACCATTGCAAATAATATTGGTGAAAGCAGGCATCCTTGTCTTGTACCTCTCATTACTTTTATTTCATTTGTTATCCCATCATTTACTATTACTTTAATTGAATTATTACAATATAATTGGTCTATCAAGCCCTTTATTTTCCCCCCATTCCAAACTTTTTCATAATTATTTTTAATGTTGGCCATTCCACACAGTCAAATGCTTTAAATATATCTAATGTCAAAATCACTGCTTTTGATTTTGTTATCCCCATTACATATATTTTACTCAAAACCATACTTACTAAATTAGACATCTGTCTTCCTTTCACAAATCCACATTGATCTTTCCCTATAAATTTATACATATATTTATTCATTCTATTTGCTATTATTGCTGTTAATATCTTTGCATCCTGATTTATTAATGATATAGGTCTATATGATCCTGAATTTGTTAAATCTGTATCTATTTTTGGTATTAATATTACTAATGATTGACACCATGATGCCAGGATTTTTTCTCCATTTATTATTCTATTATATAACTCTAACAATTTTGGAACTAGTATTTTTTCAAACATCTTATAATATTCAGGTCTTAAACCATCTACTCCTGGAATTTTCTCATTTTTATTTCTTAATTACTTCTATTATCTCTGCCTTTTCAATAAGTTTTTCCAATAGTTCCTTATCTTCTTCCTTTAATATTTGTCGCCAATTTTCTTCTACATATTTTTCAATTTGATCTAATGGTTTTTTCCCTGCTTGATATAAATCTTTATAAAATTCTTCTAAAAATTTTCTTTCTTTCGTCAATCTACACATCCTCTCAGCTTTATTCTTCACTATATTTATCATACTTTCCATTTCCTTTTTTTGTGTGGACCTGGCCAACATTTTTAAAATTATATTACTACATTCAAAATATTCTCTTCTTAAATAAATCAAATTCTCTTGTCCTTCATTTATTTCCATCTTATCCAGTTCCTGCCTTTTTGCTCTTAATTCAGCATAAATCTGTTTGTCTCTATTAAATATATATTTATTTTCCAATTGTTCTATATCTATTTCTAATTTCCTTTTTCTTTCTTCTCTATGATTCTATGACTGTATGTCTGCTGAAGTCCCAAGACCACTTGGATTTTCACACAGTACTTTTTACATTTACTATGTAATTTCTTCTCCATATAAACCCACCCATCTTTTAAAGCTGATTTACTGCCAAAGTTCTTCTTACAAACCTGAGCATTCATAAAGCTTCCTCCTAGGTAAACCCTTAGCTCTTTGTGAAGATCTATTTTATTAGGCCAAATTTCATCAGACTGGCAAAATTTTTACTAGTTCTTTGAAAAGAAAGTCCTTCAGGTTTTGATTAGATGTTAATTTTTGTAATCTGCATTTACATCGCTTTTGGTGTCTTTTGGAGGCTGAATTTAGGCTCTTCCCAGAACCCTTTCAACTGGGTTTCTCCTGAATGTGAATTTTGTGATGTCTAGTAAGACAGTCACCCAAGCGGAAGCTTTTCCCACATTCCAGGCATTTAAATGGCTTCTCTCCTGTGTGAATTCTTTGATGGGAACGAAAGTGATCACGTCGATTGAAGCTTTTGCCACACTCCAAGCATTTAAAGGGTTTCTCTCCAGCATGGAGTCTCTGATGTGCTATGAATAGCTCCTCCCCTCTGAAGCTCTTGCAACATTCCAGACATTTCCATGGATTTGCCAGTGCGTGTTTTCCCTGATGCACAGTAAGACCTGTTTTCTGGGCAAAGCTCTTTCCACACTCAAGACATTTAAATGGTTTCTCTCCTGAGTGGATTCGTTTATGTTTAATGAGGTCTCCACTCCAAATGAAGCCCTTTCCACACTCCAAGCATTTATGTGGCTTCTCCCCGGTGTGGATTTTTTGATGCGAAGTCAGGACATATTTCCGACCAAAGCTCTTTCCACAATCTAGGCATTTATATGGCTTCTCCCCTGTGTGGATAAGTTCATGGCTGGTCAGGTGAGAACGTTTACTGAACCTTTTCCCACACTCCTGGCATTCAAATGGTTTATCCCCTGTGTGAATTCTTTTGTGTGTAGAAAGGTTACTTCTCCTTGCGAAGCATTTTCCACACTCTGAGCATTCAAATGGCTTCTCTCCTGTGTGAATTCTGCGGTGTAGGGTAAGGTCTCCACTCCGAGAGAAGGACTTTCCACACTCCAGACACTTAAATAGCTTTTCATCTGTATGAGTTCTTTTATGGTTAGTGAGCGACCTTCCCAATCTGAAGGTCTTTCCACATATCAGGCATTCAAATGGCTTCTCCCCAGTATGGATGCTGTGGTGCCTAATAAGATCTCCATGCTGACGGAAACTCCTTCCACAATCAAAACATTTAAAAGGCTTCTCTCCTGTATGGATCCTTTGGTGGATGTTGAGTTGTTGTCTTGTCCTAAAGCTCCTTCCACATTCTAGACATTCATGTGACTTCTCTCCTGTGTGGCTTTTGTAGTGTTCACGGAATTGCCCACTCTGTGAGAATGTCTTTCCACAATCCAGACATTTGTATGGTTTCTCTCCTGTGTGGATTTTTTGATGCGAAGTGAGTATGGACTTTCGACTGAAGCTCTTTCCACAGTCCAGACATTTGTATGGTTTCTCTCCTGTGTGGACTCTTTGATGCAAAATTAGTTTGCTCTTCTGACTGAAGTTCTTTCCACAGTCCAGACATTTGTATGGTTTCTCTTCTGTGTGGCCTTTTTGATGTGAAGTGAGTAAGCTTCTCCGATTGAAGCTTTCCCCACATTCAAGACATTTATGTGGTTTCTTCCCTCTGTGACTTCTTTCATGCTTAGTGAGGAGTGTGAACTCTGAAAAGGTCATTCCACACTCCTGGCATTCAAAAGGTTTCTCCATTGTGTGGGTCTTTTTGTGTGAAGCAAGATCTATGCTTTGATGGAAGTTCTCTCCACATTCCAGACATTTAAATCGTTTCTCCCCTGGATGGATTTTTTGGTGTGTCAACAGGGCTCTTTTCAACTGAAAACTCTTTCCACATTCCAGGCAGTCAAATGGTTTCTCTCCTGTGTGGATTCTTTGGTGTATCATTAGGGTTCCTTTCAACAGAAAACTCTTTCCACATTCCAGGCAGTCAAATGGTTTCTCTCCTGTGTGGATACTTCTGTGGATGAGAAGGTGTCCCTTTTTACAAAAGGTCTTCCTACAATCTGGACACTTAAATGGTTTCTCCCCTGTGTGTACTCTCTGGTGGATAAAAAGCAGGGTTTTCATTCTAAAGCTCCTTTCACATTTCAGGCATTCAAATGTTTTCTCTCCTGTGTGGATTCTCTGGTGATTCGTAAAGTCTTCTTTAAACTGAAAGCTCTTTTTACATTTCAAGTATTGAAATGGTTTCTCTCCTCTGTGAATTCTGTTGTGGGTTGAGAGCTGTCGACTTGAAGAGAATGTCTTCCTGCATATTAGGCATTTAGATGGTTTTTCCCTGGTATGAGTACTTCCATGGTTATCATACGCTGATTTCTGAGCAGAGATTTCCTCATACCTTTTCCTTTTCTCTACCTTGGATCTTTTTTGATGGGCTGGTGTTTCATCCAGACAAGCAATGGCTTCCCCCCTCTTCTTATTTCTTTTCTGCTTTTTCATTCCATCTTGAATACCAATATTTTGATCTGCATCTATACACTCCTCACTTTCGTCTGAGACTTGAGGTGCTTCAATTTTATTTCCAAGCTCCCAAACATCTCCTGCTGGAAAAAAAAGGAGCATGAGAGAAAGAAGAAATGATTTCTTGAGCAAAGAGCGACCAAATGAACCGCTGTGGAGAATGTCAGTATGAAAGCATGCTCTGACTGAACCTGTCTTCCAAATGAAGTAAGGAGACTTTTCTCAGCCTCAGAGAAAGGCAAAGGCAAATCCCCTCAGAAGAAATTCTTACCAAGAAAACACTGTGTTATATTTGCCTTAGGGCTGCCATAAGTCAGAAATAACTTGAAGGCACATGGTATTATAGTTTTTTGTGGGTTTTTCGGGCTGTGTGGCCATGTTCCAGCAAAGTTTTTTCCTGACGTTTTGCCAGCATCTGTGGCTGGCATCTTCATATAATGCTTTGACTACCCTATGAGTTTCCATGGCTGAGCTAGGATTTGAACTCTAGTCTCCCAGAGTCCTAGTACAACCACAGAACCACTATGTCACACTGGCTCTCCCTGCCTTGCTACCTTGCATACAATTCAAATCCCCCCTTCTCATGTTCCTCACAGTCAGTGGAGCGGGTGGGCTCCTGTAATATATTTTTATTGTCTCTGGCCACATTCCTTGCTATACAGAGTAAGGCACAACATAAAATGAAATAATAAGAGAAAGCAAAGAAAACGCATTCTCCTAATATACCAAAGAACCTACCTGTCATTCTCTGCTGGTGAACCGCCTCTCCTCCTTCAAGCCAGGAGATGAGGAGAGATTTGGGTGACAGAGATCCTTCTGTATGAGAGAACAAAAATGTAACTTGTTTACAACACTTCCACCTATTAAAAAAAATATCAGTAAATCTAACCTATTTTGTCTGGTTGTCCCACTACAAGAATCCCACAGAAAAGAGAATTGAAAGTAAAATACTGTATTTCAAAAGAAGATTAAGAGGTGATATGATAGCCCTGCTTAAATATTTGAAGGGATGTCATATTGAGGAGGGAGCAAGCTTGTTTTCTTCTGCTCTGGAGAACAGGACCCGGAACAATGGATGCAAGCTGCAGAAAAAGTGATTCCGCCTCAACATTAGGAGGAACTTCCTGACAGTAAGGACTGTCTGACAGTGGAACACTCTCCTTCCTCAGAGTGTAGTGGAGTCTCCTTCTCTGGAGGTCTTTAAGCAGAGGCTGGATGGCCATCTGTCAGGGATGCTTTGATTGAGATTTCCTGCATGGCAGGGGGTTGGACTGGATGGCCCTTGGGGTATCTTCCAACTCTACGATTCTGTGATTCTATGATTATATGATTCTGTGATATAGTTTTGCTGGAGACTAAAAACAGGGACACACTGGAGGATGTAGAGATAACTAGTGAGGTTTTCTCTCTAGTCCTGTCTAGGTCCTCCAGCACAATTCTATGGTATGCTTGGCCAAATGGTGATCATTTCAGTAGGATTCACAATTATACGCACTCCGGGAGCATATCCCTGACAGATACAGGAGTCATACTATATTAGTCTTCATCTCTGAATCTCAGAATGATGCACAATGTAAACACTTCCAGAAGAAAATAAATAATTGAAAAAAGATAAGATGTATTAAATAAGGGAACTGTTAAAATACCTTTAAAGGCCACAGCAATTTAATACCACATAGACAGACATTTTAAAAAATATTTTTTTAGTATTAAAACAAATAATAATACAACAAATATACAAACAACAATCAATCCCATCAATTAAACATAACACTTCCACCCCAAATAAGAAACAACAGCATTCTATTTTTGTTATGTGGGATTATGATGTTATTGTTTGGAGGGAGGGTTAATGGGTTTATTTTGTATTATTGTATGTTATTATGTTGTAAGCCACCTTGATCCTGCAGGAGAGGTGGGATAAAAATAAATTATTATTATTATTATTATTATTATTATTATTACTAATTACATTCAATCATATAACTATGCTGTTTCCTAAATAACAATAAGGGTAACCCCTCCCTCATCCCTCAGACTCCTACTTCCATAAAATCCTAATTGTTTGTATTTTTCATTTTAATACACATATATAACATCTAAATAAATCAAAACTTTCATAATAACATCCTCACTCTCCTTTTTTCTCTCTTCACTCATACTTTAAATCACATAACTTACTCTTTCTTTCCAGTCCCTTCCCTTGTGTGTCCTCAAGTTGTTTCCAGCTTATGGTGACCCTAAAGCAAACTTATCACAGAGGTCTCTTGGCAAGATTTGTTCAGCAATGATTCATCATTGTCATAGAATCACAGAGTTGAAAGAGACCACTAGGGCCATCCAGTCCAACCTCCTGCCATGCAGGAAATCCAAATCAAAGCATCCCTGACAGATGGCCATCTAGACTCTGTTTAAAGACCTCCAAGGAAAGAGACTCTATCACCCTCCGAGGGAGTTTGTTCCACTGTCGAACAGCCCTTACTGTCAGGAAGTTCCTCCTAATGTTGAGGTGGAATCTCTTTTCCTGCAGCTTGCATCCATTGTTCCAGGTTCTGTTCTCTGGAGCAGTTGAAAATAAGCTTGCTCCCTCCGCAACATGACATCCCGTCAAATATTTAAATAGGGCTATCATATCACCTCTTAATCTTCTTTTCTCCAGGCTAAACATCCCCAGCTCCCTAAGTCGTTTCTCACAGGACATGGTTTCCAGACCCTTCACCATTTTAGTCACCCTCCTCTGGACATGCTCCAGTTTCTCAATGTCCTTTTTGAATTGTGGTGCCCAGAACTGGACACAATATTCCAGGTGGGGCCTGACCAAAGCAGAGTACAGTGGAACTATTACTTCCAGCATCTGCAGACGGCAAGCCTGTGGGGGGACGGTGGTGTAGGAAGAGGAGGAGGAGGAGGCAGCAGCAGGGAGGAGGAAGAGGAATAAGAAGTGGAGGTGGTGATGACAGTGGGGAAGAGAAGGAACAGGAGGAGGAGAGAAAATGGGAGGAGAAAGTGGAAAAGGGAAGAGGATGATCCAAAGGAAGAGGAGGAAGAGGCAGCCCCCTGCTGCCCACCATGGTGAGAGCGGTGAGGGGAGCTTGGGCGGGGGGCTGGAGTGGCAAAGTCCCATTGTCCATGCGGCAATGAGAGAATAATACAAAAAATAATACAAAAAATTCCCTTCTCTTCAGTGAGCCTCTGAAGCCTTGTTAAGTCTGGAAAAAATTAAAAAAGAAAAAAAGAAAAGCCTGGAAAAGTTAACTAAGGTCCAAAACACATTGCAGAAATAATTCAGTCTGAGACCACTTTAGCTGCTATGGCTCAGTGCTAGGGAGTCCTGGGAATTGTAGTTTATTATGGCCCCAGCACACTCTCTGACAGAGAAGGTTCAATGTCTGACAAAACTACAGTTCCCAGAATTCTCTAGCACTGAATCAGGGCAGTTAAAGCATTCTCAAACTGGATTATTTCTGAAGTGTGTTTTGGATCTAAGTGCAGCCACAACAGCAAAGGCATTCCTTGTCAGCCACAGAGTTCCCACTTTGTTGTAATTAATGAGAGTACAAAAAATAATTGAAGGATTCTTGCATCTTTCCAGAGAATGGCTTTCTTACCCAGAGAGGACACATGACTATAGTTCTCAACCATAACTTCCTTGTACAAGGCCCTTTGGTCTGGATCCAGGAGAGCCCACTCTGCCTTGGTAAAATGGATGGCCACCTCCTCAAAGGAAACAGAAACCTGAAAAGAAAAGAAAAGAATGTTTATTACAAATAAATAAATATGCAGGTCTCTAGATTATTGCCTCTTTCCCTCTCAAATGTTTGGTTCCAGGGCCAGCCAAAATGAGAATGTTTTCTGTCTGGGATGGTTGTGTCCTCTTGCAGGATAACAGCTGGGTGTGAGGACCATCCACCCATCCCACCACTACCACTAAACATGGAGACCTCTGCTTGTCCAACCACTGTGGCACTAAACATCTGGACATCCACTTGTCCCACCACGATGCCACTAAACATGGGTACTTCCACTTGTCCCACTGTTATGCTACTAACTGTCTGGACATCAGCTTGTCCCACCGCTATGACATTAAACATGAAGACTTTTACTTGTCCTACAAATATCTGCCCTTACCTGAGCTGGGAGGAGAGCAGCTACAACATCACGACTTTTAGAGGATCTCGCATACTTTACTGATGTTTTACCAGGCCCTATCAAGAAGGAGAAATAAGAAGGCAGTGAAAATGAAAATCTCTGTCCCAGTGAGTAAGAAGCTGAAAATAAAACAACCCAAGACTATACAGAAGCGTACTTAATTTTAGCAAGTATTGAAATCACAGCAGTTAGACAGGGAATTGGGCCTCTGAAAAGGAGACATAATATATTAATGGATTTCAGTGAAATTGCAATATAATCATACAGGTTAATCCACAATACTCCAAAATCCAAAAGTGTCGACATGGGTGAAATCTTGAAGCCTCCATACGTACTAGTGTATTAGAAAATAAACTGCCATATCATACACTTGGATCATATACCATGGGCATATCTACAAAGGCCAATTATACTGGTTTCCCATTGCTCTCAACACGATCTGACTACACGAAACAGGGTCAAATCCCCAATTCAAGTGTGGACTGTCTTTATCTTGGTTCTGCACAAATCCACACTATCCTTGCCTAAATTAGATTTTAAAATAACTACCTTTTGCTCTGAATTGTATAGGAAAATCTGGAGCACTCCATAGCGACTCCAGGCAGCTGTTTATTCATGCATCCCACTGTGCTGCTTGGTTTCAGACAAGGTATTTGTGGTGGAAGCACTGAAGGTAGAAAGGTGGTGTATTTGGAGGGATAAAAGTAGCATAAATCCTCATATGAACCTTAAGGCTACTGCTGCCCATGCAAATCACTCCCAGTCATGTGATTAATGTTTGGGCCTTGTTTTTGACCTCAGAGATAGTGCTTTGGGTAAGCGATAGTAGGAGGCAACATAGCAGACGTGTATGTAGACACTATCAGTGTTGCTATGAACTGTGGAGGTAACAGGGGGAATCTTAGACAATTCCAGAGCCAGAATACTCCAGGAGCAGCCAGTGCAGCAATAGGAAATACATTTGTATACCACTTATCAGTGCACTTAAGCACTCCCTAAGCAGTTTACAATGTGTAAGCTAATTGGCCCCAACCTTGTGTTTGTGAGTGGCTGCAGTACAGGCATTTAACCACTGCACCACCAGGGTTCTTACTGGGCCACAAAGGCTAAATGAAGCCCCTGTTTTGATTTAGAATATCCATTCCTTACAATCTGGACCACTTCTGGAAGCAAGTGAGAGAGTCCAAAGCCACAAATCAGTGCACCCACCTGGTAACTGATCCTGGACGAATTGGCACTCTTCTCCTTCTTGTAGCCAAGAGATGAGTTGTGGTTGAGGAAGGAGAGGACCTTCTTCAAGGGAAAACCAAAAGGAACATGATTAGTTCGTTCTAATTATCAAGGATGCCCAACTAGCCAGCTGGTCCACTGCCTAAACTGGTTCAGGGCACCCCAAAATTAGGGCATCCCCCCATCATTCAATCAAGATCAAAATGGGTTATTACCCAGAGAGGCCACCTTCTCATAATTATCCAGCATGATCTCCTTGTACAAAGTCCGCTGGTCTGGATCCAGCAAGGCCCATCCCTCTTTAGTTAAATGGACTGCTATCTCCTCAAAAGACACAGGCACCTGCAATAAATAAATAAATAAATAAATAAATAAATAAATAAATACTGTATTTTGTCTAGGGTTGGAGAAAAAACAGTTAACTCCCCTACCAAGCCCCCAGGGCTTTTGTCTGCTAAATTAATAAATAAAATATTTTTAAAATTTCTATCCCGCTTTTTGCCAGGCAATCAAAGTGGAGTACAACAAGCTAAAATACATCCATATATACATAGTGCCCCCCTTAAAACAAGATTAAACAGTATAACATTAAAAACTAACATGCTAACATCCAAATAATCCAAATAATAACCATGGCTAGAGTTCGACAGATGGAAAGTCTTCTTCGTGGCCGAGTATTTTATTCCAGGAAGGCCTGCCGGAAGAGATCCTTCTTAATGGCTTTTTATAAGCTCTCTAGATTGGTACTTTGATGGATCTCGTCCAGCAGGCCATTCCATAAGTTGGGAACGGCTGCAAAAAAATGTGCTGCTTGTTTGTTTAAACCTTTTTATACATTTTGTTGTTGTTTAAACCAGGGTTGTTGTTGTTGTTGTTTTGCATCAATGTGTAAGAATACATCAGTATAGGACTACTAGCAAAATGCAATCCAGATGTTATTGCCACTAGCTTTAAGGAGCTCTGGTGGCGCCATGACTATGTGCCAGTTTGCAGCCACAATGTTGTAAATTCAATCCTGGAGGGCTCCAAGATCCACTTAGCCTTCCATCCTTTCAGAGGGTAGTAAAAGGAGTACCCAGCTTGTTGGGGGCAATTGGCTTACACATTATAAATCCCAGAGAGTGCATAGTTCACTATGAAGTAGTATAGAAATGTACTATAAATATTGCTATTCCTATTAAATAATAACTGTACTTTTAAAAAGTGCTCTTTTAAAGCAAGTTGTGTGGGTTGAATTTATGTTAATTGAAGGATTTGTTTCTGAATGCCACTTCTTGCACTATAAAATAAAGTGATTGTAAAGAGGAAACTTTTTTCTTTAAAAAAACCTCTTAGGGTGCATTCCCACTCTTCATTTAAACCAATCAGTGATTCGCTTTCATTCCTGATCAATGAATCAATCTACTGGAGGCATAGTTCTCTATGAAAGCATAAGGGGGGAGGGAAATATATTGTTTTTATGTTATTTTAATGTTGTAAATCGCCCGGATTGGTTCGCCACAGGGTGGTTTATAAATAAAAATTTATTATTATTATTATTATTGTTATTAAATCTTTTCCCAATCCCGTGCAAGGGGGTGTGTGTGTTTGACCCCAAGTTATAGTTCCCACTGGTATTTGCCCCGCGTACTCTGAATTGTTTTTTTGAGATGTCAATCAATCTATGATGCAGTGAAACGTCATTTTGGTGAGATGGTGTGTTTGCACGCACCCTATTGTTGCTATTTCTGATCAATGTAAAGTTGAAGGCTTTCATGGCCGGCATCCATAGTTTTTTGTGGGCCACATAGCCCGAAAAACCCACAAAAAACTATTTCCGATCACTTTTTTAGCCATGTGGTCTGCCGGCAAGAGTAATGGATCCTATCTCCATAGCCATTTTGTGGGCAATGCTTACATATTTGAATTCCACTTTGCTGATTTGTCTCTTGGTGAGAAAAACTGGGCAGCACAGAATTAATATTTTGCAAGCATTCTTGCAAGAGAACGTGGATGATAGGAGTGTTTGCTGACAGATGAGACACAATGCTGATGATAACATGAATGCTTTTTCCAATTTTGTTGCAGATACTCGGTTTTGGACTGTCATGCCATGCTGTTATGAACCTATGCCCAGGAGATGGTGGTATACCCTAAATCAAGGGAATTGTGAAACGTTTTTGCCACTATTGTGTGGTCCGACAAGAGGTGAGGCAGATGTTCTGAATGAAGCGGGGAGTCTTCAACATGATTGTCAAGGAGCTATTCCCACATCTTTAATGCTTTCAAAATGACAACCACCAGTTAAGTGTTGCAATGGTCGCATAGGATCCAAGAAATATACAGCCTTGGGGGGAGGGGCAGCTGGGAGACCCAGCTGGTGTGAGAGGCGATCAGCAGGAAAGTAAAATGCTTTCATGTTTTGGTGTCAAGGGTGGGTTAAAGAGGTCCATTGCTTTGCTAACTTGTCCCTTATAAAATTTCTAGGTGCTAGGCGGAGGAGGGTAGTGGACACTTCCTCCTCCTCCTCTGAAGACTCACCTGCTGCTTCCGCAGCTCGAGTACCTGTGTCTCCAGAGGAAAGTATGTAGCATGGCTCATATTACATACATACATATATATGGTATATAATGTAAATATTACATAATCTATCTATCTATCATCTATCTATCTATCTATCTATCTATCTATCTGCACATATATAATTAGGATATATATATGATATATATACTATCAGAATCTGATGTGATGCAAGATTCTGCAGATAGTGGACGTCCTGAGCATCGTTCTGCCCTAATAGCCCATGAACTGTCACGACTTAACATCAACATTGCTGCTCTTAGTGAAGTTCGTCTCCACGAGGAAGGCAGCCTTAAAGTACATGGTGCCAGCTACACACTCTACTGGTCTGGCAAACCCAAAACTGAAAAACATCTTTCAGGTGTAGGCTTTATGATCAAAAACTCCATTGCCTCCAAACTCGAAACCTTGCCAACAGGACACTCTGACTGCATTATCTCCTTACGCCTCCCACATGTTGCTCTCTTCAGTATATATACAGTGGACCCTTGTTATACGCTGGGGTTTGGTTCCAAGATCCCCTGTGTCTAACAAAATCCGTGTATGCTCAAGTCCCATTAAATATAATGACATAGCAAAACATGAAAAATCAAGGTAAATGTATACTATACCCTTATAAAAATGAAAAATCAAGGTAAATGTATACTTTTTTGGGACATTTTCAAACCGTGTATGCTTGAATCCGTGTATAAAAAATTCGTGTATAAGAAGGGCCGACTGTATATGCCCCAACTATGCAAGCCGACCCTGCGGAGAAAGACAAATTCTACTCATACCTACGCCACCTTATGAGCAGTCCCTGCAGAAGTCCCTGCAGTCCCTGCAGAAGACAAAATCATTATCCTTGGTGACTTCAATGCCAGAGTAGGAAAGAACTTTGAAGCCTGGAAAGGTGTTTTAAGCAAGCATGGTGTTGGAAACTGTAATGATAACTGACACCTCCTGCTAGAGTTTTGTGCAGAACAGCAGCTGACTATTACAAACACTATCTTTCAGCAGAAAGACAGCTTGAAGACAACCTGGATGCATTCCCCAATCCAAACACTGGCACCTCATTGACTACGTTCTAGTGCACCAGAGAAATATTAGCAATGTCCGTCATACCCTAGTGATTCCCAGTGCAGAATGTCAAACAGATCATTGCCTCGTAAGATGTAAACTAAATCTTCATTTTAAGTTTAAACCTAAAAGGGGTGGCATCCTAAAGAGGAGACTCAGCTATTCAACATATGACATAACAACCAATGAAGAAGGAATTGGACATAGCTCCCACTTTGGAAGAAACCGTTAAGGCCATACAGCAGATGAAAAATGGCAAGGCTGCCAGGATTGATGGAATTTCACCTGAAGCCTGGAAACATGGAGGTCATGTACTCTACGCTAAACTCCACAAACTCCTTGTCAGTTGCTGGGAAAAAGGCAAACTGCCATCAGATCTCCGAGATGCAGTCATCACCACCCTGTACAAAAAAAGGAGCAAAATCGGATTGCTCAAACTATTGAGGAGTAACACTGCTCTCCATCACTGGAAAAATCCTTGCAATGATACTCCTGAACAGATTAGTTCCTGATACTGCAGAAGAACTTCTCCCTGAAAGCCAATGTGGCTTTATAGCTAATAGGAGCACTACAGACATGGTATTTGCCCTTAGACAACTGCAAGAGAAATGTAGAGAACAGAACAAAGGACTCTATGTAACATTTGTCGACCTCACCAAAGCCTTCGACACTGTAAGTAGAAAAGGTCTGTGGCAGATCCTGGAACGACTAGGATGCCCCCCTAAATTCCTCAAAATGATCATCCTGCTACATGAAGGCCAGCAAGGTCAAGATATGGCAACACTTTCTCTGAGCCCTTTCTAATAACTAATGGTGTGAAACAAGGTTGTGTTCTCGCTCCAACTCTATTTAGCATCTTCTTCAAAGCAAATATGATATAATAGGCATCACTGAAACCTGGTGGGATGAGTCTCATAATTGGAATGTGGAAATAGATGGGTATAACCTTTTTAAGAGAAATAGGACAAACAAGAAAGGAGGAGGAATAGCACTATATGTCAGAGATATTTACACCAGTGAAGAACCCAAAGGGTGCTCAACAATGGCTCCTTTTCATCCTGGAAAGAAGTGACCAGTGGGGTCCCACAGTGCTCTGTCCTGGGCTCAGTGCTATTCAACATCTTTATCAATGACTTGGAGGACAAAATTGGGGGCATACTTATCAAATTTGCAGATGACACCAAATTAGGGGGAGTAGCTAATACCCCAGAGGACAGGATCAAAATTCAGAATGACCTGAACAGACTAGAAAACTGGGCCAAAGCTAACAAAATGAAATTCAACACGGAGAAATGTAAGGTATTGCACTTAGGGCGGAAAAACGAAAAGCACAGATATAGGATGGAGGACACCTGGCTGAATGAAACTTCATGTGAAAGGGATCTAGGAGTCCAAGTAGACCATAAGTTGAACATGAGTCAACAATGTGATGCGGCAACTAAAAAGGCCAATGCGATTTTAGGCTGCATCAATAGAAGTATAGTGTCTAGATCAAGAGAAGTAAAATTGCCACTGTATTCTGCTCTGGTCAGGCCCCAGCTGGAATATTGTGTCCAGTTCTGGGCACCACAATTCAAAAAGGACATTGAGAAACTGGAGCGTGTCTAAAGGAGGGCGACTAAAATGGTGAAAGGTCTGGAAACCATGCCCTATGAGGAACGACTTAGGGAGCTGGGGATGCTTAGCCTGGAGAAAAGAAGCTTAAGACGTGATATGATAGCCCTGTTTAAATATTTGAAGGGATGTCATATTGAGGAGGGAGCAAGCTTATTTTCTGCTGGTCCAGAGAACAGAACCCGGAACAATGGATGCAAGCTACAGGAAAAGATATTCCAGCTCAACATCCGGAGGAACTTCCTGACAGTAAGGACTGTTCGACAGTGGAACACACTCCCTCGGAGTGTAGTGGAGTCTCTTTCCTTGGAGGTCTTTAAACAGAGGCTGGATCTGTCAGGGATGCTTTGATTGTGATTTCCTGCATGGCAGGGGGTTGGACTGGATGGCCCTAGTGGTCTCTTCCAACTCTACGATTCTATGATTCAGTATGATGCTCCAAAGGGCTATGGCAGATCTCAAAGAAGATTTATATTTATATATGCTACTGTACTGATGGTAACTTGTTTAACTTAAGCTGTCTGAGAGCTTGCACTAAGACTCTAAACTATCTGGTCCGTGAGCTGCTTTTTGCTGACGATGCTGCCCTCGTTGCCCATACGGAAGCAGCTCTGCAGCGCCTAACATCTTGTTTTGCAACTGCTGCAGAGCTCTTTGGACTAGAAGTCAATCTGAAGAAAACGGAAGTTCTCTACCAGCCTGTGCCACAGGAAGAACACTACCATCCCCACATCACTGTAGGCACATCTGTGCTTAAGTCCATCAAGCAGTTCACCTACCTGGGAAGAATCATCTCCTCAGATGCCAAGATTGATAAAGAGATCGATCACAGACTTGCAAAGGCATATAGTGCATTCGGAAGGCTTCACAAGAATCTGGAGTAACAAACACTTGAGGCGAAGCACAAAAATCAGTGTGTATTGTACTGTCTATTCTCCTCTATGGGTCTGAAACATGGGTCACCTATCGCCAACACCTACGACTCCTTGAACGCTTTCATCAGCGCTGTTTACGTCCAATTCTAAATATACACTGGGCAGACTATGACAAATGTTGCAGTTCTTGAGCAAGCAGGGATCGCCAGCACTGAGACAATGCTATTGAGGACGCAGCGGCGCTGGGCAGGACATGTTTCTAGGATGAAGGACCATCGCCTCCCAAAAATAGTATTCTACGGTGAACTCGCCACGGGTCAGCGTAAGAGGGGCGCCCCAAAGAAGAGATACAAGGACTCCCTGAAACAACATCTCAGGCTTGGCCAGATAGATCACCAACAATGGTCCTCCCTGGCCTCGCATCAGGAGGCATGGAGACGCACTATTCATGACGCTGCAGTCTTTTTTGAAAGCTCATGGCGAACGAGTCTCAAAGAGAAACGACAACGCAGAAAGAACCACAACCCGGAAACATCACCCAAGGAGACTTTCTGCTGTGCTTTCTGCAACTGGACCTGTTTATCCCAGATTGGCCTTTTAGTCATCAACGCGCTTGTACAAAGCATGGGATGAGTCCTTCCTGAATCTTCGTTCGCGAAGCAAAGCCAGAGAGAGAGAGATACTATCATATTTCTACAGATATTTATGCATATATGTGTATTGTATGCATGTGTGTATGTGCATATACATATACAAAATGGTGTGCATGTGTGTGCGTGCACACGTGTCCAGTACATTACCAGATAACATAATAAAATGTTACTCTGCTTACACAAACAGCTGCAGTGGAGACAGTGGAGGAGGAGGAGCAACCCAGGACCTCAGCTGCTTCTGCAGGCGTGCCACCTTTTGTAATATGTAAATGTAGTCATATGAGTGGGAGAACAAAAATGTTGATACATGTACATGGATGTGACTATTTGTACATGTAAGCATATATCTACATTGATATATACACACGCATATATTTTGATATGGCGTGCATGTGCACTTGTGTATTCATGTATTATGTATGTTTATATGTGGAGTGGCTGAGTGAGTGAGTTCACATCCGCACAAATATATTTATGAATATCATGTATTCACGGCTATAAGTTAGCATGTACGTACATACACATGCATGCACAAACATACTTATACACACATGCACAAGCACATACTTTCTACTGTATTTGACTGCACATGTATGCGTTTTGCTAAAACATGAACACCATGAACATAAAACCAGAACATATACCATTATTTTTTTATAGGTAGCCATGAATGCTCACATATATGTATGCATGCACAAATGTGCACACATACACATACATCAAAAAACAGTGCCCGGAAATAAAATATTACAGACAGCTCCAGCGGAGACAGACATGGAAAAGCAACCCAGGACCTTAGCTGCTTCTGAAGGAATATGTAAGTGTACTGACTGAGTGCATATATCTGTGTAAGTGTGTGTGTGTGTATGTATTCTTGTATGTTTGCATGTTCGTGAGTGAGCACATTTTGGTGCATATTCTGTTGCTTATGAATACTGACACACATATTGGTATGCATATCATATATTCATGGCTGTATGTTGGCATGCACATACATATGAATGCATACACACACATGCACACATACATGCATTCCACTATAGTTGCCTGCACATGTAAGGATTTAGTTCCAACTCAGATACCACTGTGAAAATGTACCATTCATATATTACAATATATAGTTGTATATCTATAGATATATCTTAGCATATATAACACATATGCATACATACATACAGGTAAATGTACAGCATAGATTTAAAATGCCCCCCATACATGAAATATTGGGAGTAATTGTGCTGTGTTTTATGAAATAATCAAAAATATTTTATTTCTGAAATATTTATTGTTTTCATATTATGTAACCAATGTAATTATTATCAAATTATTTAATATTTTTTTACATAACACTGGAACTGTCTTCTGGTTTTTTGGGAGGTACAGCATCTCACTCACAGGGATAGTGGAATAGGTTTCCTTATCTTCCTTAGCAGCCTGCCTAAGGGTGTTCCATTAAACATGATGCCTGTGGCCATTGCATGCCAGAGTCTTGAGCCTGAGGTGGTGTTGTATTTACCACCCCAAGAGATGAGGTTGAGGGCTGTGCAGTCATGGCTGGGATGGGGGTAGGGGGACCAGTAGCCGCTGCTGGAGGGTCAATTCTACTGAGGTCACTTCGAGACCTACTAGTCGAAAGGCCACTGCTGAGTGAAGACCTTGCATGTAATCTTTTCCTCTTCCCCACCCGTCCACCTCGCCCACCAGTGGCATTGTACAGCAACAGAGAACTAGCAAGGTCCCGAATGACATGTGTCCGCTCCTTTAAAGCGTTTTGCAGATCACTAAATTGCCTTTCAGACTGCTCTAGCAATCTTTCATAGAATGTTTCCATAGTTCCCCTCTCTCTTTCTCTACCTTCCCACTCTCTTTTTCTGCCTTCACTCTCTGTTTCTTTAAATTGCAGGTCCCTTTCATCCCTTCCCTCCATATGGTCTAGGAGAACATTTGACTGACTGGAGGAATGTTGCATCAGCTTCTCTGACATTTTTTCTGCTGTGCTGTGTTCCTGCTTTGTTTTGATCATGGCTAGCTGCTCAGCCTGGGATAGTGGAACCATCTGTCTTGAAGTGTTGGTCTCTGAGGAAAACAAATGTAAATAATATATATATATATATATATATATATATATATATATATATATATAAAATTAGCATGGAATTGCTAAACAGGCACAACACATATCTCACACCCACCCATTGTAGAAGGTGGGTACCAACTACCAACCATTTGGCTTGACTGGCACAAATGTTGCAGGTCCAGGCGAGTCTTCTTCACTGGGGCCAGCACTGGTTTCATCCTGCTGTGGAGTACCCCCTTCTTGTAAATCTGCCTGTGTACTGTCTTTATCTTGATCCACAGGGATATGGGTGAGCACATATGGTTCCCCTTCCTCAACTGTGACATCTGCAGGCAGGAGGAGAGGAAAAATTGTTTCTATGAGGTTGGAAACAGCAACAGAATAATTTTCAACATTTTAAATTAAAAAGTGCTTATTGCACAAGGATACCCAACATGTGTATGCAGCGAAACCACCGTTATCACTAATGTTCATCTGACATAATAAGTGTAGCAAGTGTGGTCTCCTCCCTACTGTACCTGTACAACTGCAAGTTTAAACACAAGCCCAAATAATAACAACAATAATAAGGAGCCGTGCCTCTATGTCACCTATTGAATATTTTTATTTTTACCCATGCACACCTGACATAATAATCATTGGTAGTGTGGTGTCCTCCATAATATACCTGCATAACTTAACATGAAAACACAAGCCCCACCCAAATCCACCAAACACCCATGCATCTATATGTCATCTATTGGACATGTTTATTTTTGGGAAACGTACCTTGTGAAAAGAGCTCCTTGGAGCCCTCCACTGGCTTCAGATGTTGATGGGGTGCCATGCTGGAGTCCTGATGAGCAGCACCTCCTGACACTATTACAACTTCCATTCCAGAAGTTACTCGTTTCGCCTGTACACTGAAATTGCCGTCGAAGATCTCCTTCAGTTTAAAAGGGGGGGGGGGGGCATGGTTATTGCTCCAGTCCCGCTCCAGTTTGCTAGCTGGATTGCCTTCTTAAAGTTCTACTTCATTGCTTTGGCCTTTGTTCAACATTCTGATCCTGTCTTATCATGCTCTTTTGGCTCTCAACTTAGCTGTGATTGTTTCATACACATCTATACTGTAGTGATTTTTATTTAGTTGCATCTGCACCGCCTCCTTGCCCCAAATTGCTATCAAATCCTTGGTCTCATCCATCTTCCATGATATCCCCCTCCCACGTTTTTTCAAGGTATCTGCCATGGAAAAGCAGAAGGAGAAGAAAAAATGCCTGTGAAATTAAATGGTGCCTGGGCTGCAAATCCAACATCTTGCTTCATGTGGAAGGCTTTTAAAAATGGTTATATGCCAGGGGTTTAGGGGTGGGCACAAAGGTGGGTGGGCACAGGTAACTATAGGCATCGGCAACCCTTACCCAACTGGTAACACCCTCTCTTCTTGTAGGGATGACCAAAATGTCCCCTATGCTCATCCCCCCATTAGCCCCCCCCCAAAAAAGGTACAGGCATATTTCCCCAACTACCACAACAGTACTGCCACCCAGCATGGAAGCAATGGATCGCTAAATAAATTTCATGCAAGATCAATTGATTGCATATATCTATTTTGCTGTTCGTCAAAAAACCATGGAATCAATCATATTAAAAAAAAATTAAATAATCAAACCCCCACAAATAGGATCACATTGTCATCTTACCTCTAGAAACACAGTGGAAAAACGTTCATGTGAACCACATTCACAGGAGGAATCAATTAGCTTATAACTGATTTGATGAGAAAATTGAAGCCGAGCCACACGATCAGTAGACAAAAGCCAGCCCTCCAAAAATGGTGGATTTCAAGCAAACAGAAGGCAGGGTGGGTGACACCCCTGGCCAGCCCCTCTGCTATTGTCCCTCCTCTCCAGAATGATGCAATTCAGATCCAAACATCGTTCCCACTTGATGAACACGCTCTGGAATCAATTCTTTTCAAAAGAACCACTAGAAAACTAGTGTCAGGAAAAAACGAGGGTTTTGAGTTTGCCTCATTTTATTGCGATATAAATCGATCAAATAAAGATTGGAACTGGTTTCAGAGATATTTAGGTTGGCAAATCAAAGTAAGTTCTTCCTCAGAGAAGTGAGGAAGGTCTCATTGTGGTAGCATGGATGAGTAGCTGTGACAATACAATGGTGGTTGCCTGTGCACCTGATTTAAACCTGTCTATGGCGGGTTACGCACCGCCATAAGGGACGTCCTCAGGACATCCTAAATTTAAAAAGGGGCGTCACTTCTTGACACCCCCAAGCCTAATACGTCCGGAGGACTACAAGATGGCGGCGACCCATGTACATGGGGGACGCCATGATGCCGTCGCGAACGTGCCGCCTCCAAACGAGGCGGCGCGGACGTGACGCCATCACTCTGCACGAGGGCGCTTAATGCGCCCTTTTGTCGGAGCAGGAAGGAGCTCCGAAACAGAGCTCCTTCCTGGTTTTGCGTAGCTGGGCGCAGCCTTTATATGGCTGCGCCCAGCGACGCAAGGGAGAAAGGGGCCAAGCAGCCCCTTTCTCCTCCTCCCCGCCTCTGCGGGGTATCCTTGGGGCTTGAAGCCCCAAGGACACTCCTTTCCAGGCCTCAGGGAAGGGGCCTTTTGCCGCTTCCCTGCGGCCTGGAAAGCGGCGGATCGGGGCCTCAGTGGCTGCCGCTCTAGCCGCTGAGGCCCTGATCCGGTGGGGAAAGGGGCGGGTGCAGGTCACCGCTTTTCGGCGGTCTGTAACCCACCAATGTCTCTTTCTAACATCAAGAAAATCATACGAAGAGAAGAAGATGCCTTCTTTTGGTCCACCCAGCCTTTTATTGCTTAGTCTGGTAGCAGTGGCTTTCCAGTTTCAGACCAGCTCTCTTCTATCACTTGGGGGTTTCCCATCCAAGGCCTAACTTAGTGTGACCCTGTTTAGCTTCCAAAATTAAGTGAGTTTAGTGTGATCACTGCCATGTAGATCAGGGGTAGGCAACCTTTTTGAGCAGGGGGCCGGGTTGCTGTCCCTCAGACAACTGGGGGGGGGGGGGCGAAGCCGGGGGGGGAGCTTCCACCCTCCGGGGGCGGGGCCGTGTGCCAGGGGTGGAGCTTCCACTCTCTGGGGGCAGAGCCGCATGCCGGGGGTGGAGCTTCCACCCTCCGGGGGCCAGGCCTCCTCCTCTTTGCCGGCCCCTGATGGGGCTCCAGGCCCTGTCAGAGGCTGGGAAAGTGCCGGCAGGGGCCGCCAGCGCTGGCGGGCCTCCCTCTCTTTGCCGGCCCCTCATGGGGCCCCAGGCCCCGTCAGAGGCCGGAAAAAAAGCCAGCGGGGGCCACCAGCGCTGGAGGCCTCCCCCTCTTTGTTGCCGGAGCCCTCCTGGGGGGGCCCCAGCAATGGCATCAGGCTCCCAAGAGGCCTGCTGCTGCCGCCGGACCCCTCCTGAGGTGCCCCAGTGACAGCATCTTGCCTTCCAGAGGCCCGCCGCCGCCACCAGACCCCTCCTGAGGTGCCTCCAGCGACGGCATCGGGCCTCCCAGAGGCCAGCTACCGGAGCCCTCCTGGGGGACCCCAGGAATGGCATCGGGCCTCCCAGAGGCCCGCTGCCACCGCCGGAGCCCTCCTGTTCCAGGACTCCGGCAGCTGCAGTGGGCCTCCTAGAAGCCATTGCCAATGGCGGCGAAGTCTTGCACGACCTTTTGTGTGGTTGCGCGAGACTTCACCGCTATGGGTGCCGCCATTTTGGGGGGGAAATGGTGGCGCCCATAGCAGTGAAAAGCTGCAATTGGTGGCAGCCGCGGCGGCAGCCGGGGGCCAGCTGAAAGGCCTCCGCGGGCTGGATCCGGCCCGCAGGGCGGAGGTTGCCAACCCCTGATGTAGGTTCTGCTTTATTGCCTGAAATCTATGTGTATGACTGAATTTCTTGGTTTTCAAAGTAACAGTAGTTAAATTCTCCAAGGATGCCTTACGACATTCACTGTCCTTTGTGTGTCCCAACACACCTCAGATTGTTTGCATCTGATATAACCCAGCAGGATTTTCTAGCAGAATTGAGCGATTCTGGAATTTAAAGTCCAGAAGGTGGCTTCTCCAACCTATAGGACAATAGTTCTCAAACTTTGATCCTATAGGTGCTTTGAACATCTTCTAGAAAACCCCGACACCTTGGCCAACAGTCAGAAATTCTGGGAGATGAAGTCCAAAATATCTGGAGTACCAAAGTTGGGAAACTGCTTGTTATAGGATATGTTTATTACCTCCTGTGTGCAGCTGTGATATTTTAGGATATATTAGAATATATTTGTTACTTTTATGTGCAGCCTTGATATTTTGCATTCCTAGAAGCCAAGTGGAAGAGAGATGTTCTTTGCATACTCATTAACATCTCTTCTGTTCTTTACAGCGAGCCCTCACTTACCTGAGGTAGCTCCATAGCAGCTCTCTCCATTTTTCCACAAAGAGGACTAGATTCAGGATGTCACTGAGATGTCTTCCTACTTCCTGTGGGTGAAGGAAACAAGAAAAATGGTGAAATTTTATCATGCTTCCTAGGGCAATCCTTTGTGTCTACCACTTGGGTCTCTTGTCTGTTTGGCCAGAGTTCTGTATTGGACTATGAAAGGCTGAGTTTTTAATTAATGGCAGGACTAGGAATTGTGTTGGGAGTGCCAACACATCTGATGGTCCTGGTGAGAAATCTGTACTCAGGACAGAACATGGAGAATCAGAATGGTTCGCAATTGACAAAGGAGTCAGACAAGGCTGCATCTTACCACCCTACTTGTTTAACTTATATGCAGCACGTATTGTTAGAAAAGCAGGCTTGGACACAGAAGGAGGAGTGAAAATAGGAGGAAGGAATATCAACAACCTAAGATAAGCAGATGACACCATAATACTAGCAGCTAACTTCACAGACCTGGAACAACTACTAAGGAAGATCAAGGAAGAAAGTGCAAAGGCAGACATATTGTTGAACATAAAGAAAACAAAAATAATGACCATGGAGAATCTATACAATTTCAACCTATACAATGAAGAAACTTAAATAGTAAAAGAGTTCTCATACTTAGGATCAAACACTGGGCACGAACAGACAGGACAAAATAAAACTGCTTCAGGTCACTTTAGTGGTATGCTGTTTAAATGATGCACACATCTTAAGAGGTCAAAAGCCGTGCCAAAGTTGCGTCCCAGTCCTTAGCACTGGGGCGTGGCTTTACACGGCTTCTAGCTTCTTATGACCCATGCATCATTTAAACAGCATACCTCCAAAGTGACCTGAAGCAGCTTTATTTTGGCCTGTCTCTTCTGGCCCATTGATAGGAACAGGGACTGTAGCCAGGAAATCAGAAGAAGATTAAAATGGGAGGAACAGCTATGAAAGAACTAGAACAGATCCTAAAATGCAAAGATATACAACTGAGCACAAAAATTAGAATCATACAAACTATTGTATTCCCTATTACCATGTATGAATGTGAGAGCTGGACAATTAAGAAAGATGATAGGAAGAAAATCCATTCATCTGAGATGTTGTGCTGGAGAAGAGTGCTGAGGATCCCATGGAAAGTCAAAAGGACTAACAAATGGGTCCTAGAGCAGATCAAGCCGGAAACCTCCCCGGAAGCCAAGATGACCAAATGAAGCTGTCGTACTTTGGACACATCATGAAAAAGGAGGAATCATTGGGGGAAAAAACAATAATGCTGGGAAAGGCAGGGGGAAGCAGAAAGAGAGGAAGGCTGCATGCTAGATGGATGGACTCTATTAAAGAGGTCACAGGTATGGGCTTGGAGGAATTAAGTAAAGCAGTGGAAGATAGGGAGTCTTGGAGATGCCTCATCCATAGGGTTGCCATGAGTCAAGATCAACCCAAGGGCAATTAAGAACAAAGGACTGAGAAAGGTTCAACCCTCTAGACAACTCCATTTCAGGGAAAATGCAGAGAAGGCCAAAAAATGACAAATTTGGTTCCAGTGCCCTTTAGCAGGACAAAACAACACATACACACAATACACCCCTGAGTGGGGGCCCTCTAAGTTACCCTGGAGGAGCAATGTTGTCTCCTCAGACCCAACAGTTGACCACCTTTGATTGAGAGGTAATGAGAGCAAAAAGAGTAGCATTTTAAAAAAATTATTACTAGGGCTGCATCCACATTGGAGAAATAACCCAGTTTGGCATGGCTTTAACTGCCCTGGCCAAGGCTATGGAATTCTGGGAGCTGGAGTTTGTGTGGGCCCAGAGCAGAGCACAGCAGCCTTGATGTCCATTCTCCAATTCAAAAGGTTCCAGGGTTTTAGATCTTGGAGAGGGTTTCTGAAAAGCAAGGAACATGAGGAAGTGACATGAACATTAACCGCTGGGCCACTTCTCCTTTTTTTGGGTGGGTGGGGGAGGGATGCCATGGCCCAGAGCACACCAAGACACACCCAGAGACACCTTCATTTTGTGTGATTCATTTTGGAACTCTGAAGGAGAACTTTGTGAGAGACTCCTCTGTGATAAAACTTTGGAGCCCAAACCAGTGGCTTTTCAAAACTCTGAGGTTTGTGATACAAACTCTGTTGCAGGCACAATATTACCGTGTACAAAATCACCTTCAGGCTCATGTGTGGAAAGCGTATATGAAACACAAACGAATTCCATGTTTAGAGTTGGGTCCCGTCTCCTAGTGCAGAGGGAATTTAGATATGAACTGGAATTTTACTTATGCTCAGGAGTTGAACACTATAGTACTACAATGTACTGAGAGCAAAGTTTGCCAGGATGATGGAATTCAGCTCATGTCAAATCCTCTTCTGGAACGCAAGACAATTTGGAAATGGTTCCTAACTTAAGATAACTTAAGATTTTAACCCAAATAAAGGAAGTACTGCAAGAGACAGTTTGAGAACAAAGAAACTAAACATATCGATAACAATTTGATTGAGGGATAGAGACGCACGTTGGGTGTAATATTTGAACATCCAATGAATATACAGGGCGTAGATGTTTATGTTATATGTAACCAATGAAATGTGATGTGTGGTTTTCTTTGTCCAAGGAACTATAAAGGGCTGATTGTTTGGGGGATCTGGGTCCCAGTAGTTTGGATGTATTTCCTTCCCAATCTGGCTCCTGGGTCTCCCTGCTAATCCTGACAAAATTATTCCGCAGCAGTAGCTATCACATGTTTATGCAAAGACTGAATGCCACAATCTGGAGGGAGGGAATCCCAGACTTTTGATCCCAGGCATTTCAGCCTGTATTTAATTAATCCACATCCCAATGGAAACAGAGCATCCCCAGCACTATGGGTTGCTAAGCAGTCTCTTAAAGAAGCATTAAGCCCTAGGTCCAAGTGGCAGAGGAGCCTGAGCGCTGGGGTCTGCTCTGGCATGGGAACCTTGGGCAAGAAGCCACACTCTCTCAGCCTCAGAGGAAGGCAAAGGCCGGCCCTCTCTGAACAAAGCTTCCAAGAGAAGCCCCATGACTTTAGGGTTGGGAACGACTCCAAGGCACACAGCAAAGGCAACCACCATTAAAAGGCGACTTTCCCATTGAAGACACTGAAGGCACATGGACTTCTGCATCCCAAAAACAGCCTTCTCCCTCTGCCCCGCGCACTCCAGGCTAAAGGTCTCTTTACTAGTAGTAGTAGTAGTAGTAGTACCCTGCTCTTTCCCCAGAGCTTTCACCTTTAAGCAAGATAAACTCAGTGGATGATGGGAGCTGCAGCCCAAAGAAGGGAGTCGGAACTCCTCGCATGGGAGCTGCAGTCCAAGAGAGCCTACCTCTGCATCGAGTCCTTTGGCTTCCTGTTCTCTGATGGGAAGGAGCAGGACCATAGAGTCCTTGGGAGGGAGGGGCCTCTGGTCTGGGAGACCCCGCCCCTTCCGCCCACGCTTCCGGCCGCTCTAGGAATCGGCTACTCTCTTCCTTTAACCCTTCCTGGGCCAGGAGCTGAGCTCGTCTTCTTCCCTAAAAACAACGGAAGGAGCCAGAGGGTTGCCATAATTGTCCAGTGAGACCAGGGACAAAATGTAGGACTTTGACATTTGTGGATTTCATTATTCACGGATTTTATTAATATGTCCTCTCTAGGAATATCTAGGTCCTCCAGGGCAACTCTATGGTTAATTTTAAGCAAAGGTCGCACTGAAGGACCCAGAGATTCATAGAGAGTACATACCTCTAGACAACGTAGCTCCTCCAGCGCAATTCAATGGTCACTCTCTGGCAGATGTCGGCCACAGATTTGCACTGGAGGACCTAGAAGTGTTCTCTCTGGTTAGAGACGTGAACAAACAAACAAGCTGGTGAAATGTGGGCTAGACAAGGCAACTGTTGCATGGATCTGTAATTGGTTGACCAGCTGAACCCAAAGGGTGCTCAACAATGGCTCCTTTTCAGCCTGGAGAGAAGTGACCAGTGGGGTCCCACAGGGCTCTGTCCTGGGCCCAGTGCTGTTCAACATCTTTATCAATGACTTGGAGGACAGAATTGGGGGCATACTTATCAAATTTGCAGATGACACCAAACTAGGAGGAATAGCTAATACTCCAGAGGACAGGATCAAGATTCAAAATGACCTGAATAGACTTGAAAGCTGGGCCAAAGCTAACAAAATGAACTTCAACACAGAGAAATGTAAGGTACTGCACTTAGGGCAATTTTAGGCTGCATCAATAGAAGTATTGTATCTAGATCAGGGGAAGTAATAGTGCCACTCTGTTCTGCTTTGGTCAGGCCTCACCTGGAATAATGTGTCCAGTTCTGGGCACCACAATTTAAAAAGGATGTTGAGAAATTGGAGAATGTCCAAAGGAAAGCGACTAAAATGGTGAAGGGTCTGGAAACCATGTCCTATGAGGAACACCTTAGGGAGGTGGGGATGTTTAACCTGGAAAAGAAAAGGTTAAGAGGTGATATTGAGGTGGACAAACCCAAATATCAATGTTTGGTAATATGCAAGAGTCAATATATAAATGGAACAAAAGATGAGAGTGAACCAAGGCTTTTGGGAGAGTGGAATGCAGAAGGGGGGCAGATGTAGAGATGTTCAAGGTGAAGCGCTCATCCAGGCGCCTAAAGAGAACAAAGAGCCTTAGTAAAAGACTGATAGAGAATGTAATTTCACTGGCAGAAGGGCCTCTCAGTGTTAACATAGCAGATAAGGGGGCAATGGGGTGTAGCCAAGTGTATTTTAAAGTATATTTAAATGTATTCATGTCTCTGAACTATGTTTGCTGGGGATTTATATGTTTGGAGTGTGAAATGCTCAATGAGGTGATGAAGATGAGTTTTCTTTGTCTGTTTTCCTATAAAGTTAGCCATTTTCTTTGACTCAAGGCCTCAGTTTTGTTGGAATGGGAATTCTTCTGGAGACAGCTAGCTTTGAATAAATCTGAATTTGCAACGAAATCTGGGTCCCCTGCCTTACTCTATTCTGTCAGAACCTTTTAAAGCATATCATCCACAACAATATGATAGCCCTGTTTAAATCTTTGAAGGGATGTCGTATTGAGGAGGGAGCAAGCTTGTTTTCTGCTGCTCCAGAGAATAGGACACAGAGCAATGGATCCAAGCTATAGGAAAAGAGATTCCACCTCAACATTAGGAAGAATGTCCTGACAGTAAGGGCTGTTCGACAGTGGAACAAACTCCCTTGGAGTGTAGCAGAGTCTCCTTCCTTGGAGGTCTTAAAACAGAGGCTGGATGGCCATCTGTCGGGGATGCTTTGATTGAGATTTCCTGCATGGCAGGGGGTTGGACTGGATGGCCCTTGTGGTCTCTTCCAACTCTATGACACACACACACACACATACACATTTTTTATTATATATAAACACATACACACTCACACACTTGTCCCTCCACATTTGTGGCTTTCACTTTTGCGGATTTGATCATTCACAGATTTTATTAATACCTGTATGTTCTCTCTAGGAATATCTAGGTCCTCCAAGGTAACTCTATGGTCAACTTAAGCAAAAGACGCACTGAAAGACCTAGAGATTCCTAGAGAGTACACTCCACTAAACAATGTAGCTCCTCCAACCCAATTCAATGGTCACTGTCTGGCAGATGTTGACCACAGTCGAGTTGCACTGGTGGGCCTAGAAGAGATTCCTAGAGAAGTGTTCTCTCAGGTAAAAGCATAGAGGGTTTTTTTGTTTTGGTTTGGTTTTCCAACATTCACGGGGATCCTGTGCCTCTAATGCAGTGAATGCCATATAATACCATGCAAACCGTCTGGTATTATATATATACAAAAATATAACTATATAAATAAATCACACACATATACATATATGTACATACACATTTTATAATTATTACTATATGTATATCTGTTATTGGGTGTGTGTGTGTGTGTGTGTGTGTGTATAATTATACAAAAATAATACAATATATTTATACAAATGTATAAATGTTTAGAGAAATTTTTAAAAATGTTAGTCCTCTTGTATGCAGCTCTTTGAAAGGCAAAGGAGGGAAGGAAACAACTCCCATTATGACATTTTCTCTCTAGGCAGAAGGTGTCAAACCTCCCAGGCGCATAATTTGGGACAACTGAGATTTGGGTATGAAGTCAAAGGCTTTCACGGCTGGCATCCATAGGTGTCCCTGGTTTTTTTGGACTGTGAGGCTGTATTCTAGAATTTATTCCTGACATTTCGCCTGCATCTGTGGTTGGCATCTTCAGAGAACAGTGACATGTGGAAGTTGTGTGGGGTATATCTATGTATACTGTGTGACCCTTGGCTGGGAGGGAGTGATTTACATGTTAATCTGCGTGTTGGTCTTTTGGTGAATAGCCAGGCCACAGGATGGCAGGATATGCAAGCAGGATTTGTGTCTATTCCATTTGCATGTGCAGAGTCTTGATTCTGGTGTTTTTCAGGAGCGGTAGTCAGCCTTTTTTCTTACCTGTTGAAGCTGCCTGGTGTTTGTGAATTTCTATTGCCTCCCTGTGCATTCTGACCTGATAGTTGTTGGCATGGTCCAGAATTACAGTGTTTTCAAACAGCATTTTATGCCCAGGATGGTTTTTAACATGTTCTGCTACTGCTGATTTTTCTGGCAGTGTCTCTCTTGTCCCTTGATTCGTGTTTAAACACAAGAGGGTCACTACTGTCTGTTGAGCGAAGCATTTGCTGGATTTTGTTGGTTGATTTATAGATCATCTGGAGGTTGTGTTTACTCACGTTTCCCTATTCTGTCTGTGACTCCTTTGATGGATGGTAAAAATACCTTCCCTTGGGTTGATTGTTTGTCTTCACTCCTGTTTCTCCCCCCTGAAATGTGGGTGTTTTTTGCTCTGGGCATGCCAGGAACCGACAATCTAACCCTGTCTGGATCTGTCCACCAATGTAGGGGGGGAGGGTGTGCGGCTATGCCTATGTGAGTGTGCGTATAGTTCAGTGTATAGTATAGTATAGTATAGCCAGCCTGGCATAGTGGTTTTGTTAAGGTTAAAAAAATAGTTATTTAATTAATGATTGAGTCTCAAACCAAAATCCAGTTCTCAGATAAACTTTTATTGCTAGCAGTCCAGCCTCCTGAATATTTCCAGAGATGCTGGCACCTGGACAGAGATTGCGAATTCTTTTTATTGACAAAAACCACAGAGTGTCTCAGGTACATTTTGCTTAGGCAACCACATTTCATGTTCTGCTTCTTTTGCAACTGTAAGCAGAATTGTTTCAGTAAGTAAGACAATGCATTTTGCTCCTTGTCTCCCCCCTCCCCTATGCATTTCCTTGGCTTGCCACAGAGCTATCTTTAAGGCAGTTAGCTTGAGCTGACAAAACAACTTCCTCTTGCAAAAAGCACCTCGCTGCATAGTTTTAAGATCAGACCATGTATTTCAAATCTTTGCTTTTAGCTTATATTTCTAAGGTAGCTTTAATCCTTTACATTCAGCCTTTGACCTAAGGCCTTTGCTATGTCAGTTTGAGTGTTGGGCTAAGACTCTGGAGACCAGAGTTCAATTCTTGCTCAGCCATGAAACCCACTGGGTGGCCTTGGGCAAGTTACACTCTCTTAGCCTCAGAGGAAGGCCATGGCAAACCTCCTTCGGACAAATCCTGCCATGATAGGTTGTCCTTAGGATCACTGTAAGTAGGAAACAGCTTGAAGGCACACAACAACCCACCCACCCACCCACCCACATGTATAGTAAGGGTGGGAAATGCAGTAGGTCTCATTTTGGAAGGCCTCCAGGGCAGATCATTCAACTCCATATTTTTCTTTTCTGACCCAGAAAAGGAGTGCTTTGGGGAACCTGGTATGGCCTATGGCCGAAAAGGAAGTTTGAATAAATCTTGCCAAGAAACCCCATGATAGGTTCACTTTATTTTTGTGTGCCTTCAAGTCATTTCTGACGTACGGCGCAGCCAAGGTTTTCTTGGCAATATCTGTTCAGAGAAGGTTTGCCATTGCCTTCCCCTGAGACCGAGAGAGTGTGACTTGCCCAAGGTGGGCTTCCATGGCAAAGTGGGGAATCAAACCCTTGTCTCAAAAGTCGTAGTGCACATTCAAACCACTAATGCTGACTCCATAAATCAACTCAAATCAACTCCGACAGATGGCCATCTAGTCTCTGTTTAAAGACCTCCAAGGAAGGAGACTCTGCTACACTCCGAGGGAGTGTGTTCCACTGTCGAACAGTCCTTACTGTCAGGAAGTTCCTCCGGATGTTGAGCTGGAATCTCTTTTCTTGTAGCTTGCATCCATTGCTCCGGGTCCTAGTCTCTGAAGCAAGTGAAAACAAGTCAGCTCCCTCCTCAGTATGGCATCTTTTCAAGTATTTAAACAGGGCTATCATATCACCTCTTAACCTTCTCTTTTCCAGGCTAAACATCCCCAGTTCCTTAAGTCGTTCCTCATAGGACATGGTTTCTAGACATTTCACCATTTTGCTTGCCCTCCTTTGGACACGTTCCAGTTTTTCAACATCCTTTTTGAATTGTGGTTCCCAGAACTGGACACAATATTCCAGGTGGGGCCTGTGAAAGACTATGTCCGCAGCTTGGAGGTGCTCCTGGATTCATCGCTTCAGCTGTCTTCTAAGATTGATGTGACAGCCAGGAGTGCCTGTTATCAGCTTCGGCTGATACGCCAGTTGCGCCCCTATCTGGAGCAGCAGGACCTAGAAACGGTGGTACATGCTCTAGTAACCTCTCACCTTGGTTTCTGCAATGTGCTCTACATGGGGCAACCTTTGTGCCACGTCCGGAAGCTTCAATTGATACAAAACATGGCAGCCAGACTGGTTGCTGGAAAATCCAAGTTCGACCATATTACACCTATTTTAAAATCACTACATTGACTGCCTATTAGCTTCCAGGCTCAGTATAAGGTGTTGGTTATCACCTATAAAGCCCTACATGGCCTGGGTCCAGTCTACTTGAAGGAACACCTCCTCCCATACAATCCTTCTCGTACATGCCGATCCTCCGGGGAAAAACTCATACAATCTAGAAAGACCAGAATGGCGGTGACCTCCTGGAGGTCCTTCTCTGTCACCGCTCCAAAAACTTGGAATGACCTGCCGGAAGAGATTCGCCAATTATACTCACTCGAGGCTTTTAAAAAGGTAACAAATACCTTTCTCTTCTGGCAGGCCTTCCCCGATTGATAATGTCCAGAACCAATTGAATCCCCCTTTTATTATTTTTATTATTTGTGATTTGTTTTTAACTTTGATGTATTGTTATGTACTGTTGAAACATTTTTTTACTGTTTAATTTTATAGTTGGGAGGGAGGGTTGGGTCGGGGTTTTGTGGGGCTTGTTGTTTTTATTGTTGTATATTGTATTTACTTTGTTGTTACCCGCCTCGATCCTGAATCGTAAGAGGCAGGATATAATTATTATTATTATTATTATTATTATTAGTGATTACATTGGTCATGATGTTACATGGGGAGGGTGTGGGATGCGGGTTCCAATTTCAGACCTTACTCTGGAAGGTAACTCTGACATTTTGGGAAGCAACTGCTTCTGTAAGTGTGAATGAGCCATTGCAGAATAAGGGGCCCCTTCACACCACATGATTGGAGTGCTATGATTCCACTTTAGCTGCCATGGCTCCATCCTGTGGAATCCTGGGATTTGCAATTCTGGTATTTAGAATCCACAGCCAGGGAGCTCTAGTGCTACCTTACAATTTCACAAGATGCTGCCATGGTAGTTAAAGTGGAATCAAAGTGCTATAATGGTGTAATAAGGTCCAAAATGAAGGGAGCCTATGTAAAAGGAGACTTTCTGTATCTACCTGTCTGGGGTGACTGTCTATTTTTGTGTTTAGACCTTGCATGTTCCTATATATGGCAGTGGGTTTTAAAACAATCAAATACAATATTTATTTATTGTTGTGTGCCTTAGAATTTGTTTTGAGTTGTTTTAAATAGAGGTGGGATTTTGTTGACATTTTGTTGTATATTTTTGATGCTGATGGTTTGAACTGTGAGGTTGTGCTGTAAGAGTTAATGAGTCTCACAAGAACAAAAAAAGGTCTGTAAAATACAGTTCCTTTGAGATGTCTGTGGGGTGATTTTATCTTGGCTGAAGAGAGAGGCTTGAGTTTTAATGTGGCTAAGAAGCTAATGGACAGTTTCAATAAGTAGTTTTAATAAGTGATGGGTTTAGTTTTATGTGTGCTTAGTTATGAAGGTTGGTCAAATATATGTGATGATATTGTTAAATGTATGATACCAGTCCCAAGTGCTATAGCATACACAAATGGCAGATGTTACTTCAAGGTTGTTTAGTCTAGTTTTGGTGAGAAGCTGTACATTCACACACTCATCATGCCAATTGCTGGATATTCTGGACAGGAACTATTACATCATGTCAAACAAAATAAAAAAACAAGCTTCATTTATATACCGCTTCATACCACCTAAGCAGTGTCTAAGCGGTTTACAACTGTAAGCTAATTTGCCCCCAACAATTTGGGTACTCATTTTAGCGACCTCCTCGGAAGGATGCAAGCCTGAGTCAATCTTGAGCCCTTTTCCTGGTCTTGAACTCGCAACCTTATGGTTTTGAGTGAGTGGCTGCAGTACGGGCATTTAACCACTGCACCACCAGGGTTCATGTCAATGGCTAAAGTGTGGGTACTGGGAGCCAATTACTGAGTTACACAATCTTATGGGGAGGGATTTTGCGTCTCAATGTGTTCTGCCTCCAGACTTGTCAAAAAAGTCACTGACCTGTCTACTAAGATTTTATTTTCTACAATAAAGCTATTCTAAGACTGAGAGTCTAGAACTTTTTTTTATATGAAAGATGGTCTTTAGACAAGCTGTACCTGAAAAAACCTGTTGTTCGTCTACTTGGCATGATTCATTCAGAGATTTGCTTTTGCCTTTCCTTGAGGCTGAGAGTCTTACTTTGGACACATTGTGAGAAGGCATGAATCACTGGAAGAGAGAATAATGATGGGAAAAGTAGAGGACAAGAGAAAGACCACGTGCCGGATGGTTGGATTCAGTGAGAAAGACCATGGGCATGGGACTGTAGGACCAGAGCAGAGGAGGACTGGGGGTCTTGGAGATGTCTCATCCAGAAGGTCAGCATGAGTTGAGATCAATTTGAGTGCAGTTAACAACAGCAAAGCCTAGATTACCTATATTTTAAATATTGCCAAAAATGCACACCTCCAGGCTGCCCAGTATTATCAGGCTACACCTCAGCCTTAGAGCCAATTGTTCAATTTATGGACCAATTTAAAAAACCCTTTGCACCCAAAATCCCACCTTATACATGAGACTCTTCAAGCTTGAGAACAACTTTTATTGGCAGATAAAAGAAGTGGTCATGGGAAGTCCTGTGGACCCAGATGTGTTCAATTCATACATGGAAGGTTTAGAACATGAGACAACCTGTTCTGGAAGTAGGTTTAAAAAAAGCACTGATATTGGGAGCTGGGGATGTTTAGCCTGGAGAAGAGAAGGTTAAGAGGTGATATGATAGCCCTGTTTAAATACTTGAAGGGATGTCATATTGAGGAGGGAGCAAGCTGGTTTTCTGCTGCTCCAGAGAACAGGACCCGGAGCAATGGGAAAGAGATTCCAGCTCAACATTTGGAGGAACATCCTGACAGTAAGGGCTGTTCGACAGTGGAACACACTCCTTTCTCGGAGTGTAGTGGAGTCTCCTTCCTTGGAGGTCTTTAAGCAGAGGCTGGATGGCCATCTGTCGGGGATGCTTTGATTGTGATTTCCTGCATGGCAGAATGGGGTTGGACTGGATCAGGGCCCTTGAGGTCTCTTCCAACTCTACGATTCTATACTGCACTGTACATGTACAGTAAGAAAAAAGAATATTTTCAACTACCTGCATGTAGTAACAGCATGTTTCTCTGTGTGAGTTTTGATTCTTGCATTTGTACAAGCATTTTTTGTATGAGGAGCTGGATATTGGAGTGTACAGGTTCACCTTAGGTCTGCCATGAGGACATGATTCATGAGAACAAAGGGAAATACTGCACACCATTTATTTCAATGAGACATGGGATGTGGGGGTGGTGGAAGGCAACAGCAAGCCAAGCTCCCTTCTCTCCTGATGATAAAGCCAAGCACCATTCTCCTGATGCTTTTGGCTCCCTGTTCAATTCCTTTCCCTGATTGTCTTCAATGGAGAGGGGGAGTGAATGAGGAGAGAGGGGAGATTCCACCTCAACATTTGGAGGAACTTCCTGAGAGTAAGGGCTGTTCAACAGTGGAACACACTCCTTACTTGGAATCTCCTTCCTTCGGGGTCTTTAAACAGAGGCTGGATGGCCATTTGTCATGATGCTTTGATTTAGATTACCTGCATGGCAGAATGGGGTTGGACTGGATGGCCCTTGTGGCCTCTTCTGATTCTATGATTGATTCCTTTGGGTAAGGGAGGAGGACAGGGAGACAGAAGAGAGGAGATTGCAGGGCATCCCCCTAGCAAAGCAACCCCCATGCAGACCCATAATGCTCTGCACTACCTCCTTTTAAACTCCATGTTTTGATTGATTCCTATGGGGAAGGGAGGAGGAGAGAGAGGAGAGGAGATTGCAGGGCATCCCCATAGCAAAGCAACCCCCATGCAGACCCATAATGCTCTGCACTACCTCCTTTTAAACTCCATGTTTTGATTGATTCCTATGGGGAAGGGAGGAGGAGAGAGAGGAGAGGAGATTGCAGGGCATCCCCATAGCAAAGCAACCCCGCCCCCCTCAGATGCAGACCCATAGTGCTCTCCTCTGCCTCCTTTTAAACTCTGTGTTGGGATTGGTTCCTGTGGGGAAGGGAGGAGGATGGAGAAAGAGAGAGGGGGGAGATTGCAGGGCATCCCCATAGCAAAGCAACCCACCCACCCCCAGATGCAGACCCATAGTGCTCTCCTCTGCCTCCTTTTAAACTCCATGATGGGATTGATTGCTAAGGGAGGTGGGGGATTTCAATTAGCAAAGAGGGACTTAGGAGGAGGGGCAACCTCTAAGCCCTGTGCCTCCCTTCTTCCTGTTTCCTGGGAGCAAGGAAACCTTCCCCTCCTGATGAAGCCAAATTGGGGAGGAAGCATGGCAAATGTTTCCTGGTGCTAGAGCTTATCCCCAAAGCTGTGAGAGTGCTTCTCAGCCTGGCTGACATCAATTGAAGGTAAATTTAAATGCGGACTTGAGCATACGTGGTTTTTTAATACGTGGTGGATCCTGGAAGCAAACCCCAGCGTATAATGAGGGTCTACTGTACTAAAATTGGAAGAAAACACAGAAGATTAGCTTGGCCCCTGAGCAAGGATGACATGAACATTTGTAAAACATATTTTCATCTGCTTTCATAATTTAACATTGATTTAATGTATGTTTATATTTAGCTGTTTTAATCTTGCAAGCTGCTCTGACTCCCAGTTTTGGGAAAAGGGCCTGATATAAATGATAATAATAGTAATTAATAATTAATAATAATTTGTTTTATTTATATACCGCTATTCCAAAGATCATAGCGGTGAACAGCAAGTAAGCTAATTAGCAAGTAAGCTAATTAGTATCAGTACTACTAGTCATAATACTAATACTAATAACAACATGGCCATGAAAGCCACTGGGTTAGACAAGTGGCATGCTTATTTTGTTCATCAAACTCAATGAAGTTTTCTTGTTGTTAATATTATTGGTATTGTTTGAGTGTAGCCTTAGAGTTTCCATCTTTAAAGAACACAACAACAATTTCAAATCCATGCTGCTCAGCTCCCATTTCCTTCCTTCCGGAGCCATTCATTTGTCTTCTAGTTGACTTCTTCCTTCCTTCTGGGTTCCCTGAAGTTCCTCTCTAAGAAAATGATCTCTCACACAAACACAGCTTAAAGGAATCATAGAATAATAGAGTTGGAAGAGACCACAAGGGCCATCCAGTCCAACCCCATTCTGCCATGCAGGAAATCTCAATCAAAGCATCACTGAGCCTCTGCTTAAAGACCTCTAAGGAAGATGACTCCACTAGACTCCGAGGAAGGAGTTTGTTCCACTGTCGAAGAGCCTTTAGTGTCAAGAGGTTCCTCCTAATGTTGAGCTGGAATCTCTTTTCCTGTAGATTGCATCCATTGTTCTGGTTCCTAGTCTCTGGAGCAGCAGAAAACAAGTTTGCTCCCTCCTCAGTATGACATCCCTTCAAATATTTGAACAGGGCTATCATATCACCTCTTAATCTTCTCTTCTCCAGGCTAAACATCCCCAGCTCCCTAAGTCGTTCCTCGTAGGGCATGGTTTCCAAACCCTTCACCATTTTAGTCACCCTCCTTTGGACACACTCTAGTTCCTCCACATCCTTTCTGAATTGTGGTGCCCAGAACTGAACACAGTTTTCCAGTTGGAGCCTGACCAGAGCAGAATAGAGTGGCCCTATTACTTCTCTTGATCTAGACACTATACTTCTATTGATGCAGCCTAAGCCAGAGAGGAGAGTGATGTCCAGGCAGAGAGTTGAGCCCTGTTCCTCCAGGAAGCCCTTCTGAAGAGGAGCTCAAAGGGGTGTTCCATCCCTCTCCCTTCTTTATTGTTGGGGGAAGAGAGAAAAGGGAGCCCCTTGTATTCCAAAGGTCATCATTATTGATGGGGTGTCATCTTGTCCTTTGCTTCAGGCAGCAAAAAGGGTTATAAGCAATGTTTAAAGATGAAAAAGCCACCCCATTGCTGTTGACAGAGGTGTGCTAAAATATGGGTCAAGGCAATAGGGACAGAGCAAGTGGAAGGATGCTGCAGTGAGAATCTGAGTGATGTGGATTAATTGTCAAATCTCCTCTGAAGAGTCTTTAGAACATCTCATTCACAGGATGTCTTGTTTTCCATTCTTCTTTTGGGAAGAGCCATGCAGAGGAGCTTCGGGGAGAAGATGCTCAGTTCTGAGGTCCAGGCTTTGGGGCCCCGAGAGGTTTGCAGCCAGCTCCACAATCTCTGCTGTCAGTGGCTGAAGCCAGAGAGACACACCAAGGCTGAGATGCTGGACCTGGTGATCCTGGAGCAGCTCCTGGCCATCCTTCCCCCAGAGATGGAGAGCTGGGTTCGAGAGTGTGGAGCGGAGACCACCTTCCAAGCAGTGGCCTTGGCAGAGGGTTTCCTCCTGAGCCAGGCAGAGGAGACGAAAAGGGAAGAGGAGCAGGTGAGCTTATTTATAGTGCCCATTATTATTATTTATTAAGGATTTTGAAAAAATTTAAGTAAACTCATGTAAAGTCAAAGGATTTTCATGGTCAGCATCCGTAGTTTTTTGTGGGTCTTTCGGGCTATGTGGCCATGTTCTAGCAGAGTTTCTTTCTGACGTTTCACTAGCATCTGTGGCTGGCATATTGATCCATGAGGAACTATATTAAAGGGCCGTGGCATTAGAAAGATTGGGAACCACTGGGCTAGAGCCAGAGCTGTCCTTGAGGCCTGAACTCCCTTCATGTGGAACTTAGGCTGTTTCCGTCCCAAGATGAAAATAGCCTTCTCAAAACTACCTGAAACTGGGTTTAGCGATGTGCATTTCTATTGTTTTAATCTGTCCTTTTAGTCTTTTACGTTTTAATGGCTTCAATTCTGTAGATGCTTTGATTTTTAACTATTATCTGTGTATGCATTTATTTTTATGTATTTTGTTGTTGTTCTGCTTTCTGTAAATCACCATGAAACCAAATCCTGAGGAATAGAAGCAAGGGATGCAAATGAATAAAAAAATCATCATAATGATGTAAATCTAGCTACCACTTTCCAGGTTTGTTTTTTTTCTTTCTGGAAATCATCTGCAATGGGGATGATGCCTCACAAGGCCTTGTCCTCTTCCTTTCCTTTCCTAATTATTATCTCCTCCTCCTCTCTCCCCATTTCTGCTTCTGCTGCAGGACATGTTTATGAAAGTGATGGCCGAGAAGGAGAAGTGTCCTTTTGAATCCAGTCCAAGGCAGGGTAAGTAAGGGCTAGGAGGGTAGTTTCTTGTTTGACTCCCCTTCCAAATATGTCTGAAATAGCCAGACTCTATCAATTGCAGCACTTGGACCATTTTATCAACGCTAACTAGCACTTTGAAAATACAGACGTACCTCAAGTTAACAAAGCCTCTGACCGTGAAGTATATTTTACAAGGACTTTTTATGCCTCCTCTGCCTTCCTTTACTCCTCCTCCTCCTCTTTGTAGCTGGTTTTTTGCAACATTGGCACTAGGAGGATTTGAGAAGCACAGGCTTTGAGTATCCAGTTATAGTAATATGTCTGCAGAAGACAATGCAATAAAGCCTGATGTGAGAAATGGTGTGTGCTGCATTTGCACATGTAGGAGGGACTGAAAGGAGAGGGAAGGGTTAGAAATACTATCTTTCCTTTTTTCTTCCTCCCAGGAGGTGGAAGACGGACTGAATCTATGTGTACAAGGACATCTCTTCATCCTGATGGATTCAGAACAGCTTCTGGGAGACTAGCTCAGGTAGGGGACAAGATCTCAAGTGAGCCAAGAAAGGGGTGGGCTGGGTGCCCATCTGGCCACTCCCTGGTCCCCACAGAATCTTGTTCTTTCCCTCTGCTTCCATCACGAGTTGCCACTGTAAGGAGTCTGTGGATTGCATCCTGTAGGAATTTCAATTTTCTTGAGAATTTGAAAAAATTACTTTCTCTTTCTACAGGTGACTTTTGAGGACGTGGTTGTGGATTTCACAGAGGATGAGAGGGCCCTGCTGGATCCAGGCCAAAGAGCCCTTCATCGAGAAGTGATGGAGGAGATTGTGGAGGCCCTGTCCTCTCTAAGTAAGGTTCCCGCTTTCTTCTGATTGCGTAACTTTCTTGTGATTGTGCAAGTGCTGAAAAGTAACCCTGGAAGTTTGTCTTTTATCTTGATATCTTAAAGCAGGCTGAGTGGTTTTCTTTTAGAATTGCTGCTATTTCTGGCCTCTCTTCCCAGAAAGCCCTTCACTAGCAGACTTTGGTCAAGGTGACAGTGGATGATGTCAGGTCCAGTTGCACTCCAGAGCTCCACACGCTGACCCCCCAGACCCTGCTTTGCCTTCCCAGTTGCCATAAAAAATGAAATGAAAGATTGGATTTTTAAGGACAAATGGGAAGGCGGAAGGAGAAATCAGCCACATCTTGCTTCCTTGATCCCACTTCGTTTCGTCCCTCTCCCTGAATCCTTTAAAAATTGATACAAAGGGACAGCCTTCCAGGGACTGGAGAGGAGGGGAGGACTTGGAGGAAGTGGCTGCCATCACTTGCTGAGATCTCCTTGCCAAAAAAGACAGAGAAATCCAAACCCTGGTGTGGAGAGAGGGGCTAACTAGCGTATGGTGACCTTTAGGTGAACCTGCCATGAGGTTTCCTATCAAGAGAGGCTGAGAAGGTGTGACCTGCCCAAGGCCACCCAGTTCATTTCTACCCTGGTCTCCAGGAATCCTGGTCCAACGCTCAAACTACTACATGCTGGTTCTCCCTTGGCCCCTTTAGATAGCTAAGATCTCCTCATGCTCTCAGTATAAGAACAAATTTTGGGACTGACCAAACAAAACTGAAGTAGATAATGAAGGGTTTTTTTCCCCCATGGATTCAAGCATCCACAGTGTGAAAACATTGAAAAAAACATATAAATTCCAAAAAGCAAACTTTGATTTTGCATGTTATTTTAAGAGATACTCAGCTATTGTATTTTAATGGGACTTGAGCAATCCCAGCAGATAGCAGTGGTACTCTGTACCTACTTTGTTGTCCGGATATTTTAGGATGAGAAATTCCAAATCGTTTGTTAGTTTTTAAAAACTTTATTATGATGCTAGTACAGTCAGCCATTGGTATCTTTGGGGATTCTGTTCTGGACAGCCCCGTCCCCACATGAATGGCAAAAAACACAGGACCTCAAGTCCTCTCCTTCCCAATTGCCAATAGACCTCATGTGCGCACTGCCCTTGGGGAGAATGAGGTGAGGCCATCTGTGGATGCTTCATTACATTTCAGAAGACTAAGTGGACCTTATCTTGCTGTTCCCCAAACTTATTTTCACACAATTTGATAATTTCTTATTAAAATATGTCATATAATTAAAAATTCCTGAAATGGAAACCTGCCAGAAATTTAGTGGGTAATCTTTAAATCCTAAATTAAGTTCACAGATAGATGTTCTTCTAAATTTCTTTCTTCAAATCAAATTTGGTCTGTCTTTCAGTATTACTAATGGATATAAAAGGTAGGAATTGATCCCCAGTCTCCAGGGATGTGAAACCACTTGCTGCACAATACTGATTCTGCATTAGTGTCACCAAGCACCATCTGTTCCGTTATTGAGAAGTTCCCCTCCTTCCCAGGTACATTTTATTGAAGATCAGATACAATCCAGATATTGCTTGCTCAGTGGCTTCCTGTGGGAAAGGAACTTTAGAACAGGAAAATCAAGATAACTGTGTTTAAGGAGATGGGCAGGGTGTTAGTTCATATGCTATTTCGATTGTGTATTCCTTCACATCAGGGGATTGGACTGGATGGACCTTGTGGTCTCTTCCAACTCAATGATTCCTTGTTTTAAAACTATGATTCTATGATGCCAAAATCCTTAGGGCTGCCTCCTTTCAAGGAAAGAGAACTTATCTCTTTGGAGTCCCATCTGTGTATGAGGTTTTCTGAGATTCTTTGTGTTCTGAGCAGTACTTTTTCTTCCTTCCAGGCAGTGATAGGCATCTGAAACAGGATAATGGGAAACCATGCCAAGCATTGATGCAAAGAGACCAGAGCAAACAGGTCGAAATGAAGGAAGGAAAAAATAACGCCAGAAACGAGGGGAGAACCACACGCCCTTTTCAAAAAGGTGATGTTTCTAGAACCTCAATTGAAGGAAGAATACAGAAACGAAACAAAAGGAGTAAATATCTTTGTCTTGCACATGACAGAAGTTGCAGCTTTAAAAGACGTCATATTCTTCACAGGAGAATTCAGACTAAAGAGAAATCATTCAAAGGTGGTGAGTGTGGCAGCTCCAGTTTTATCTCACTTAAAACTATTTACAGAAGAATGAGACCATTCAGATGCTTGGAGTGCGGAAAAGGTTTCACTCAGAAGATAGACCTCACTCATCACCAAACAACTCACACTGAGGAGAAACCATTTAAATGCCTGTTGTGTGGGAAAGGCTTCATTCAGAAGACATGGCTCTCATATCATCAAAAAACCCACACAGGAGAGAAACCGTTTAAATGCCTGGAATGTGGAAAAGTTTTCATTGGGAAGAAAAATGTCACCAATCATAAAAAAACTCACACAGGAGAGAAACCATTTAAATGCCTGGAGTGTGGGAAAAGTTTCATTTGGAAATCAGCCCTCACTCATCACCAAGCAATCCATACAGGAGAGAAACCATTTAAATGTCTTGAGTGTTCGAAATGTTTCACTCAAAAGCCAGTCCTCACTCGTCACCAAACAACTCACAAAGGAGAGAAACCATTTAAATGCCTGGAGTGTGGGAAAGGCCTCACTCGGAAGACACACCTCACTCATCACCAAGCAACTCACACAGGAGAGAAACCATTTAAATGCCTGGAATGTGGGAAAGGCTTCACTCAGAAGTCAGCCCTCACTCGTCACCAAGCAATTCACACAGGAGAGAAACCATTTAAATGCCTGGAGTGTGGAAAAGGCTTCATTCAGAAGACACAGCTCACCTATCATCAAAAAACTCACACAGGAGAGAAACCATTTAAATGCCTGGAGTGTGGAAAAAGTTTCATTCGGAAGACACACTTAACCTATCATCAAAAAACTCACACGGGACAGAAACCATTTAAATGCCAGGAGTGCGGAAAAGGTTTCATTTGGAAGACACACTTAACCTATCATCAAAAAACTCACACAGGAGAGAAACCATTTAAATGCCTGGAGTGTGGAAAAGGCTTCACTCAGAAGTCAGCCCTCACTTATCACCAAGCAACTCACACAGGAGAGAAACCATTTAAATGCCTGGAGTGCGGAAAAGGTTTCATTTGGAAGACACACTTAACCTATCATCAAAAAACTCACACAGGAGAGAAACCATTTAAATGCCTGGAGTGTGGGAAAGGCCTCACTCGGAAGACACACCTCACTCGTCATCTAGCAACTCACACAGGAGAGAAACCATTTAAATGCCTGGAGTGTGGGAAATGCTTCACTCGGAAGACACACCTCACTCGCCACCAAACAACACATGGAGCAGAAAAACCATTTAAATGCCTGGTGTGTGGAAAAAGTTATATTGAGAAGGCACGGCTCACCTATCATCAAAAAACTCACACAGGAGAGAAACCATTTAAATGCATGGAGTGTGGGAAAAGTTTCATTGCGAAAAGAGACTTCACTTGTCACCAAGCAACTCACACTGGAGAGAAACCATTTAAATGCCTGGAGTGTGAGAAAGGCTTCATTCGGAAGTGAGCCCTCACTCGTCACCAAGCAATTCATACAGGAGAGAAACCATTTAAATGCCTGGAGTGTGGAAACATTTATATTCAGAAGGCACATCTCACTTATCATTACAAAAACTCACACAGGAGAGAGACCATTTAAATGCCTGGTGTGTGGGAAAAGTTTCCTTTGGAAGACACGGCTCTCATATCATCAAAAAACCCACACAGGAGAGAAACCATTTAAATGTCTGGAGTGTGGAAAAGGTTTCATTCGGAAGACACAGCTCTCAGATCATCAAAAAACCCACACAGGAGAGAAACCATTTAAATGTCTGGAGTGTGGAAAAGGCTTCACTCAGAAGGCAAATCTCACTCGCCATCAAGCAATTCACACAGGAGAGAAACCATTTAAATGCCTGGAGTGTGGGAAAAGTTTTATTGAGAAGGCACAGCTCTCATATCATCAAAAAACCCACACAGGAGAGAAACCATTTAAATGTCTGGAATGTGGAAAAGGTTTCATTCGGAAGACACAGCTCACCTGTCATCAAAAAACCCACACAGGAGAGAAACCATTTAAATGTCTGAAGTGTGGGAAATGTTTCATTTGGAAGACACAGCTCACCTGTCATCAAAACACCCACACAGGAGAGAAACCATTTAAATGTCTGGAGTGTGGAAAAGGTTTCATTGGGAAGACACAGCTCACCTGTCATCAAAAAACTCACAAAGGAGAGAGACCATTTAAATGCCTGGAGTGTGGAAAAGGTTTCATTGGGAAGACACAGCTCACCTGTCATCAAAAAACGCACACAGGAGAGAAACCATTTAAATGTCTGGAGTGTGGGAAATGTTTCATTTGGAAGACACAGCTCACCTGTCATCAAAACACCCACACAGGAGAGAAACCATTTAAATGCCTGGAGTGTGGAAAAGGTTTCATTGGGAAGACACAGCTCACCTGTCATCAAAAAACGCACACAGGAGAGAAACCATTTAAATGCCTGGAGTGTGGAAAAGGTTTCATTCGGAAGACACAGCTCACCTGTCATCAAAAAACGCACACAGGAGAGAAACCATTTAAATGTCTGGAGTGTGGGAAATGTTTCATTTGGAAGACACAGCTCACCTGTCATCAAAACACCCACACAGGAGAGAAACCATTTAAATGTCTGGAGTGTGGGAAAAGTTTCCTTTGGAAGACACAGCTCACCTGTCATCAAAACACCCACACAGGAGAGAAACCATTTAAATGTCTGGAGTGTGGAAAAGGTTTCATTGGGAAGACACAGCTCACCTGTCATCAAAAAACTCACAAAGGAGAGAAACCATTTAAATGTCTGGAGTGTGGGAAAGGCTTCACTCGGAAGACAAATCTCACTTGCCACCAAGCAACTCACACAGGAGAGAAACCATTTAAATGCCTGGAGTGTGGAAACAGTTATAGTCAGAAGGCACATCTCACTAATCATTACAAAAACTCACACAGGAGAAAAACCATTTAAATGCCTGGAGCGTGAAGAACATTACATTCAGAAGATGCAGCTCACTTATCAAAAAACTCACATAGGAAAAGAAACCATTTCAATCCCTGGTTTGTGGGAAAAGCTTTACTCAGAAGACAAACTTCTGTCATCAAAAAACTCAAAATATGAGAGAAACCTGAAATGGGGAAAAGGTATATGTAGAAGGCATTCCTCCCTCATCAATAAAATAAACTGCACAAGAGAAAAACCATTTAAATGTTTTTGCGTGGGAAAGAGTTTCATTGAGTAATGAGCCCTCTATCATCATCCAGCAGCTTACACAGGAAAGAAGCCATTCAAATGCTTGGAGTGCAGGAAGGGTTTTATTGGGAAGAAATGGCTCACTCATCCTCACATAACTTTCACAGGAGAGAAACCAGTTAAATAGCAAGAGTGTGGCAAAGGTACACTCAAATCAAGGAACTCACAGGGCAGAAGCAATGAAAACTATTTTAAAATATCATGCTCTCCAGAAGGTTGAAAATGTTGTTTTTATTTCATGTGTGCATACTGTTAGTTTGAATAAACATTTGATGAAACATGTTGAACTGCTCCTCTCTTTTGTGGTGAAAGAACCTATCCCCATTACTTCAATTTTATTTCTACCATTGGTGCCAAACCTCTTTTAATGAAGCCTAAGCATATCACGGTCACCTATGAGGTGAATCTATTTTTAGTTATATGCCCACTTTCTCCCAAAATTGGGACTGAATTGGGATTGCAGTTTAAAAGAACAATTATTCTAATGCTCTGCCAGCCTTCTAGAGATGGAGAGCCTTAGTCCTGCCTCTGGTTGGTGTGTGCTAGACTTTTGGATCTGCATTGCAGCACCTTAGAGTTGTCCAAGACAGGAGCTGAGAAAATGAAGCCAAGTCTCAGCTGACTCTACAAGACCCAGGAAGCCCTAGAAGCATAGAATCATATTGGAAGAGACTGCAAGGGCCATCCAGTCCAACCCCCTTCTGCCATGCAGGAAATCTAAGTCAAAGTATCCCCGACAGGTGGCCATCCAGCCTCTGTTTAAAGACCCCCAAAGAAGGAGACTCCACTACACTCCTAGGAAGTGTGTTCCACTGTCGAACAGCCCTTACTGTCAGGAAGTTCCTCCTAATGTTCAGGTGGAATCTATTTTCCTATAACTTGCATCCATTGATCCAGGTCCTAGTCTCCGGAGCAGCAAAAAACAAGCTTGCTCCCTCTTCAATATGACATACTTTCAAGTATTTAAATGGGGCTATCATATCACCTCTTAACCTTCTTTTCTCCAGGCTAAACCTCCCCAGCTTTCTAAGTCAATGAGTTGGATGACAGAATTGGGAGCATACTTATCAAATTTGCAGATGACACCAAATTAGGACCAATAGCTAATACTCCAGAGGACAGGATCAAAATTCAAAATGATCTTAATAGATTAGAAAGCTGGACCAAAGCTAACAAAATTAATTTCAACACGGAGAAATGTAAGGTACTGCACTTAGGGCAGAAAAATGAAATGAACATATATAGGATGGGGGACACCTGGCTGAAAGAGACTACATGTGAAAGGGATCTAGGAGTCCAAGTAGACCACAAGTTGAACACGAGCCAACAGTACGATGCGGCAGCTAACAAGGCCAATGTGGTTTTAGGCTGCATTTTAGGCTACATCAATGAAAGTATAGTGTCTAGATCAAAACAAGTAATAGTGCCACTGTACTCTGCTTTGTTCAGGCCCCACCTGGAATACTGTGTCCAGTTCTGGGCATCACAATTGAAAAAGGACAAAGGAGAATGACTAAAATGGTGAAGGGTCTGGAAACCATGTCCCATAAGCAATGACTTAGGGAGCTGGGGATGTTTAGCCTGGAGAAAAGAAGGTTAAGAGGTGATATGATAGCTCTATTTAAATATTTGAAGGGATGTCATATTCAGGAGGGAGCAAGCTTGTTTTCTGCTGCTCCAGAGAACAAGACCCGGAATAACGGATGCAAGGTGCAGGAAAAGAGATTCCGCCTCAACATTAGAAGGAATTTCCTGACAGTAACGGCTGTTCGACAGTGGAACACACTCCCTCGGAACATAGTGGGGTCTCTTTCTTTGGAGGTCTTTAAGCAGAGGCTGGATGGTCATCTGTCAGGTATGCTTTGATTGAGATTTCCTGCATGGCAGGGGGTTGGACTGGATGGCCCTTGAGGTCTCTTCCAACTCTACGATTCTATGAAAGCCCCCTGACAAATGGCCACCCAGCTTCTGTTTCAGAACCTCTAAAGAAGGAGATTACAATGCGCTCCAGTGCAGCCTATTCCACTGCCAAATAGCCCTCAGGAAATTCCTCTTCTTCTTCCTAATGTTTAGGTGGAATCTATTTTCCCACCGTTTGAATCTGTTGTCCTATTTTGAATCTATATGCCCTAGTCTTACAGAAAACAGGTTTGCTCCACTGTAAATATGACACCCTTCAAATATTTAAGCACAGCTATCATGTTAGCCCTTAACCTTCTCTTCTCCAGGCTAAACATACCCAACTCCCTAAGTCTCTCCTGACAGGTCATGGTTTCCATAACTTTCACCATTTTGGTCACCCTCCTCTGGACCCACTGCCGCTTCAAAACATCCCTATTGAATTGTAGTGCCCAGAACTGAATATAGGATTCCAAGTGAAGTTTGACCAAAGCAGAATAGAGTGGGACTATTTCTTTCCTCCTTGTGCTGCACCATCGAAAATCCACGAAACTGTGACACCGTTATTGGAGCAACCAAAATGCACATTATACAGGTTGCAAGCTTTCATAACTCTACTGGCTTCTTCATCAGATGAGAGGAAAAAAATAAAGATGTTCCTTCATTCTGATCACCTTGCTCTGGACATGCTGAAGCTTATCAATATGCTCCACAAACTGTGGTGCCCAGAACAGTTCCAATAATCCTGAGAAGGCCTAACCAAAGCAGAATAGAGTAATATTATTACTTCCCTTGATTAGGACACTATACTCCTATTGAAGGTACTTCCGGGAAAGATGGCGGAGTGAAAGCTGCAACTCGCGGTAGCAGGTGAGGAAGCAGCACCGCTTATAGTGCTTTTTTGTGGGGAAATCGCTCCCCCTGGTAAAGGGGTCTCGGGCGGGCCCGCGGGGTTCTCTAGGAACCATTAGATTTTGCAGAGGGAGTCCCCCAAGGGGCTCTTTCTGGAGGATCGGTGGTGGAAAGGAGGACGAGGGCAAACCGCAACTATAAGCAGGGCACAAGCAAAGCCCCGCCGGCCCGGATTTTAAGGGAAGAAAGAAGAACAAGATGGAGAGGAAAGAAGCTGTTGCTGCAGACTGAGATCCTCATCAAATACACTTTATCGGAGGCAGAGAGGAGGAGAGTTGGAATGAGAGAAGGACAATCTAAGACTATAAAATAACAAGATGGAGGAAACTTGTGATATCAGAAGGGGAGTTACAAACTGAGGGGTGAAGTAACCCAGCCTCCAGCTTGGAGGAAGAGAGAGGAGGGAAGACGGCGGGTATAGATGAGAAGATAGAGTGAAGGAGAAGTAGATTGGGAGGAGAAGAAGATGACAACGGGCCAGGAAGAGAAGAAGACGACAACGGACCAGGAGGAGAAGAAGACGACAGCGGACCAGGAGGAGAAGACGACGACAGCGGACCAGGAGGAGAAGAAGACATCAACGGACCAGGAGGAGAAGAAGACGACAACGGACCGGGAGGAGAAGACGACGACAGCGGACCGGGAGGAGAAGAAGACGACAGCGGATTGGGAGGAGAAGAAGACGACAGTGAACCGGGAGGAGGAGAAGACGACAGCGGACCAGGAGGAGAAGAGGACGACAGCGGACCAGGAGGAGAAGACGACGACAACGGACCGGGAGGAGAAGAAGACGACAGCGGACCAGGAGGAGAAGAGGACGACAGCGGACCAGGAGGAGAAGAGGACGACAGCGGACCAGGAGGAGAAGAGGACGACAGCGGACCAGGAGGAGAAGAAGACGACAGCGGACCAGGAGGAGAAGAAGACAACAACGGACCAGGAAGAGAAGAAGACGACAACGGACCAGGAGGACAAGAAGACGACAGCGGACCAGGAAGAGAAGAAGACGACAACGGACCAGGAGGACAAGAAGACGACAGCGGACCAGGAAGAGAAGAAGACGACAACGGACCAGGAGGACAAGAAGACGACAGCGGACCAGGAAGAGAAGAAGACGACAACGGACCAGGAGGACAAGAAGACGACAGCGGACCAGGAGGAGAAGAAGACGACAGTGGACCGGGAGGAGAAGACGACAGCGGACCAGGAGGAGAAGAAGACATCAACGGACCGGGAGGAGAAGACGATGACAGCGGACCGGGAGGAGAAGAAGACGACAGCGGATTGGGAGGAGAAGAAGACGACAGCGAACCGGGAGGAGGAGAAGACGACAGCGGACCAGGAGGAGAAGAAGACGACAGTGGACCAGGGGGAGAAGAGGACGACAGCGGACCAGGAGAAGAAGAAGACGACAGCGGACCAGGATGAGAAGAAGACAACAACGGACCAGGAGGAGAAGACGACGACAACGGACCGGGAGGAGAAGACGACGACAGCGGACCAGGAGGAGAAGAGGACGACAGCGGACCAGGAGGAGAAGAAGACGACTGGAGTGTGAAAAACATTATATTCAGAAGATGCAGCTCACTTATCAAAAAACTCACAAAGGGAAGAAACCATTTCAATCCCTGGTTTGTGGGAAAAGCTTTACTCAGAAGACAAACTTCTGTCATCAAAAAACTCAAATAGGAGAGAAACCTGAAATGTGGAAAAGGTATATGTAGAAGGCATTCCTCCCTCCTCAATAAAAAAACCCGCACAAGAGAAAAAACATTTAAATACAATACAATAGATGAGTATAATGGTGTCTTTTAAATAATATGCAAAATCAAAGTTTGCTTTTGAGGATTTATATATTTTTTTCAATATTTTAAAACAGTGGATGCTTGAATCCGTGGATAAACCATAGAATCATAGAATCATAGAGTTGGAAGAGACCGCAAGGGCCATCCAGTCCAACCCCCTGCCATGCAGGAAATCTAAATCACAGCATCCCCGACAGATGGCCATCCAGCCTCTGTTTGAAGACCTCCAAGGAGGGAGACTCCACTACACTCCTAGGAAGTGTGTTCCACTGTCGAACAGCCCTTACTGTCAGGAAGTTCTTCCTAATGTTGAGCTGGAATCTCTTTTCCTGCAATTTGCATCCATTGCTCCGGGCCCTAGTCTCTGGAGCAGCAGAAAACAAGCTAGCTCCCTCCTCAATATGAAATCCCTTCAAGTATTTAAACAGGGCTGTCATATCACCTCTCAACGGTCTCCTCTCCGGCCTAAACATCCCCAGCTCCCTAAGTCATTCCTCACAGGTTATGGTTTCCAGACCCTTCACCATTTTAGTCACCCTCCTTTGGACACACTCCAGTTTCTCAATGTCCTTTTTAAATTGTGGTGCCCAGAACTGGACACAATATTCCAGGTGAGGCCTGACCAGAGCAGAATATAGTGCACTATGACTTCCCTTGATCTAGACACTATACTTCTATTGATGCAGCCTAAATTCGCATCACACTGTTGACTCATGTTCAACGTATGTCTACTTGGACTCCCAGATCCCTTTCACATGTAGTTTCGTTCAGCCAGGTGTCCCCCATCCTATATCTGTGCATTTCATTTTTCCACCCTAAGTGCAGTACCTTACATTTCTCTGTGTTGAATTTCATTTTTTTAGCTTTGGCCCAGTATTCTAGTCTATTCAGGTCATTTTGAATCTTGATCCTGTCCTCTGGAGTATTAGCTATTACTCCTAATTTGGTGTCATCTGCAAATTTGATAAGTATGCTCCCAATTCTGTCATCCAGGTCATTGATAAAGATGTTGAATAGCACTGGGCCCAGGACAGAGCCCTGTGGGACCCCACTGGTCACTTCTCTCCAGGATGAAAAGGAGCCATTGTTGAGTATCCTTTGGGTTCGGCCGGTCAACCAATTACAGATCCATGTAACAGTTGCCTTGTCTATCCCACATTCTACAAGCTTGTTTGCAAGAATATCATGGGAAACCTTGTCAAAGGCCTTACTGAAATCCAGATATACTACATCCACAGCATTCCCTTCATCTACCAAGCTGGTAATTTTATCAAAGAAAGAGATTAGATTTGTCTGGCATGACTGCTTTCTCTGAAACCCGTGTTGGCTTTTTCTGATTATGGCATTGCTTTCTAGATGTTCATAGACTCTCTTTTTAATGATCTGCTCCAGAATCTTTCCTGGTATCGATGTCAGACTAACTGGACGAGAATTGTTGGGATCCTCTTTTTTCCCCTTTTTGAAGATGGGGACAACGTTTGCCCTCCTCCCGTCTGCTGGGACTTCTCCTGTTTTCCAGGAGTTTTCAAATATGATTGCCAATGGCTCCGATATTACATTTGCCAGTTCTTTTACTACCCTTGGATGTAGTTCATCTGGTCCTGGAGACTTAAATTCATTTAGATTAACAAGGTATTCCTCTACTATCTCTTTACTTACTCTGTGCTGAAATTCCCCTATTCTGTCCTCTGCTCCATTATCCTCAGGTTGAGCACCCTTTGCCTTTTCTGAGAAGACTGAGGCAAAGAAGGTGTTGAGTAATTCTGCCTTTTCTCTGTCCCCTGTTAGCATTTTGCCATCTTCTCCACGCAGTGGCCCTACCGTTTCCTTCTTCTTCCTTTTGCTGTGGACATATCCAAAAAAAGCCCTTTTTGTTGTTCTTAACCTCTCTAGCAACCCTGAGGTCATTCTGCTCTTTAGCATTTCAGAGTTTACCCCAATATTTATTTGTTTGAACTCCTCTTTGGTCATTTCCCCATTTTTCCATTTCTTATGCTTAGCTCAGTTGAAAGTTCTTTACTCATCTTCCCTTGATTTGGACACTATATTCCCATTGATGCTGACTGGAATTGCATTGGCTTTTCTATCTGTCCTATCACACTGTTTGTCAAAGGCTTAAATAACATCTTGTTTGTGGTGAGGACATCTGGTTACCCTGAGACAGAGTGACCAAAGGTCCTCTTTTCTGAGGACATATCCTCCATTTCAGCCTTAGGTCCAGGAAGAATTCCCAAATGTCCTCCATTTTAGCACGAAGAAGAAGCCTGCATTTATATTTATATTAGTGTTAGTAGCCATGGCTACAGTTTTCTTGTATGCACTCCATTTTGCAGTATCTTCTCCTCCTTTACAGTGAGGATATCTGGTCACCATCTCCATTTTTAAACTTAGATTCAACAAGAGTAGGGAGCCACTGGGTGGCCTTGGCCAAAATTCCCACTCTCTCAGAGAAAGGCAAAGATATTTATTTTACATCCTAATTCTTCTTCCCGTAGTCCCTTTAGAGTATTTCCTTTTATTTTTCCTCCTTTATTCTCCATCAACATTTTGTAAATTTTATTAGTAATTAATAATAATTTGTTTTATTTATATACCGCTATTCCAAAGATCATAGCGGTGAACAGCAAGTAAGCTAATTACCAAGTAAGCTAATTTGCCCCCAACGGTCTGGGTACTCATTTTAGCTCCCTCCTCGGAAGGATGCAAGCCTGAGTCGAAACAAAAGAAAAACAAAAAAGCCTTTTATGTTCTCATTTTCTTACATTTCTCTTCCTTTCTGAACTATTTGTTCAAATTGTGTATACTTTTTCTTTTCTACATTCTTTTTCCTTCAATTTTTAATCCATTGTTCTATTTGCACATAGTGAAACCATGAAATTTTTATTCCCATAAGTTTTTTCTTTTATATTACCTTTCTCATTTCTTACATCTATCTAATCTTCTATTCTATTTTCCTTTCCTTTAACTCCTTATCTAACAATCCTATCAAATTCTTTGGAAATTTATATTCCATTATTATTGGTGCTATTATTGAATCTTCATTCATTAATTCTTTTTTTATGTTTATGCCATATTTCTATTATATTTTTCATAAGTGGGTTTCCAATCATTTTTATTTCTTTCCTAGTAAAGTTCTTAAAAAGATATTCCATATTCTCATATCTACTTCTTCTACTTCCAGCCATTCTAAATCTATCCCACCCAACATGCCTTCTATCACGTATCTCAATTGATTAGACTCATAATATCCTCTTATACTGGGAAGGCCTATCCCTCCCTCTCTTCGTGTTTTATACCAAAATTATTTATTTAATCTTGTTCTTTTCCCTCCATTACAGAATATATTTATTTGCTGTTGCCATTTATTCAGCTCAGTTTCCGAAACTTTTAATGGTATCATTCTAAATAAAAAAATTAATTTTGGCAATATTTTTATCTTGATTAATGCTATTCTTCCAGACCAGGATAATTGGATTTTTTTAATATTCTGCCAACTTTTTCTCCACTTCTTTCCTTAGTACTACCAAATTTTTATCTTCCATTTCCTTTAAATCTTTCGTTATATTTATTCCTAAATATTTTTTATTACTTCTTAATCTTATCTCTAAACTTTTTTGTTTTATAAAGTCAGATTCCTCTTTTTTGTATAATTAAATATAATCATTTCTGATTTATTCCAATTAATCTGTAACCCTGTCATTTCTCCAAATATCTCTAAATGTTCTTTTATTTTTCCCAATCTATCCAATAAATTTTTAATAGTTAATAGTGTATCATCAGCACATAAACTAATTTTATGATTTTTTAAACGTCCCATTCCTTCTAAGCTATTATCATTCCTTATAGCATTCTCTAACAACTCTATAACCACTGCAAATAATATTGGTGATAAGGGACACCCTTGTCTTGTACCTCTTGTCACTCTTATTTTGCTTGTTATCCCATCATTTACCATTACTTTTACTGAATTATCAAAATATAATTGGTCTATTAATCCTCTTATTCTATCCCTCATTCCAAATCTTTTCATAATTATTTTAAATGTTGGCAATTCCACACAATCAAATGCTTTAAATATGTCTAATGACAAAATCCCTGCCCTTATTTTTTTCTCCCCTATTACATGTATTTTATTCAACACTCTTCCTACTAAATTGGACAATTGTCTTCCTTTTACAAATCCACATGGATCCTTTCCTATATATGCATACATTTATTCAATCTATTTGCTATTATTGCTGATAAAATCTTTGCATCTTGATTTATTAATGATATGGGTCTATATGACCCTGGGTCGGTTAAATCTTTATCTGCCTTTGGTATTAAAATTACGAATGATTGGCGCCATGATGCTGGTATCTGCTCCCCATTCATTATTCCATTATATAATTCTTTTTTTCCTGTTTAATCTTTATTGATTTTTATACAAATAAAAACAAATTATAAAGTTATTCAATTACATTGATTCTGAACTTACCAGATAAAAACATACAAACCTAAGTAATTAGCACTTCCTAACTGACAATCCATTTTTTATCTTACATTATTAAATCAAGTACTGCTTTTTAATCAGAAATATATATATATATATATATATATATATATATATATAATATTTATATGTAAATTTCTCAAAATTGTCTATACCACCCTTATTTTTGAAAATCTCGCCTGAGAGAGACCCCCCTTAAAAATAAAGACCAATGCCTTTGAAGATTAACTACTTCCTTAACAATTTTTAACCATAGCTATCCACTTATAGATGGTGAAGGAAAAAAAGAAAGAAGTGAAGAACCTATAACAATTCAACATCCTAAAATACATTACACCCCCATTCTTGTTGAAGGAAATTGATTACTTCAATCCAATCTTTTTTATAAGTGTCCACTGTTTCGTTACGGAAAGCTCTTGAAAGTTTGTCCATTTCCATCATATCCAGGAGCTTGTAAAACCAATCTTCTTTCGTTGGGATTAAATTATTTTTCCAGAAGCGCGCAAACATTATTCTTGCTGCCGTTAACATATAGAAAATTATTTTACCATATTTTTTTTCCAAACTTAGATCAATTACGCTTAATAAAAATACATCCGGCAAGAATCTAAGATTTAAACCAAGAATTTTTTTGACTTCAAAATAAATCATTCTCCAGAATTTTGTTGTCTTTTCACATGTCCACCAGATGTGATACAATGTTCCTTGGACTTTGCCACATTTCCAACACATGTTGTCACTATTATTATACATTTTGCTAATTCTTATTGGGGTCAAGTAATTTAATTTTTTTTTATAATAACTCTCCTTAATATTTTGGCAGCAAGTATATTTCAATCTGTTTCCAAGTGAATTCCCATTGTTCCAAAGGGATATTAAAGCCAAAATTTCTAGCCCACTTAATCATATTATCCTTAACTACTTCCTCTTCCATTTGAAGACCAAGAATACATTTATATATTCTTGATAATGGAGCTTTTTTTATTTGAAAGCAGTTCTCGTTCTAAATCTGAATTTACATTTCCTAAGCCTTGTTGTTTTTTATCCATAGAAAAACGTTCAAGCAGCTGCCGGTAAAAAAACCATGAACTATCAAAACCTTGCTTTAAAAGACTTTCGTGAGATCTAAACTGGCAATCTCCATTATTTAAGATTGTCAAATCTTTATATTGAAGCCATACTTCCTTTTTAACATTGTACTTAAAGAAGGCTTCGTGAGGAGATGCCCAGAGAGGAATTTTGGTACAAATCAACTTCTTATATTTCTTCCAGACCCTTAATAAAGGCCTTCTTACAAAGTGAATATTGAAGTCTTGATGTACCCTCTGTTTGTCGTAAAAGAGGTACGCATGCCACCCGAATCTCATATTAACATTCTCCAGATTCAATAAATCCTCATCCTCTAAAATTAAGCATTCCTTCAACCACATTAAACATGTCGCTTCAAAATAAATTCTCAGATTCGGCATAGCGAGCCCCCTCCCCTTCTGTCGCATCTTGCATATATTTCATCCTTATTCTTGGCCTTCTACCTTTCCATATAAATTTGGAAAGGCCCTGTTGCCATTCCTTAAAAGGTCTATCATTTGTAACAATTGGCATCGTTTGAAAAAGAAAAAGAAATTTAGGTAAAACATTCATTTTAACCACAGATATCCTTCCTAATAAAGATAAACTCAAATCTTTCCATTTTTCTAAGTCTTTTTTCACAGCGGTCCATAATTTCCCGTAATTATTAACAAAGAGTTCCGAATTCTTATTTGTTACCCAGATTCCTAAATATCTACATTTTTTACATGCTTCAAATCCTGTAATCCGTTCTAGTTTTTGCACTTCTTCTACAGACATATTTTAAACTATAATTGCAGTTTTGTCCTTATTTATTTTTAATCCAGATATCATTTCAAATTTTTAAAATTCTTTTAACAATTCTTGAGCATCATTTACCGGATCACAGATGGTCACCATTAGATCATCAGCAAAGGCCCTTAATTTATGCTCAGTCCTATGTACCTGAATCCCTTTGATGTTTTGATTACTTCTTATATTCTGTAGTAGTGTCTCCATCACTAACAAAAAAAGTAGTGGTGAGAGAGGGCATCCCTGCCTTGTACCTTTGCCAATCTGCAGTGCCTTTGACCTTTCACCATTAATAAGCAAACTTGCATATTGATCCTGATATATTGCCCCCACCCAGCTAATATACCTGTCACCCAAATCACATTTCTTCAATACAGATTTCATCAGGTTCCAAGAAAGATTATCGAACGCCTTCTCTATGTCAAAGAAAAAGGCTGCAAGCTTCTTATTAATATGAACTTCATGATATTCAATAAGGTCAACAAAATGCCTAATATTGTCCTTGATGTACCTTCTTGGAATGAAACCCCTTTGATCTTTGTGAATAATGAATGTTATGACTTTTTTTTAATCTGTCTGCTAAGACGCTCGCAAAAAGTTTATAGTCATTATTCAACAAAGAGATCGGCCTGAAGTTCTTTACTTGGGTCACATCTCTCTCCTCTTTAGGGATTAAGGAAATCAATGCTTCTTTCCAGGTGGTAGGAAAATAATTTTCCTTCAAGTCATTCATCACATTCCTTAGAGGTTCCGATAGTTCTGCTTGAAAGGTCTTATAATATTGCGCAGGGAAGCCATCCGGGCCGGGAGCGCTGGCAGATTTGCTACATTTGGTGGCTTGAAGGATTTCTGCGGTAGTGATTGGGAGATTCAGGAAGGATTTTTGTTCCGGCGTAATTTGACGTAGCTTTATGTTTTTAACATAATGATCTATTTTCTCTAAGTCGTCCTCTTGCTGGCTATACAAATTTTTATAAAAGCTATAAAAAGCTTTATTAATCTTATTTCGATCAGTGGTCATTTGTTGGTTCAACTGAATCTTGGTTATCATCTTTTTCTCTTTCTGCTCTTTAAGTTTGTTTGCCAACCATTTGTCTGACTTATTAGAGTATTGAAAACTTTTTAATCTCAAGAACTTAAGTTTATTTTCTTTCTCTGCGGAAAGAAGCATTGAGAGTTGTTTCTGCAAAATCTTAACCTCTGAATTTATGTTAGAGCTTGTAGGATTTTTATAGAGTTCATCTTCTTTCTCCTTCAGTTTATTTGTCATTTCCTGTAGTTTTTCTTTACGTTTCCTTACCCATTCCACATTCTTTTTTATGAAAAAACCTCTGAGAACCGCTTTCGAAGCTTCCCATACTGTAACGTCATTAGTACCTTTCCCCACATTTTCCTGGAAATAATATTTAAGAGTTTCTTTCGCTTCTTCTATAATCTTTGGGTGCTGCAGAAGCTTTTCATTTAATCGCCAATTATAAAGTGGTTTTTTCATTTTAATTTTTAACGTCACAGGGTTATGATCTGATAACGACCTTGGGAGTATATCCATTTTAGTTACTAAAGTAGAAAGTGATTTAGAAACCAAAAAGAAGTCAATTCTTGAGAAAGATTTGTGCCTATTAGAAAAGAAAGTGAAGTCTCTTGCATTTCCATATAAATGCCTCCAGCTATCAATCAACACATTTGTTGATTGATAAAAGCCTTGGAATCACTTCCTTTGCCATCCCCCTTTTTCCACATCACCTCCTGGATCTTTCCAGCCCCCAAAGGTGGTAAGGCAATTCGAAGGAATGACTAGCCTAGAGATAGGAAAAAAGATTGCTGGGCATATTAGTGAAATATGGCCCAGACACAGGGAAAAGGTGCTAATAGATATAAGACAGTCAGCCAGGGAAAGAACTTGAATAGGGTTTTGGGGAGCTATGATTGATGAAATAGTTCAGGGGTCACTGTGTGATCTAAAGCAAGCTTCCACTTTGCTCTTTTTCACAACAGTGCCTGGCTGTTCCTGTTAAGTTCTGATGGAGAGTCTGGTCTGAAAAACGTCTGAATAACCCTTTAGTCAGTAGAAGTAACCACACACTGTGGGTCACATACATCAACCCTCTCCTGTTATTTTTGCTAGATATGGGCTCCTCTGGGTCTCTCTGGCTTCTTCTAAAGATTGGGAGACAAAAAGGATTTCTGCTCCACAAACCCTCTGGGAACAGCAATTCTCCTTTTAAAAATGGATGCAGCCCCAAATTCCTTCCATGCCTGATCCCTTCTCCATCTGGTTTCATAGCATTTAGCATTTTTCATCTATTTTAAGCCATTTGAGGGCATGAATTTTTGGAAAATGTTTTAAAAAATCTTTAGAGATGCATGTTTTTGGAAGGGGTATTGGGAAGCCAAAGAGCCAGAAAAAGGTCCTTGAAGTCTGTGGGGGCGTTCCCACTTGGCAGATAAAAAGGATTATATTGGCGCGATTCTGATTTGGATTATGTTCCGGGAATGATTCGAATTTTTTCCATCGTTTCCATTACGAAAAGGGGCAAATTACCTCAATTCATTTAGACCCTGTTTTTGTTCCCATTTATTTTAAATCGCTTTATTTTAAAGTGGATTAATTTTCTCCCCATTCCCATTTGTGTCTGCAAGCTGTCAATCAAGTGCGTAGGTTTCAGATGTCACAAGTCTTGGGCTTTTTTTGGGGGTGGGCAGCCAATGAAAATTGGCTGCATCTGAGGCTCTTCTGTTGTGTCTCCCCAGACTAGAAGGAGCCTTATTCGTGCTCTTCTGTGTCTCCGCATATTAACTGCCATAACTCAGTGCTAGGGAATCCTGGGAATGGTAGTTTATTATGGCACCAGCACTCTCTGGCAGAGGAGGATAAATGTCTCACAAACACAACAGTTTTTTCCCGTAAATTAAAAAAGTTGTGACTTTATAATTTAGTTTAGAAATATATATATATATATACACACACACACACACACACAGGAAAATGCAACATGGGATATACAGTGAAAGAAATAAAACATGTATGTGAGAGTCAGGATGACTCAGCAAAAGCAATTAGAAGCCACACAGGTGTAAAAGGTAATGGAATTAGCAAGTCCTAAATGCCAAGGACAGAAATGCAAAGTGGATAATTGAACACACCTGAGAATTGTTAAGTGGACAAGGTGAGATGATGAAATCATTAATTATGGGATGAACCAAGAGAACCAATGAAAATGGATGTACACGCCCACTGGGTGGAAACTGACAAGAGTGGGTGGTGTTTTCCAATGACTATAATAATTGCTATGAATCCCAATGTATTTTGTGGGTAGTAGTGGGTAGTAGTGAGTAGTTGTGGAGGAGTATTGGAGTTGTGTTGGATAGTTTTGGAGCTGTATATAGTAGAATAAAGTAGATCTTTTATGTAAGACTACTGAGTTGTCTGGTGTCTTGAGTGAAGATACAAGAGCCAGCTGGATCCTGAAGAAGTGGAAGACTTCTGTGGAAGCAAGAGTGAGAAGGCTTGGAGAGTTTGTCAGGGTCTTCAGCCTATTCTCTGTAACTCTGCTGCTTTAGAGCAAAGCTTTAACCACTGGCCAAAACTGGTCAGTGCCGGTGCGTAACAAGGTGGTGAGTTCGAGCCAGAGGTGAAGAGCAACAACTCCCATCATCCCTGACATATATACACACACACACACACACAAATACAGTATGTATGTGTGTATATACCTATATGTTTGTGTGTGTTTATATATATAATAATAAACATATGTGTGTGTATAAAAGTATATATACAGTAGAGTATCGGTTAACCGACTTTCGGTTAACCAACACTCCGGATTATCCGACGTCCCATGCTTCTTCATGAGAAGAAGCATGGGACGTCGGATTAGGAACAAAAGTCCCTCGGCTCACCTCCCTTGCGGCCGTAAGTCCCGCCCCTTTCCCCTTGGCGGCCTCCCATGGTTGGTTGGGAGGCTGGGAAGGGGTGGGACTTTCAGCTGCCTACAAGCCCCAGGGGGCTTTGCGGCTGGAAGTCCCACCCCTTCCCAGCCTCCCAACCAATCAGGGAGGCTGCCAAGGGGGAAAGGGGCGGGACCTCCAGCTGCAAGGCCTGCTGAGGCTTGCAGTCCCATCCCCTTCTCCCTGAGGTTGCCTGGCAGCCCTGGGGAGAAGAGGAGGAGGTGGACCCCCCCGTCCCTTCCTTCCTGCGGGTGCTGTACCCAAAGGAAGGAAGGGAGGAGGAGGAGGCGGCCCCACCCGTCCCTTCCTCCCCGTGGGTGCTGCACCTGCAGGAAGGAAGGGAGAAGGAGGAGGCAGCTCCACCCATCCCTTCCTCCTTGCGGGTGCTGCACCTGTGGGAAGGAAGGGAGAAGGATGAGGCGGCCCCACCCATCCCTTCCTCCTCACGGGTGCTGCACCTGTGGGAAGGGAGAAGGAGGAGGCAGCCCCACCCGTCCCTTCCTCCCCATGGGTGCTGCACCTGCAGGAAGGAAGGGGGAAGGAGGAGGCAGCTCCACCCGTCCCTTCCTCCTCGCAGATGCTTGCACCTGTGGGAAGGAAGAAGGAGGAGGCGGCCCCACCCGTCCCTTCCTCCCCGTGGGTGCTGCACCTCGGGAAGGAAGGGAGAAGGAGGAGGCGGCCCCCCCGTCCCTTCCTCCTCGCGGGTGCTTGCACCTGTGGGAAGGGAGAAGGAGGATGCAGCCCCCACCCGTCCCTTCCTCCTTGTGGGTGCTGCACCTGTGGGAAGGAAGGGAGAAGGATGAGGCGGCCCTACCCATCCCTTCCTCCTCGCGGGTGCTTGCACCCATGAGAAGGGAGAAGAGGAGATGGCCCCCACCCATCCCTTCCTCCTCGCGGGTGCTGCACCTGCGGGAAGGGAGAAGGATGAGGCGGCCTCACCCGTTCCTTCCTCCTCGCGGGTGCTTGCACCCATGGGAAGGGAGAAGGAGGAGGCAGCCCCCACCCATCCCTTCCTCCCCGCAGGTGCCGTACCGTGGGAAGGGAGAATGAGGAGGCGGCCCCCACCCGTCCCTTCCTCCCCGTGGGTGCTGCACCTGCGGGAAGGAAGGGAGAAGGAGGAGGAGGCCCCACCTGTCCCTTCCTCCTCGCAGGTGCTTGCACCCATGGGAAGGCAGAGGAGGAGGCGGCCCCCACCCGTCCCTTCCTCCTCGCGGGTGCTTGCACTCATGGGAAGGGAGAAGAGGAGATGGACCCCACTCGTCCCTTCCTCCTCGCGGGTGCTGCACCTGCGGGAAGGAAGGGAGAAGGAGGAGGCAGCCCCACCCATCCCTTCTTCCTTGTGGGTGCTTGCACCCATGGGAAGGGAGAAGAGGAGATGGCCCCCACTCGTCCCTTCCTTCTCGCGGGTGCTGCACCTGCGGGAAGGAAGGGAGAAGGAGGAGGCTGCCCCACCCGTCGCTCCTCGTGGGTGCTTGCACCCGTGGGAAGGGAGATTAAGGAGGCGGCCTCCACCAGTCCCTTTCTCCCGGCGGGTGCTGCACCTGTGGGAAGGAAGGGAGAAGGAGGAGGCGGCCCCACCCATCCCTTCCTCCTCGTGGGTGCTTGCACCCGTGGGAAGGGAGAGGAGGAGGCGACCCCCACCTGTCCCTTCCTCCTCGCGGGTGCTTGCACCCGCGGGGAGGAAGGGAGTGGAGGAGGAGGCCCCGCCCTCCTCCCCTTCTATCCGTGGGTCCCTGCGCCAATGATGGCACTCGCAGGGAGAAGGGAAAGGAGGGAGCCCCATCCCTTCCCTTTCCCCTGCTTGGTGCCTGGTTTAGCGTCAGCACCCGCAGGGAGAAGTGGGGGGGGGGGAAGTCTGAATTATCCGACATACTGTATTCGGTTATCCGACTACAAGCCGGTCCCGTTTATGTCGGATAATCAAGACTCTACTATATATCTATCTATCTGTCTGTCTGTCTGTCTATCTATCTATCGTGCGTGTGCGTGTGTGTTTGCCAAATCGGATCAAGGAGGAGAAGGCAGTGCGGTTCAGTGGGTAGAGTCTCTGCAGCCAAAGTCCAGGGCTGGCAAATTGGATCAAGGAGGAGAAAGCAGTGGGGTTCAGTAGGTAGAGACTCTGCATGCAAAGCTCAGGCTTGGCAAATCGGATCAAGGAGGAGAAGGCAGTGGGGTTCAGTGGGTAGAGACTGTGCAGCCAAAGTCCAGGGCTGGCAAATCGGATCAAGGAGGAGAAGGCAGCGGGCTTCAGTGGGGAGAGACTCTTTGGAGAAGAGAGAAGAGAAGGCTCGATCCCCCCCCTCAGATCCCTGGGCGTCCAATCTCGCCTGTGTCTTCCCATAGTTCCTCTGGGAAAGAGAGAAGAAAAGGCTCGATCCCCCCCTCAGATCCCTGGGTGTCCAGGCTATTCTTTGTCTCCTCAGATTCCCTTGGGGAAAGAGAGAAGAGAAGGCTCGATCCCCCCTCAGATCCCTGGGTGTCCAGGCTCTTCTTTGTCTCCTCAGATTCCCTTGGGGAAAGAGAGAAGAGAAGGCTCGATCCTCCCCTCAGATCCCTGGGCGTCCAATCTCGCCTGTGTCTTCCCATAATTCCTCTGGGAAAGAGAGAAGAGAAGGCTCGATCCTCCCCTCAGATCCCTGGGTGTCCAGGCTCTTCTTTGTCTCCTCAGATTCCCTTGGGGAAAGAGAGAAGAGAAGGCTCGATCCTCCCCTCAGATCCCTGGGCGTCCAGGCTCTTCTGTGTCTCTCCAGATTCCCTTGGGGAAAGAGAGAAGAGAAGGCTCAATCCCCCCCTCAGATCCCTGGGTGTCTAGGCCCTCCTGTGGCTTCCCATAGTTCCTCTGGGAAAGAGAGAAGAGAAGGCTCGATCCCCCCTCAGATCCCTGGGCATCCAGGCTCTCCCGTGTCTCCCCAGATTCCCTTGGTGAAAGAGAGAAGAGAAGGCTCAATCCCCCCTCAGATCCCTGGGCATCCAGGCTCTCCCGTGTCTCCCCAGATTCCCTTGGTGAAAGAGAGAAGAGAAGGTTTGACGACCCCCCCCCCCTCAGATACCTAGGCATCCAGGCTCTCCTGTGTCTTCCCATAGTTCCACTGGGAAAGAGAGAAGGAGCCTCCATTCCCCCAAATCCCTTTGCCTCCCCCATTGCTCCCTGGGCTGTCTGAGAGGTGAGCAAGCAGGCATGTACTGAAAAGCCCATCTGCTGCACAGGCGCTCAGGCAGAGGCAAAAGAAGAAAAAAGAAAAAAGAATAGTTAAAAATGGTGTTCAATGGCTCTCCTCACACATTGGTCTATGAATGAGGAGCAGAGGGGAGGTTGCAATACACTGGGGGAAAGGCTATGTGAATGGAAGAAAATGGCGCCGGCGATGCAGAAAGAGAACAAAGAGGGTGACGCCCCCAGGCCAGCCCCTTGAGCGCTGCTCCTCCCATCTCCAGGTTCCTGAATCAGACACCCTTATCATTCCCATTCAGATACCGCGAATCGGACCCCGGGAGCAAAAATAATCAGCTTTAAAACCTACTGTTTTTTTAAACCAGTTGATAGGCTTATAAATCAAATTATACAATATAAATCGAATCAGATTCGAAACACAATGAGAACGATTCTGGGGCAATGCGGATCAGATTCAGGCTTAGGTGGAAACAATACCCCCTTAATTCGCATCATGATCCGCGTTTTATGCGAATGGGAACGCCACCGGTATGGGACAGGAGGTCAACAGCTTTCTCAGCCCACTTCTGTCAAAAGATCTCCCAGCTGAAAGAAAAGTATCACATCCAGACCAAGGCGGATTGCAGCTCTCCTCTTGGAAGGGGAAGGGGCTAAAGTTGGGGGGGGGGGTTTAGGCAGCTCTCCCAATGTTATTGATCCCATGCCATTCCTCAGAAAGACTCCTCTGAAAGGGATCTGATCTTTGGCAAGCCTCTGTTCATCTTGTTCCAGCCTTTCTGCAAGCAGATATGGACACTGGGCTTAAACCAAGCTCTCTAAAGTTCCAGGCAACAATGTTGCGTTTGAGCAAGTCATCTCTCAGGAGATCCATGAATTGGATCATGGAAGGAAGGCGGGAGAGCCGTAGGTCTGCTCTAGACCTCCAAGTCTGAGTGAAAAACTGGATGAAGCTTAGCCTAAACAAATGACCAAACATTTGAACATTCAGAATGAGGAGATGGAATAGGAATGGGCCCTTACAACTGATATCACTTGTACATGAAACTGGCAAGAATGGAAGGTCCAGCAAACTCCAGACTTGCCTTGCTGACAATGTCATTGGAACCAGGCACACCAAAGTCTAGTACAAAGAGATGGATCGTGTTAGTTCATTTTAATTAATTTCTCTGTCCCCTCCTCATCTGTCCAGATGGTGGAAGAACATACACCCAAACTCATAATGTACCTACAGCTCTAAATATCTGTATTTGGGCAAGTTGAATAAACAAACTGAACACCCTAAAAAAACCCTATCTTCCATGAAGACAGGAGCTAGGAAGCTCAGTTGTGGAGCTGAGTTCCCTCCATTGTGAGACATCTTCATCAGAACACCTTCCCCTTTGTGACATGTCCCTGCTGGCAGCCTTTAACAGGCTTGACTGAAAGAAGCCCTTTTGTGGGAGTAAGGAGATCGAGGTAGAAGGAGGGAGGAGTTGTTTGAGAGAGTTAGAGCGAGTTAGAGTCAGCCTTTATTTTAATTAGTTAGAGTTTAGAGATTTAGTTTGTTTTGTATCCTTTTAGACATAGACGTAGCTGTTTTATTTATTTATTTATTAGTGTTCTGTTATTAGTGTTACTAGTGTTTATTATTATTACTTAACAGTTACTTTTCTTTTCATAATCTCTAGAATATATTCTTTGGAGGGAGGGTGGGGTGTAGATTAGAGAAAAAACAGGCAAGGAAAGTGGCAGTCGATCTGAAAGATGTGAGTAGCCTTTCTTTCTGATCTCTAGTTGTGTTGCCGTTTTCTTTCTGTTTCGGCCCTTCTGACTGTCTCCCTCCAGCCATGACCCACTTCCAACTTCCATTCTCTGTTGCCAAAAGGGACAGATCCTCAGTTGAGCAGCAGGCCCTCTGTATTCACAGATTCTTTATCCATGGATTCAAGCATCCACGGCTTGTAAACGTTAAAGAAAATATATAAATTTCATAAAGCAAAGCTTGATTTTTGCCATTTCAGATAAGGGACTATGTCACTATATTTAAAGGGCTATATCTATATTATATTTAAAGGTCCTGGAACCAAACCCCAGTGGATACCAAGAGTCCACTGTTCATCTCATTCTCTTTTTTGACACTTCCTTGACTCAATAAGAAACGTTCGGTGTTTTCATTGATTAAAGCCAATATTATTCTTTATGAAAGGCAATGAGAAATGAGTCAAGATTTTAAACCAACAAGGCCCTGATGGCTGCTGTGCCAAATATTGTGGGTGCAGGATTGGACCATTGTTAATTTGGGAGAAATCCTGGGCATAGCTGAGGGAGTTTTTCTCAAGCAATTCTCCTCTTTATCAGCTTGGTTTTCACTATTTTGGTTTAATGTCTCCAATCCTGTCCCTTGCCCCAATGCTCAGCCACACAAATGAGAAGCAAATTCACTTGCTTGGGAACATTTTCTTGTTTCAACCAATAATTCCCTTGGGGAGAAGGGTCCCAAGTAGAAGTATAGAGATCCAAACTCCCAGTTTCTAGCAGGTTCTCCAGGTGAACAGTGTAAACTGCGTGGGCTAGAGTTTATAAATCAGACTGCTATGGCCTAAAGTGGCAAGCTCAAATAAGGCAACTACTTCTGGGGTAGCAGAATGCTATGGAGAGGAGGATTACCTGCTTCTTAGCACCTATCTTTCAGGATTAGTTGTGGGACATTTCACGTGAAGGGATTGCTAACCACAGGGGCTCATTCCCACTGGCAGTATAACTCAATTTCTGAGCGACTTTGCTGCATGTCAGCAATTGATTCCAAAAGGTCCCTTGTTCTCGGTACAAAACAGGATTTTTTCCTTACTCCAGTGTAATCGGGATTTTTGGGCACGATCGTCATCCCCATTAGTTTGCGTCGCTTCAAAAATAAATGTCAATCATCATGGCAGGAGGAGTGTGGAGTTATTTCCCCATAATCTAGAGATTATGGGGGTGGGGGGAGACCCCTGCCAGCCTTGGATTGGGTGATGAGTTTTAAAAGTGGAGGAAGAACTTCCGGTTTTGCTGTGGAGGCGAGTAGCGGTGCGAGGCAAAGTTCCACACCGCAAATTTCAGCTGCTGCAAGCCGCTTATCTTAGGATACCTCAACACGGGGAGTCTTGGGGTACAAGGACCTGTTGGAGACCTGCGCCACTCCTAAAGGAGGCGAACCCCTGAGGGAGAAAACCAAAGGAGGAGTGACGGGAGTCGAAGGGCTTCTGGCGCAGCATCTGTTTCCGAAAGGTACCAGCCAATGCGGCAAGCTTTGTTTTTGTGCTTTGAAGAAAGAAGAAGGTGTATATTTGGTTTCTTGGATCTCTTTAAAGTTCTCAGCAGTATCTCCATATTAAGGAGTTTGAGGGGAAAAGATAACCTTGAGAAGTAAAAAGATGGGAGACGTATAACTTGTTTTGGATTTGGAACGCCAAAAGGGACTGGAAAGAAATTTTTTTGGACTATTGGAGTAAGCCTCTCAAGGATGTGTGTTGAGTAAGTATTGTTGTTGATATACTTATTCTATGAATTAAGAAAGGAAAGGAAAGGAGCTTTAAACTTCACCGTGGATATTTAAGGACAGATAAAACCATTTTCTCCTCCTCTTTCCATTTGGGAAGAAACAATAACATGAATGAGAGTGGTCTGAACACCCCTCAGATATCGTCTTGGATGCAGAAAGCTGTGTTGTGTTTGGACAATTCGGTATTTACTTTTATTGAAGGAGGAAAGAGATTTAAAAGAGACTAAAACTAAACTTGAGAGAGTCATAGAAACATAGAAAAATTTGCAAGAAATCGAATTTGTGAAGATTATAGAAATATAAGATATAAAGAAGGGTTTAAGTTTGCATACAGACAGCTGCAGCTGGTAAGAGAAGACTGGGGTTTGACAGCTACGTGGGCAAAAGGACAGAGGGAGCAAAAGGATAAGAAGGACCCAAGAAGGAAAGAGGATCAGCTGAGGCAACTGAGAAGACAATTAAAGCAAGCTGAATTTAAAAAGGAAATGTACTGGATAAGAAGAAAACAGACAAATAGACAAATAGATAAGTACAAAGAGAAGATTTAATAAAAGGACAAAAGAGGAATAAGAATAGAGGAACTTTACAACGCGGAGCTTTCTTGGAGACTGACAAGCTACTGATATAGTCTTTCTTTGGAGTCTTTTTTTTTGGGGGGGGTGCAACACGAGCAGTTACAAATTACCTACTGAACTGTTTAACTGAATGCAAACTAGAAGTATGGCCGCAAGAAGAGGATCGGTGGGAAGGGAGGATATTAGTGCTATAATTCTTCAAGAACTGAGAGGATTTAAGAAATCTTTTAAGAAAGAGATAAGGGACGAATTGAAGGATACAAGGGATGAGATAAGGGGGGATTTGCAGAAAGAACTATAGGGGTTGGGGAAAAAGATAGAAAATCTAACGAAAGAGATATCAGGTATTAAGGAAGAGGTAGAGGAAGTGTTGGAAAGGACAGAGTGTTTGGAGAAAAAAGCGGAGGATTTGGAAAGGGCCCAATTGAAGGAACAACAAATCAGTCTTTTACAGGAAGTGTGTTACAGGGAAAGGGCAATCAAAATTAGAGGACTTAAAGAAGAGCAAGATGAAAAAATATATGAAAAAATAATACCAATTTTGGCAAAATACATAGAGATAGAGGAAGATCTGATGGAGGCACAGATTGATAAAATATTTAGAGTTAGTTCTAAGGTTGCTAGAGAAAGAAAGCTGGATAGGGACATAACAGTTTGTTTTACAAGTTCACGAATGAGAGAACTGGTGTTACAAGCAAATTATGAGAAAAAGCTTATTGTAGAAGACAGAATTATTGAGATATACAAGGATTTGCCATTACAAATAATAAGGAAAAGAAAGGAATATAAATTTCTAACTGAACTGTTACAGAAGAGTGAGATATTTTATAGATGGGGACAAGATTGAAGGAGTGATCTTTAGTTATCAACAGAAAAGATATAAAATAAGTACAGTGGAGCAAGCCAAAAACTTTTTTGAAAAATTGAATAGAGATAACAGGGAACAAGAACAGGAAAGGAGTGAGAGGGAGAGAAAAGAACAAGAAAGTGCATATAAACAAAGAGAGGAAAAGAAGCAAGGGAAAAACCAAGAAGGGAAAGGAAAACAAAGGAATAAGGAGGCTGCTTTGGACAACCAAGGGAACGACAAAACAGAAGGATATGCTGTGCAAGAGTTAGGGTAATTAGAGATAAATTTGGTAAGAGGAGTGGGATAATAAAGAAAGCAAGAAAGAGAAGATGGGATTTAAGATTATATCATGGAATGTAAAGGGAATAAGTCAGGAAAAGAAAAGAAAACATGTAATGCATTATTTGGGGAAGAATAATTTCGATTTGCTTTGTCTACAGGAAACTAAGATGAAGAATGGGGATATAAAGTATTTAAGAAATAATAAATTGGGAAACTTATTTTGTGCAACGGTTAACAAGAGGGAAAGAGGAGTTGCAATATTTGTACATAAGAAATATGAAGCAAAACTGTTGAAAAAAGATGAAAATGGTAGATATATTTGTATAGAAATTTTGTTGGATAATACCAAATATGTATTTGTAAATGTGTATGGTCCGCTGGAGAAGAAGGATGTTTTCTATAACGATTTAGGAGAAGTTATCAGAGATTTGGATAATAATAATTTATTATTATAAATTATTATTAATAATTTCAATGGTGTTGAAAAACCTCAGAGAGATAGGAAATCACCGAATAAAAAAATAAAAAAGAAACAAGGGATTCTTCCAAAAAGTTATTTTGACTTAAAAGAAGAATATAATTTGGTTGATGTGTGGACTCAGTGTTATGGAGATAAAGAAGGTTATACTTTCTTTTCTGATGTTTACAAATCCTTCTCAAGATTAGATATGTTTTTAGTAACGAAGCAAATAGCTACGAAGATTAAAAAGATGGAAATATAGCCAAGAATAATGTCAGACCACAATATGATAGAATTAGAAATGGACATTAGTAGGAAAAGAAATACAGGATGGAGATTGTGTGAGGAAATTTTAGAGGACCAAGATTTCGTAAACAAAAATTAAAAAGAATTAGAAATGTTCTTTAAGGAAAATATTGATAAGGGGATTAAGATGAAAGTACTATGGGATACTAGTAAAGCGTTTCTTAGAGGCTTATTTATACAAAGAACAATAGAATTAAGAATAAAAGAAAGACAATTAGAGGAAGAAATTAAAAAGAAACTGAGAATTAAGGAACAAGAGCTACAAAGATCTAAGGGTGATAAGAAATTAGTAAATGAGATCAGAATTGTAAAAGAACAATTGACAAAAAAGAGGCGAAGGACGCCCGTGCGGGCATCCATGTCGGCTCCTTCCCAGCTTCTGAGGCACCTCCAGGCCCCTCGGAGGCCGGGAAGGAGGCAGAGGACATCCGCACGGGCGTCCATGCTGGCTCCTTCCCGGCTTCTGAGGCACCTTCAGGCCCCTCAGAGGCCGGGAAGGAGGCAGAGGACACCCGCGTGGGTGTCCATGCCAGCTCCTTCCCGGCTTCTGAGGTGCTTCCAGGCCCTTCAGAGGCCGGAAAAGAGGCGGAGGACACTCGCACAGGCATCTTCGCCGGCTCCCTCCCAGCTTCTGAGGAGCCTCCAGGCCCCTCGGAGGCTGGAAAGGAGGCGGAGGACGCCCGCGTGGGCGTCCATGCCGTCTCTTTCCTGGCTTCTGAGGGGCCTCCAGGCCCCTCGGAGGCTGGAAAGGAGGCGGAGGACACCCGCGTGGGCGTCCATGCCGCCTCCATCCCGGCTTCTGAGGGGCCTCCAGGCCCCTTGGAGGCCAGGAAGGAGGCAGGGGACATGCGCGGGCCTCGTTGCCGGTTCCTTCCTGGCTTTTGATGGGCCTCCAGGCCCCTCGCAGGCTGGAAAGGAGGTGGAGGACACCCACGCAGGCATCCATGCCGGTTCCTTCCTGACTTCTGAGGGGCCTCCAGGCCCCTCGGAGGCCGGGAAGGAGGCAGAGGACACCCGCGTGGGCGTCCATGCCAGCTCCTTCCCGGCTTCTGAGGCGCCTCCAGGCCCCTCGGAGGCCGGAAAGGAGGCAGAGGACACCCATGCAGGCATCTTTGTTGGCTCCCTCCTGGCTAATGAGGGCCTCCAGGCCCCTCGCAGGCTGGAAAGAAGGCGGAGGACACCCACGCAGGCGTCCATGCCAGTTCCTTCCTGACTTTTGAGGGGCCTCCAGGCACCTCGGAGGCCGGGAAGGAGGCGGGGGACACCCGTGTGGGTGTCTTCGCCGGCTCCCTCCTGGCTAATGAAGGGCCTCCAGGCCCCTCGCAGGCTGGAAAGGAGGTGGAGGACACCCACGCAGGCATCCATGCCGGTTCCTTCCTGACTTCTGAGGGGCCTCCAGGTACCTTGGAGGCCAGGAAGAAGGCAGAGGACACCCGTGCAAGCGTCCATGCCGGCTCCTTCCCAGCTTTTGAGGCGCCTCCAGGCCCCTCAGAGGCCGGGAAGGAGGCGGAGGACATCCGCGCGGGTGTCCATGCCGGCTCCTTCCTGGCTTCTGAGGTGCCTCCAGGCCCCTCAGAGGCTGGAAAGGAGGCGGAGGACACCCGCGCGGGCGTCCATGCCGGTTCCTTCCTGACTTCTCACGGGCCTCCAGGCACCTCGGAGGCCGGGAAGGAGGCAGGGGACATGCGCGGGCCTCGTTGCCGGTTCCTTCCTGGCTTTTGAGGGGCCTCCAGGCCCCTCGCAGGCTGGAAAGGAGGCAGAGGACACCCACGCAGGTGTCCATGCCGGTTCCTTCCCAGCTTCTGAGGCGCCTCCAGGCCCCTTGGAGGCCGGGAAGGAGGCTGAGGACAACCGCGCGGGCGTCCATGCCAGCTCCTTCCTGGCTTCTGAGGTGCCTCCAGGCCCCTCGGAGGCCGGAAAGGAGGCAGAGGACACCCGCGCGGGCGTCCATGCCGGTTCCTTCCTGACTTCTCCGGGGCCTCCAGGCACCTCGGAGGCCGGGAAGGAGGCGGGGGACACCCACGCGGGCGTCCATGCCGGCTCCTTCCCGGCTTCTGAGGCACCTCCAGGCCCCTCGGAGGCCAAGAAGGAGGCGGAGGACATCCGTGCCGGCATCCATGCCGGCTCCTTCCCGGCTTGTGAGGTGCCTCGGAGGCCGGGAAGGCGGCAGAGGACACTTGCGCGGGCGTCCATGCCAGCTCCCTCCCGGCTGCTGAGGGGCCTCCAGGCCCCTCAGAGGCTGGAAAGGAGGCGGGGGACACCCGCCCGGGTGTCTACGCCGGCTCCTTCCCCGCTTCTGAGGGTCCTGGGATGTGGCCCGCGGGCCGGGGGTTGCCAAACCCTGAACTAGATCTAAACTAACAAAATGGATTTGAACAAGGAGAAATGCAAGGTATTACACTTAGGCCAGGGGTAGGCAACCTGCGGCCCGCGGGCCGGATGCGGCCCGGCGAGGCCTTGGGACCGGCCCCCGCCTGGTCCTGCCGCTGATTGCTGCCGGGGCCTTTGGGGGGTAATTGTCTATAGAAGCCTCAGAAACATGCATTTATATTAACATTTTTTAAAAAATCTGCAATTTTTTTCACGTGTCCTCCATTTTTTAAAAAAAGTGTCTTCCATTTGAAAATTTTGTCCTACATTTGTCCTGGTTTATTTATATATTTATTTCTTTAAAAAACTATTTAATTATTTATTTTTTGGCTTTGGCCCCCCAGTTGTCTGAGGGACAGCAACCCGGCCCCCGGCTCAAAAAGTTTGCCTACCCCTGACTTAGGCAGAAAAACTGAAACATTTAAGATGGACGGCAGCTGGCTTGACAATTACATATGAAAGGGGTCTAGGAATCTTAATAGACTTCAAACTGAACCTGAGGCAACAGTGTGATAGGATAGCTAGAAAAGCCAATGCAATTCCAGTCAGCATCAATAGGAGTATAGTTTTTTTATAATCTTTATTGAGTTTTAATATATAAAAAAAGGAGAAAGTCAAACACATTCCTATTGAATATAATCGTACATTGTTCCTTTGCTCTTCTCCCCCCTCCCCCCTTTATTATTCTTTGTGTTGCTGAACTCTTAGCTATAATTTTTTAATTTCTCATGAAGTCAGTCAAGTGTTATCTCTTTATCTCTGATTTGCCCTTACTCTTATGCTTAGTTACTAAGACTATATGTATCATACATCCTCTTCTATCTTATTTTAACAAACCAAGTATTATCCCTTCACCTTAACTTACTCTATGTTCTACAAATTCACTATATACCTTTTTTTGCTTGGTCATTTTTCTATCTTTTATCAGATTGGTATATTTGCAGCAGCCTTTTCCAGATAGCATTTCCTTCTTCTTCCTCTTTCTCATTTAGTGCTATTGTTAATTTATCCATTTCCAATATATCTAAGCTTTTTTCTAACTAGATCTCTATATCCGGTACATCTTTACTTTTCCATTGCTTTGCTAATACTATCCTTGCTTCCGTAATCAAATATAGTATAGTCTTCTTTTCCTTCCTTAATTCTTTATTTTTGATTATATTCAGCAGGCACATTTCTGGGAGCAATGGAAATTCCTTTTGGGTTATTTTCATTAACATCCTATGTACTTTAATCCAGAATTTTTTTACTACGGGGCATGTCCACCACATGTGATAAAAACTGCCTATACCTTTTTCACACTTCCAGCACAGCGCTTTGTCCTTTTTATATATTTTTGCTATTCTGCTCGGGGTAAGATACCACCTATGTAGCATTTTGTAGAAGTTTTCTTTAATATCTGTACATAATGTGAACTTGAGGTCTTTTCCCCACGCCTTTCCCCAACTTTCTAATTGAATATTATGACCTATGCTTTGTGCCCATTTCACCATTCCTTGTTTTATATGATTTTGTTCTAATTCCAACTTTAGAAAGCTCTTATAAAATTTTGCTATCTTTTTTCCTTTCCCATCTCCTAATATTATATCTAATTCTGTTTTTTTGTCCGTTATGCCATATTGATTCTCGTCTATTCAGTATCTTTCCCTTAATTGATAATACAAGAACCACGATATATTATAACCCTCCGCATTTAAATTTTCCCTTGTTTTCATAACCATTTTTCCTTCCTCCCTTTTCAACAGATCTTTATACCTTAGCCATGCCCTGCCCTCTATTTTACCTCTTTGTAAAAGTGCCTCGTGAGGGGAAGCCCAGTCTGGTAGTTGACTATAGATTTTTTCTTTATGAATTCTCCATACCCTCCATAATGATCTTCTTATAATATGATCTTTAAATTCTTTATTTAATTCCACTCTATCTAACCACATATATGCATGCCAGCCATATCTCAGATTGAATCCTTCTACTTTTAATATTTTTTCATCTTCCAACTCTATCCATGTCTTTATCCACTCCATACAGCATGCGTAAAAATACAATTTAAAGTCTGGCATTCCTAATCCTCCTCTCTCCTTAGCATCTGTCAAAGTTTCCCATTTAATTCTCGCTTTCCTTCCTGCCCAAATGAACGTTCTTAAATCTTTCTCCCATTCACTAAATACTTGGCGGGATACAGACGGGCAGGGGAAGACGTCTTGGAGGTGTATTCTGCTGAATACGGAGCCTCCAGACCACCCGCCCCGGGGGCGTGGCTCAGGTGTATGGGGCTTCCACACGGGGGACAGTGAAGACGCCTCACCTGGGGCCATTTCTGACCCGTAGCTTCCATACTGCCGCCTCGGAGGACGCCACAAAGAGAGAGGCAGCTTCCGCACGGGCAGCCAAAACCGCGGGTTTTTTTTTCTTTTGCTGGCTGAGAAGTGCACAGCTGCGGCAGTTCAGCACCGGCCGGCAATTTCCCTTTTGCCGGATGCGGAATGCGCATGTGCACATTTAAAGCACCCAGGCCCCTTTAAACTTTTTTCCCGACCTACCCATGAACAAAGGTGGCCTCCTGCCAGCTGGTGATCAGCTGATGTTGGCATCCTTGCCCGCTTGCGCATTGCGAGTGCCACCACTGGCATCATGGATGCCTCCTCTCCTTTGTTCCCTGTGGTCTTACTGAAGCTGCAATCCACAGCCACAGCTGTCGCCGGTGCCACCGCCGTCTCCTCCGCCCCCTCTGCCTCCATTGCCGCTGCAATGGAGGTCCCATCATCCACCACCACAACAGCTGTAGACTTGGATGACAGCAGCAGTGATGATGATGATGACACAGAACAGCGAACGGCAGTGGCTGCCATAGCGGTTCATCAGGCTGCTCTTGGCGGTGCCATGGACCTCGCCTGACTGGCGCGGCTCCGCCGATGCTGGAAGGTCCCTACATCGCAAGACTTATGGGACAACTTTGTCTCAACCATATGGTCTGACGAGCAATGGAGGCATTTCTTCCGAATGCCCCGTGCCCTCTTCCACAGACTAGTGGGCATCCTGCACCCAGAACTGGAGAAGTCAGACACAGTGATGAGGAAAGCCATCCCGGTGGAGAAGAGAGTGGCCATTGGTGTCTTTTCACTGGCACATAAATCCAGCTATATTGTGATGGCGGCACTGTTTGGGACTGGCATTGCCACCGTGGGGGAGATCGTGGTGGAGTTTGCCCTGGCCATGGAGAAGCTGCTGCTGTCACGGACCGTGTACCTGGGGAACGCACGTGAGGTACGGACAGCCAGACCACCTTCTCTTTAATCTTCGGCAGCTCTGTGATATTCTGTGTCAAATGTCACCCCCTCACTGTACATTTGCTGTTCTTGCTATGGTGCAGTTGGCATGTGTAAAAGAGTTGTCATGTTAATTCCTCTGTTTCTCTCCCTTCCTTTTCCCCACAGATTATGGATGCCTTTGGTTGGCGCAGCTTCCCACAAGTGGTTGGCCTCATGGACGGGTGCCACTGCCTGATCATACCACCCTTGAGGCTGAGGAATGCCTATGTCAACAGAAAGGGCTCCTATTCTGTCATCCTGCAAGGGACATGTGACCACACAGGAAGGTTCATGGACGTGGAGCTCGGATGGCATGGGTCAGCCCACGATGCCAGGGTGGCACGGAATTCTCTCATCTACGAGGCCATGGAGGCTGGCATCTATGTGGAAGGGAACCCCAGCATCAACATCAGAGGCCAGCAGATCAGGCTCCTGATACTGGCTGACTGTGCCTACCCCATTCGGAAGTGGCTCATGACACCCTTCAAGACCCCCCAGACTCCCAAACAGAAGCTCTTCAACAAAAAGTTGAATCGCATGAGGGGGGCCATGGAGAGAGTATTTGGCAGATTGAAGGCGAGATGGTGCTGTCTCACTGCCCCACTTCTGGTGGCAGAGGAGAACGTGGTGCCCATCCTTGCATCATGCGCCATACTGCACAACATCTGTGAGACCAAGGGCAGGGTCCTGGATGAGGGCATGCGATATAGGCGTCGTTTTGTGCTGCCCACCCTGGGAGCAATCACGGAGGATGAAGAGACTGCCAAGAAGGATGCAGGGGAGGCTGTGAGGGATGCCCTGGCAGATTTTTTTCTGACAAGGAGAATCTGAAGGATGGCTCCTGTGCCATCATCTGTGATGTCAGAGTGCATTGTTCTGTAATAGCATAAGCACATGAATAAATGTATCCCATTATCCACAGTTTGAGTCTGCCTATCATTCCTGATCTGTGCTGTGGGCATGTTTTGCCACGTGCCTGAGGGGGACACACACAAACACACACACACACACACAAAAGGTCTCCTGGCGCCTGTTTTCCTGGGTCAAAAAGATACATCAGCTCCAACTGCCAATTTCCCCATTGACAATGTATCAATCCCCGTCAAATTCAAGCTTTCCTAATGGCCCATTTGAATGTATCAATAGGGCACCCAGAGGGCATCTATTGGGGGAGAGATTCAAACTGCTCCTCTGAAAGCTTTCATTGGCCTAGGACCACCTTGGCCTAACGGCCCTGAGCCACAGGTGCCCATATATACCCGTGCTCAACTGTGCAAGACCCCAGGACGGCGATCAAGATGGCAGCGCCTCGCAGGAGGGTCCCGATCCGCATCACCTACTGGACCGACGAGGAGGTCGGGATCCTCCTGGACTCCCTGATGCCACAGGCAGCTGTGAGAAGGGTGATGGACAGCACCAACAAGCCCAACCGGGGGCATTTTCTCGAGTCATCTCGTGCCCTCCGAAACCAAGGGTTTCAAAGAACGCTGCACCAATGTAGAGTGAAGTTTAAAACTCTCAAGGCAGCGTTCTTTGAAACCCTTGAGGATTTCGGAGAGGAGCCCCCGGTTGACAGGCGGCCACCATTCTTCTCGCGGCTGAAGGACCTGTGGATCAGGGGTGATCGGCCAAGACCGGAAGATCGCCGTCCTCCAGGTAAGTCAGAGCACTTGCCATGCCCTGTCCTACCCTCCTTGACCCTTCCCTTGCCCTCACCTTCTTCCTGCATGGTGCCAATGCCATCCCTTCTCTTCCCTTCTGCAGGCGTGCGGCCGAGGCGGAGGTGGAGGGAGGGAGGGCACCGTGCCAGGTCGCCCTCTCCACCATCCTCGGGGGATGAGGATGTCCCCAAGGGTGGGCCACAGCCAGGACCAGCTGCTGTGGCCCCTCCGCAGCCAGAGCAGGCTCCTCTGGCGGAAGGTAGGTCCCCAGGGTGAGGGGTGGGGGTTGCCTGACTGCAGCCCCCACGACACTTGTGCTCTCCTCTGCCGTGCCAGCATGGTAACTTGGGCCTTTTTTCCCCTTTGGCAGGGCTTCATGTCCTTGCTGCTGCTGCCGCCGCTGAGGAAGAGGAGCCTGGCCCGAGCTGCCGCCTGCCAGGGGAGCCAGGGGACTTGGCCCTTGATGCCATGGCCCTGGATCGAGTCCTCCAAGCCCGGCAGCGAGTGTAGAGGTGAACCCAGGGAAGGGAGAGGGGGCACCCAGAAACCCTGCCTGTGGGAGTGGGTAATGGGCTCCACAGGCTGATCCTAACCATCCTCTTTCTTTTCCCCCCGCAGAGAACTGGACAGAGCGGAGGTTCTCTGCCCTGGAGGAGAAGGTGGACAAGCTGGCAGAGAGAGTATCCTCCATGGAGCAGACCCTGCAAGAAATCCTCCGCCGGCTGCCCACCCCACCCCCGCCTCCCTCTCCCTGAAGCAGCTTCCCTCCCCTGCCCCCTCTGTCATTCCCCCTTCACCACCACCCTTTACCATCCCCCTTCCCTTTGTAAATATTGTATATAGTCAAAGTTTTTTATTGTCATGTTAATAAAAAAGTTTATTTTTTAACAAAAAATGTGTGTGGTTCATTGTGCGCAACTGCGGCAGTGTGCCTGTTTGTGTGAATGTGACAGCTTAGGCGCAACTGTGCACTCTAAACCTAGGCAGGAGTGCTGTGAGGTAGCAATGTCCAAACTCTGTCCTTCCAGGCGTTTGGACTTCAGCTCCCAGAATCCCAGACCACAGGGCAAGGTGGCTGGGGCTTCTGGGAGATGAAGTCCAAACACCTGGAAGGACAGAATTTGGATATTGCTGGTTTGGGGACCAGTGAGCCAGGCATGGTGGGAGGAGGGAACAGGAAGGGTAGAATAGATTAGATAGGGCTGAGAGGGAATACATACCCTGGGAGGCGAAATGATGTCTTTTTAGGACATCATGGGACCTAGTGCCTTGTCAGTGCTCCCTGCCCCTTGATCTCAGGCCCCCTCTAGTTGCCCTTTGCCTTTGGGGGCGAGTTGTGGGCGGTGGGACTGCCACTGTGTCACTGAAGAGGCTGGAGGATGGCCCAGCAAGAGGCTGCTGAGACAGTTCCACCTCCATTGCAACTCCCTGCTCCTCAACTGGAAGGATTGCTCTTGCTGGGGGCTCCTGTTGCCCAACCCCTTCCTCCACGACCCTGGGGACAGCCCTGCCTCTTCCACCCTGCTCCCTACGTACCCTTCTGCGTCTCGGGCCACCCTGCCCTCCCCTCATGATCTCCAGCATTTGCCCCATCAGAACAGTCTGCACTTCCAAGGTGGTGTTGAGTCGCCTCTGCTCCTGGACTGTGGCCTCGTGATGTTGGTCTGACCTGTCTATTGCTCTATCCTGGTTCTGAACGGCCCTCTCTTGAAATCTCAGTGCCCTCTCTTGAAATCCCAGTGCCCTTTCCATGATCTCCCTGCAGGACTGTCTGCCCCTCTCCCTTTCCTCACAGGCTCGCTGCCCCTGCTCCATCAGTGCTGTCATGTGCTCTGCTGAGCAAGCCTTGAGCTGATCCACAGCCGCCACAGTTCTAGTAGCTGCTGACGGATGCACCATTTCTTCTTGGTCGCAAGTCGCTCCTCTGCTGACATGGCAGCTATCGGATTAGCTGGAGGTGGTTCTCCTTCTCCTTCTCCTTCTTCTGCTTCAGCTCGTCCTCCTACTATTGGGCATACAACCAGAGAGTCATAGAAGCCTACAGTTAGCAGAGACCCTGAGGGCCATCTAGTCCAACCCCATTCTGCCATGCAGGAACTCTCACTCAAAGCTGTGGCAAAGGGTAGAGCTTCAAACTAAGGGTGTGGGGAAAGGAGAGATTTACATGCAAGGGAGGGGTGCCTTAGGAATGTGGGACACATGCAGCACATGACCATGCCAGGGACACTCACAATCTTACTTCCACAGCAACCTTGCAAACATACCAGCACAGTAAGCAGTGAAAGAAACATGCCACAACTGCGCAGTTGAGCCATGCAGTAATAAACATAAATATAGGGTTTACCTTGCATACTCTCTTCGGCCTCACTGCCATCGCTGGCAGGTGCACTGGCCCGGGAGACAGGTGAGCGGTCACGGTAGCTGCTGGTCGTAGAAGAGGACCCAGCACGAGATGGTGGTCTCCTTCTGGAGCTCCCGGCCCCAGCAGACATTTGTCTGAGCAGGGCGCGGGGGTCCAGAGGTCTCTGGCTGCTGGAGGAATCGCCCGAGTCGGGGTGTTCCTCCTCTTCCTGCTCCTCATCTGTATGACAAGGGACAAGGGTCATCTCTGCCCTGTGCCCACCCCGGGGCCACATCTTCCCCTTCCCCCATTTCCCCCTCCCTTCCCCCCAGGGGCCCTGGCGCATCTTACCCTGAGGGGGCATCAAAAGGTCTTGGGCACATTCAAGGTCCGGGGTCTCGTCCTCCTCCTCCTCCACCGCCACAGGCTCGGCTCTGGCTGGCTGGCCCGCCGGGACCCTTACACGCCCCCCACTGGTGGCTAGTCTGTTGGGCCTGATGCTTCCATCACTTTTAATGAAAGCATGCAGCTCCTTGTAAAAGGGCAGGGGGGTGGCCTTCTTAGTACCTCTGGCCTGGGCATCTCTGTATTGTTTGTATTGAGATTTCAGCGACTTGCATTTTCGGCGACACTCCTCCAAAGTTCTGTTGTGGCCCTTGGCTCTCATGGCTTCTTCCACTTCTCGATATGTGTCAGCATTCAGGTAGGACTGCTCCAATTTTTGCAGAATGTTTGGCTGGGACCATATAGCTATAAGGTCAGCTGTCTCCGCATGAGACCAAGACGTCCCCCTGCCTTTTTTCGGGGTGCTTGTGGATGGCTGAGCCATCCTGCCTGGTGGCAAAGGGGAGCCGCCGCACAGCTGTGCCAGGAGCAGCAGAACTGTGCCCGTTCCCAGGTGAAAATGGCGCAGGAATGTGTGTAGGGGGTCACTTTAAATTCCAAACTTTCCCTTATCACTTTCTACAACCAAAACATCTGCCGGCAAAACTTACAACTTCCCGCGATTCCAGCAACGCATGTGCACATGCAGCTCTAGGGTTAGGGTTACGAGACTTAAAATGCGCTGCAGCTGTGCCGCAGCTTCCACAGCTGCATGGCAGCGGACGCTGCAATTAAAGCCTGACTGCAAACCACGCATGTCCCGGACCCCGACCCATTATGCGACGCAGCTGACACGGAGCTTTTAAACGGGCAACTTATATTTGCGGCGTGGCAATTCGCGCGTACCGGTGCAGCAGCTTACAGACGGAGATGCGCACGTACGCTGCAAATCAAAAAGAAGCGGAAAAAAGCGGCACCTTTTTAATGCCGCTTCTTCCCGCTTGGGGCGTGCGGGCGGCGCGTTCATGACGGCATTCAGGTAAGGCCCGTCTGAAGGCTCTACCTTCATGACGTCATGAATACACCCCTTTTTGCCCGTCTGTATCCCGCCTAATTTCGCATTTCCTTGCTCTTTTATTATCCTTTTTTCTAGACCTTCTATCTCATCTGAAATTTTTTTAACCTCTTCTTTGTTTCTCCTATCTCTCTCGCTTTTTTTCTTTATTAAAAGTCCTCTAATTACTGCCTTATATGTATCCCATATGATTTTCATACTTGTGTCTTTTTCAGTGTTTTCTAAAAAGAAGCATTTCATTTGTTCTTTTAATTCTTTTATTAGCTCTTTATTTTTTAGTAATGTATTATCCAATCTCCAATTATACTCTTTTTCTTTTTGTTCTAATTCTAACCAAATTTGATTGTGATCTGAATTCCTATTTATCTTTATTTTAACCTCTTTTACTTCTCATTTCTGTTGATATAAAAACCATATCTATCCTTGACGCAGAGCTGTGTGGAATTGAGAAGAAGGTATGGTCTCTAAGTTCCTTATTTTTAGTTCTCCAAGGGTCCCATAGGGATAGTATATCCATCATATAAAAAAAAAAAAACTTTCTGGTAGCTTCCCTTGGTTCTCTGCTATCTTTTTAATTGACATTCTTTCTAATTTTGGATTTACTACCCCATTCCAATCTCCCATAAATATATGATATGCATATTTCAAATTTATTATTCTCTTTAATAAATTTTTATAGAATTTTGTTTTTCCCCCAGTTGGGCCATATATTCCTACTATCAACGTCTGTTTTCCATTAACCAGTATTTCTATTCCTACATATCTACCCTCCTCGTCATTTAACACTTCTCTCACCGGGATTTTATTTTTAATATACATTGCTACTCCATTTCTTTTCCTTGTGCCTGCTGATATAACCACCTCCCCAATTTTGGGTTTCTTAAATATTTTTCATCTTTTTTCTTTATTCTTGTCTCTTGGATGCTGCAAATATCCCATTTCTGTTTTTCTAATTCATGAAATATTTTTTTCCTTTTGTAACTTGAGTTCATTTCTTTTATATTCCATGAAAGGAACTTGATTTTCGTTATTATTTGACTTTCTTCTTCTTGTTGTTGTTTTCTTCTTGCTCCTTCTTTCAGACTTCTTACTCCTTCACTTCTTCCCACTCCTTCCTTTCTTCAATTGTGGTTTTTGTGTTTTCTCCTAGAATCCTCAGTTCCTCTTCCCATTCCAGATCCGCTCCCCCTTTTGCTCCTGCAGGGAGATCTTATTCCTCTACTTCACCTTTCTCTTGGTCTTTCTTTTCTTCCTTCTTTTTCTTTTCGTTCTCTTCTTTTTCCCTTTGCATTTGAGTCTGCTCCCGTTCTTCTCTTCTTCTTTCAGCCTCTAAGTCTTTGTCCAATTTTTCGTCTTCCTTGAACCATCTGTTATAGCTTTATAATTTCTTTGCTTCCACATGAAGGAAACTCCCTCCAGTGGCTCCCACTTATATCTTATTTTCTTTATTTGTAGCACTCTTGTTAGATTTGAATAGTCTCTTCTCCTCCTCAAAATGTCACCGGGTATGTCCTTGAAGATTTGAACTTCATTCCCATCTACAGTAATTTTCTTTTTATAGCTTTCCTGAATTATTCTATCTTTCACTCTCTCTCTCGTAAAATAAACCACAATGTCCTGTGGCAGATTTCTATTTTTGGCTGCAACTGAATTTATCCTAAAGATCTTATCCACGTCCAAGTCTAGAAATTCTGGTTGACATTCTATCAAATTTGCTAGCAAATTTGCTGTCGTCTTCTTGTCCTCCTGGTCCGCTGTCGTCTTCTTCTCCTCCCGGTCCGCTGTCGTCTTCTTCTCCTCCCGGTCCGTTGTCGTCTTCTTCTCCTCCTGGTCCGTTGTCGTCTTCTTCTCCTCCTGGTCCGTTGTTGTCTTCTTCTCCTCCTGGTCCGCTGTCGTCTTCTTCTCCTCCCGGTCCGCTGTCGTCGTCTTCTCCTCCTGGTCCGTTGTCGTCTTCTTCTCTTCCTGGCCCGTTGTTGTCTTCTTCTCCTCCCAATCTACTTCTCCTTCACTCTATCTTCTCATCTATACCCGCCGTCTTCCCTCCTCTCTCTTCCTCCAAGCTGGCAGCTGGGTTACTTCACCCCTCAGTTTGTAACTCCCCTTCTGATATCACAAGTTTCCTCCATCTTGTTACTTTATAGTCTTAGATTGTCCTTCTCTCATTCCAACTCTCCTCCTCTCTGCCTCCGATAAAGTGTATTTGATGAGGATCTCAGTCTGCAGCAACAGCTTCTTTCCTCTCCATCTTGTTCTTCTTTCTTTCCCTAAAATCCGGGCCGGCGGGGCTTTGCTTGCGCCCTGCTTATAGTTGCGGTTTGCCCTCGTCCTCCTTTCCACCACCGATCCTCCAGAAAGAGCCCCTTGGGGGACTCCCTCTGCAAAATCTAATGGTTCCTAGAGAACCCCGCGGGCCCGCCCGAGACCCCTTTACCGGGGGGAGCGATTTCCCCACAAAAAAGCACTATAAGCGGTGCTGCTTCCTCGCCTGCTACCGCGAGTTGCAGCTTTCACTCCGCCATCTTTCCCGGAAGTACCTTCAATAGGAGTATAGTGTCCTAATCAAGGGAAGTAATAATATTACTCTATTCTGCTTTGGTTAGGCCTTCTCAGGATTACTGGAACTGTTCTGGGCACCACAGTTTGTGGAGCATATTGATAAGCTTCAGCATGTCCAGAGCAAGGTGATCAGAATGAAGGAACATCTTTATTTTTTCCCTCTCATCTGATGAAGAAGCCAGTAGAGTTATGAAAGCTTGCAACCTGTATAATGTGCATTTTGGTTGCTCCAATAACGGTGTCACAGTTTCGTGGATTTTCGGTGGTGCAGCACAAGGAGGAAAGAAATAGTCCCACTCTATTCTGCTTTGGTCAAACTTCACTTGGAATCCTATATTCAGTTCTGGGCACTACAATTCAATAGGGATGTTTTGAAGCGGCAGTGGGTCCAGAGGAGGGTGACCAAAATGGTGAAAGTTATGGAAACCATGACCTGTCAGGAGAGACTTAGGGAGTTGGGTATGTTTAGCCTGGAGAAGAGAAGGTTAAGGGCTAACATGATAGCTGTGCTTAAATATTTGAAGGGTGTCATATTTACAGTGGAGCAAACCTGTTTTCTGTAAGACTAGGGCATATAGATTCAAAATAGGACAACAGATTCAAACGGTGGGAAAATAGATTCCACCTAAACATTAGGAAGAAGAAGAGGAATTTCCTGAGGGCTATTTGGCAGTGGAATAGGCTGCACTGGAGCGCATTGTAATCTCCTTCTTTAGAGGTTCTGAAACAGAGGCTGGGTGGTCATCTGTCAGGGGGCTTTCATAGAATCGTAGAGTTGGAAGAGACCTCAAGGGCCATCCAGTCCAACCCCCTGCCATGCAGGAAATCTCAATCAAAGCATACCTGACAGATGACCATCCAGCCTCTGCTTAAAGACCTCCAAAGAAAGAGACCCCACTATGTTCCGAGGGAGTGTGTTCCACTGTCGAACAGCCCTTACTGTCAGGAAATTCCTTCTAATGTTGAGGCGGAATCTCTTTTCCTGCACCTTGCATCCGTTATTCCGGGTCTTGTTCTCTGGAGCAGCAGAAAACAAGCTTGCTCCCTCCTGAATATGACATCCCTTCAAATATTTAAATAGAGCTATCATATCACCTCTTAACCTTCTTTTCTCCAGGCTAAACATCCCTAAGTCATTGCTCATGGGACATGGTTTCCAGACCCTTCACCATTTTAGTCACTCTCCTTTGTCCTTTTTCAATTGTGGTGCCCAGAACTGGACACAGTATTCCAGGTGGGGCCTGAACAAAGCAGAGTACAGTGGCACTATTACTTGTCTTGATCTAGACACTATACTTTCATTGATGTAGCCTAAAATGCAGCCTAAAACCACATTGGCCTTGTTAGCTGCCGCATCGTACTGTTGGCTCGTGTTCAACTTGTGGTCTACTTGGACTCCTAGATCCCTTTCACATGTAGTCTCTTTCAGCCAGGTGTCCCCCATCCTATATATGTTCATTTCATTTTTCTGCCCTAAGTGCAGTACCTTACATTTCTCCGTGTTGAAATTAATTTTGTTAGCTTTGGTCCAGCTTTCTAATCTATTAAGATCATTTTGAATTTTGATCCTGTCCTCTGGAGTATTAGCTATTGGTCCTAATTTGGTGTCATCTGCAAATTTGATAAGTATGCTCCCAATTCTGTCATCCAACTCATTGACTTAGAAAGCTGGGGAGGTTTAGCCTGGAGAAAAGAAGGTTAAGAGGTGATATGATAGCCCCATTTAAATACTTGAAAGTATGTCATATTGAAGAGGGAGCAAGCTTGTTTTTTGCTGCTCCGGAGACTAGGACCTGGATCAATGGATGCAAGTTATAGGAAAATAGATTCCACCTGAACATTAGGAGGAACTTCCTGACAGTAAGGGCTGTTCAACAGTGGAGCAAACTCCCTCGGAGTGTAGTGGAGTCTCCTTCTTTGGGGGTCTTTAAACAGAGGCTGGATGGCCATCTGTCGGGGATACTTTGACTTAGATTTCCTGCATGGCAGAAGGGGGTTGGACTGGATGGCCCTTGCAGTCTCTTCCAACTCTATGATTCTATGCTTCTAGGGCTTCCTGGGTCTTGTAGAGTCAGCTGAGACTTGGCTTCATTTTCTCAGCTCCTGTCTTGGACAACCCTAAGGTGCTGCAATGCAGATCCAAAAGTCTAGCACACACCAACCAGAGGCAGGACTAAGGCTCTCCATCTCTAGAAGGCTGGCAGAGCATTAGAATAATTGTTCTTTTAAACTGCAATCCCAATTCAGTCCCAATTTTGGGAGAAAGTGGGCATATAACTAAAAATAGATTCACCTCATAGGTGACCGTGATATGCTTAGGCTTCATTAAAAGAGGTTTGGCACCAATGGTAGAAATAAAATGGAAGTAATGGGGATAGGTTCTTTCACCACAAAAGAGAGGAGCAGTTCAACATGTTTCATCAAATGTTTATTCAAACTAACAGTATGCACACATGAAATAAAAACATTTTCAACCTTCTGGAGAGCATGATATTTTAAAATAGTTTTCATTGCTTCTGCCCTGTGAGTTCCTTGATTTGAGTGTACCTTTGCCACACTCTTGCTATTTAAATGGTTTCTCTCCTGTGAAAGTTATGTGAGGATGAGTGAGCCATTTCTTCCCAATAAAACCCTTCCTGCACTCCAAGCATTTGAATGGCTTCTTTCCTGTGTGAGCTGCTGGATGATGATAGAGGACTCATTACTCAATGAAACTCTTTCCCACGCAAAAACATTTAAATGGGTTTTCTCTTGTATGGGTTTTTTTATTGATGAGGGAGGAATGCCTTCTACATATACCTTTTCCACATTTCAGGTTTCTCTCCTATTTGAGTTTTTGGATGACAGAAGTTTGTCTTCTGAGTAAAGCTTTTCCCACAAACCAGGGATTTAAATGGTTTCTTTTCCTGTGTGAGTTTTTTGATAAGTGAGCTGCATCTTCTGAATGTAATGTTCTTCACGCTCCAGGCATTTAAATGGTTTTTCTCCTGTGTGAGTTTTTGTAATGATTAGTGAGATGTGCCTTCTGTCTATAACTGTTTCCACACTCCAGGCATTTAAATGGTTTCTCTCCTGTGTGAGTTGCTTGGTGGCAAGTGAGATTTGTCTTCCGAGTGAAGCCTTTCCCACACTCCAGACATTTAAATGGTTTCTCTCCTTTGTGAGTTTTTTGATGACAGGTGAGCTGTGTCTTCCCAATGAAACCTTTTCCACACTCCAGACATTTAAATGGTTTCTCTCCTGTGTGGGTGTTTTGATGACAGGTGAGCTGTGTCTTCCAAAGGAAACTTTTCCCACACTCCAGACATTTAAATGGTTTCTCTCCTGTGTGGGTTTTTTGATGACAGGTGAGCTGTGTCTTCCGAATGAAACCTTTTCCACATTCCAGACATTTAAATGGTTTCTCTCCTGTGTGGGTTTTTTGATGATATGAGAGCTGTGCCTTCTCAATAAAACTTTTCCCACACTCCAGGCATTTAAATGGTTTCTCTCCTGTGTGAATTGCTTGATGGCGAGTGAGATTTGCCTTCTGAGTGAAGCCTTTTCCACACTCCAGACATTTAAATGGTTTCTCTCCTGTGTGGGTTTTTTGATGATCTGAGAGCTGTGTCTTCCGAATGAAACCTTTTCCACACTCCAGACATTTAAATGGTTTCTCTCCTGTGTGAGTTTTTTGATGATAGGTGAGCTGTGTCTTCCGAATGAAACCTTTTCCACACTCCAGACATTTAAATGGTTTCTCTCCTGTGTGGGTTTTTTGATGATATGAGAGCCGTGTCTTCCAAAGGAAACTTTCCCCACACACCAGGCATTTAAATGGTTTCTCTCCTGTGTGAGTTGCTTGGTGATCAGTGAGGTCTGTCTTCTGAGTGAAACCTTTTCCGCACTCCATGCATTTAAATGGTTTCTCTCCTGTGTGAGTTTTTTGATGATAGGTGAGCTGTGCCTTCTCAATATAACTTTTTCCACACTCCAGGCATTTAAATGGTTTCTCTGCTCCGTGTGTTGTTTGGTGGCGAGTGAGACTTATCTTCTGAGTGAAGCCTTTCCCACACTCCAGACATTTAAATGGTTTCTCTCCTGTGTGAGTTTTTTGATGATATGAGAGCAGTATCTTCCGAATGAAGCCTTTCCCACACTCCAGACATTTAAATGGTTTCTCTCCTGTGTGAGTTTTTTGATGATATGAGAGCTGTATCTTCCGAATGAAGCCTTTTCCACATACCAGACACTTAAATGGTTTCTCTCCTGTGTGAGTTTTTTGATGATTGGTTAAGTGTGTCTTCCAAATGAAACCTTTTCCACACTCCAGGCATTTAAATGGTTTCTCTCCTGTGTGAGTTTTTTGATGATAGGTTAAGTGTGTCTTCCAAATGAAACCTTTTCCACACTCCAGGCATTTAAATGGTTTCTCTCCAGTGTGAGTTTTTTGATGATAGGTTAAGTGTGTCTTCCAAATGAAACCTTTTCCGCACTCCAGGCATTTAAATGGTTTCTCTCCTGTGTGAGTTTTTTGATGATAGGTGAAGAGTGTCTTCCCACGGAAACCTTTTCCACACTCCAGACATTTAAATGGTTTCTCTCCTGTGTGAGTTTTTTGATGATAGGTGAGCTGTGCCTTCTCAGTATAACTTTTTCCACACTCCAGGCATTTAAATGGTTTCTCTGCTCCATGTGTTTCTCGGTGGCGAGTGAGACTTGTCTTCTGAGTGAAGCCTTTTCCACACTCCAGGCATTTAAATGGTTTCTCTCCTGTGTGAGTTTTTTGATGATAGGTGAGCTGTGCCTTCTCAGCATAACTTTTTCCACACTCCAGGCATTTAAATGGTTTTTCTGCTCCATGTGTTGTTTGGTGGCGAGTGAGGTGTGTCTTCCGAGTGAAGCATTTCCCACACTCCAGGCATTTAAATGGTTTCTCTCCTGTGTGGGTTTTTTGATGATATGAGAGCCGTGACTTCCGAATGAAGCCTTTCCCACACTCCAGGCATTTAAATGGTTTCTCTCCTGTGTGGGTTTTTTGATGATATGAGACCTGTGTCTTCCGAATGAAGCCTTTCCCACACTCCAGGCATTTAAATGGTTTCTCTCCTGTGTGGGTTTTTTGATGATATGAGAGCTGTGTCTTCCGAATGAAGCCTTTCCCACACTCCAGGCATTTAAATGGTTTCTCTCCTGTGTGGGTTTTTTGATGATATGAGAGCTGTATCTTCCGAATGAAGCCTTTCCCACACACTAGACATTTAAATGGTTTCTCTCCTGTGTGGGTTTTTTGATGATATGAGAGCTGTATCTTCCGAATGAAGCCTTTCCCACACACTAGACATTTAAATGGTTTCTCCTCAGTGTGAGTTGTTTGGTGATGAGTGAGGCCTATCTTCTGAGTGAAACCTTTTCCACACTCCAAGCTTTTGAATGGCCTCATTCTTCTGTAAATAGTTTTAAGTGAGATAAAACTGGAGCTGCCACACTCACCACCTTTGAATGATTTCTCTTTAGTCTGAATTCTCCTGTGAAGAATAAGACTTCCTTTAGAGCTGCAACTTCTGTCATGTGCAAGACAAAGATATTTACTCCTTTTGTTTTGTTTCTGTATTCTTCCTTCGATTGAGGTTCCAGAAACATCACCTTTTTGAGAAGGGTGTGTGGTCCTCCCCTCGTTTCTGGCGTTATTTTTTCCTTCCTTCATTTCTATCTGCTTGCTCTGGTCTTTCTGCATCAATGCTTGGCATGGTTTCCCATTATTCTGGTTCGGTTGCCTATTACTGCCTGGAAGGAAGAAAAAGTACTGCTCAGAACACAAAAAATCTCAGAAAACCTCATACACAGATGGGACTTCTAAGAGATAAGTTCTCTTTCCTTGAAAGGAGGCAGCCCTAAGGATTTTGGCATCATAGAATCATAGTTTTAAAACAAGGAATCATTGAGTTGGAAGAGACCACAAGGTCCATCCAGTCCAATCTCCTGCTGTGCAGGAATACACAATCGAAACAGCATATGAACTAATAAATTGTTCATTACCCACCCTGCCCATCTCCTTAAACACAATTATCTTGATTTTCCTGTTCTAAAGTTCCTTTCCCACAGAAAGCCACTGGGCAAGCAATATCCGGATTGTATCTGATCTTCAATAAAATGTGCCAGGGAAGGAGGGGGGGAACTTCTCAATAACAGAACAGATGGTGCTTGGTGACACTAATGCAGAATCAGTATTGTGCAGCAAGTGGTTTCACATCCCTGGAGACTGGGGATCAATTCCCACCTGTTATATCCATTAGTAATACTGAAATACAGACCAAATTTGATTTGAAGAAAGAAATTTAGAAGAACATCTATCTGTGAGCTTAATTTAGGATGTAAAGATTACCCACTAAATTTCTGGCAAGTTTCCATTTCAGGAATTTTTAATTATATGACATATTTTAATAAGAAATTATCAAATTGTGGGAAAATAAGTTTGGGGAACAGCAAGATAAGGTCCACTTAGTCTTCTGAAATGTAATGAACATCTCTACAACATACAGTTGGCCTTTTCTTTTCATGGGCTTGTCATCTGCAGACTGAAGCATCCAGATGGCCTCACCCCATTCTCCCCAAGGGCACATGAGGTCTATTGGCAATTGGGAAGGAGAGGACTTGAGGTCCTGTGCTTTTTGCCATTCATGTGGGGACAGGGACTGTCCAGAACAGAATCCCCACAGATACCAAGGGATGACTGTATTTGTGTCCTATTAAAGTTTTTAAAAACTAACAAACCATTTGGAATTTCTCATCCTAAAATATCTGGACAACAAAGTAGGTACAGAGTACCATTGCTATCTGCTGGAATTGCTCAAGTCCCGTTACAATACAATAGCTGAATATCTCCTAAAATAACATGCAAAATCAAAGTTTGCTTTTTGGAATTTATATGTTTTTTTCAATATTTTCACACTGTGGATGCTTGAATCCATCAGAAAAAACCCTTCATTATCTAGTTCAGTTTTGTTTGGTCAGTCCCAAAATTTGTTCTTATACCGAGAGCATGAGGAAATCTTAGCTATCTAAAGGGGCCAAGGGAGAACCAGCATGTAGTAGTTTGAGTGTTGGACCAGGATTCCTGGAGACCAGGGTAGAAATGAACTGGGTGGCCTTGGGCAGGTCACACCTTCTCAGCCTCTCTTGATGGGAAACCTCATGGCAGGTTCACCTAAAGGTCACCATACGCTAGCTAGCCCCTCTCTCCACACCAGGGCTTGGATTTCTCAGTCTTTTTTGGCAAGAAGATCTCAGCAAGTGATGGCAGCCACTTCTTCCAAGTCCTCCCCTCCTCTCCAGTCCCTGGAAGGCTCTCCCTTTGTATCAATTTTTAAAGGATTCAGGGAGAGGAACGAGATGAAGTGGGATCAAGGAAGCAAGATGTGGCTGATTTCTCCTTCCGCCTTCCCATTTGTCCTTAAAAATCCAATATTTCATTTCATTTTTCATGGCAATTGGGAAGGCAAAGCAGGGTTGGGGGGGATACCGCTAGTGAGGCCCAGTGGTCCAAGCTCTGGAGTGCAACTGGACCTGACATCATCCACTGTCACCTTGACCAAAGTCTGCTAGTGAAGGGCTTTCTGGGAAGAGAGGCCAGAAATAGCAGCAAAGCTAAAAGAAAACCACTCAGCCTGCTTTAAGATATCAAGATCGAAGACGAACTCCCAGGGTTACTTTTCAGCACTTGCACAATCACAAGAAAGTTGCACAATCAGAAGAAAGCAGGAACCTTACTGAGAGAGGACAGGGCCTCCACAATCTCCTCCATCACTTCCCGATGAAGGCCTCTTTGGCCTGGATCCATCAGGGCCCACTCCTCCTCTGTGAAATCCACAACCACGTCCTCAAAAGTCACCTGTAGAAAGAGAAAGTAATTTTTTCAAATTCTCAAGAAAATTGAAATTCCTACAGGATGTGATCCACAGACCCCTTACAGTGGCAACTTGTGATGGAAGCAGAGGGAAAGAACAAGATTCTGTGGGGACCAGGGAGTGGCCAGATGGGCACCCAGCCCACCCCTTCCTTGGCTCATTTGAGATCTTGTCCCCTACCTGAGCTAGTCTCCCAGAAGCTGTTCTGAATCCATCAGGATGAAGAGATGTCCTTGTACACATAGATTCAGTCCTTCTTCCACCTCCTGGGAGGAAGAAAAAAGGAAAGATAGTATTTCTAACCCTTCCCTCTCCTTTCAGTCCCTCCTACATGTGCAAATGAAGCATACACCATTTCTCACATCAGGCTTTATTGCATTGTCTTCTGCAGACATATTACTATAACTGGATACTCAAAGCCTGTGCTTCTCAAATCCTCCTAGTGCCAATGTTGAAAAAAACCAGCTACAAAGAGGAGGAGGAGGAGTAAAGGAAGGCAGAGGAGGCATAAAAAGTGCTTGTAAAATATATTTCATGGTCAGAGGCTTTGTTAACATGAGGTACGTCTGTATTTTCAAAGTGCTAGTTAGGATTAATAAAATGGTCCACGTGCTGCAATTGATAGAGTTTGGCTATTTCAGACATATTTGGAAGGGGAGTCAAACAAGAAACTACCCTCCTAGCCCTTACTCATTGAAGACGACATTCCTTCTCTGTCTTGCGTGATCCACTTAGGCCCCTGCCTTGGACTGGATTCAAAAGGACACTTCTCCTTCTCAGCCATCACTTTCATAAACATGTCCTGCAGCAGAAGCAGAAATGGGGAGAGAGGAGGAGGAGATAATAATTAGGAAAGGAAAGGAAGAGGACAAGGCCTTGTGAGGCATCATCCCCATTGCAGATGATTTCCAGAAAGAAAAAAACAAACCTGGGAAGTGGTAGCTAGATTTACATCATTATGATGATTTTTTTATTCATTTGCATCCCTTGCTTCTATTCCTCAGGATTCGTTTCATGGTGATTTACAGAAAGCAGAACAACAACAAAATACGTAAAAATAAATGCATATACAGATAATAGTTAAAAATCAAAGCATCTACAGAAGTGAAGCCATTAAAACGTAAGAGACTAAAAGGAAAGATTAAAACAATAGAAATGCACATCGCTAAACCCAGTTTCAGGTAGTTTTGAGAAGGCTATTTTCATCTTGGGACGGAAACAGCCTAACTTCCACATGAAGGGAGTTCAGGCCTCAAGGACAGCCACTGAGAAGGCTCTAGCCCAGTGGTTCCCAATCTTTCTAATGCCACGGCCCTTTAATACAGTTCCTCATGTTGTGGTGACCCCCAACCATAACATTATTTTTGTTGCTACTTCATAACTTTAATTGTGTACTTTTATGAATCCTATTTTCAGTGTTACAAATTGAACATAAGTAAAGCATAGTGATTAATCACAAAAACAGCCTCAGAGGCTGTCAATGGCCAGCCCCCTCTTATGAATCCTGTCCAGAAAGCCCCAGGATAGGTTCGCCTTGAACCTTGGGCAAGGAGCCACACTCTCTCAGCCTCAAAGGATGGCAATGGCCAACCCCCTCTGAGGAAACCTGTCCAGAAAGCCCCATAATAGAGGGGCAGAGGGATATTGGTTCCAAGTGAAACTGAAACTCTTTGGCTGTGCTGTCTCTCTTCCTTGTTGCACAGCTCTATGTTCCTGGGAGGGAAGGAAAGGGGACGCTGTGGGCAGTTTCTAAGCAACTGAGGGTCCTGGAGGTGGCTGCTGCTTCAATGATCTTAGCTTGGAGGCCCTTTGTTTGGAAATGGTGCCCTGAGGGGGGTCCCTGGCAACCCCTGTGAAACTGTCATTCCACCCCCAGATTGGGAACCACTACTCTAGCCCATGTTCCCACAAGATACAACTCATGTGGAAGAATACTCTCCTTCAAAAAGCCTGGAAGGAAACCAGATGGAGCTTGACAGGACATAGATAGCTGAATAAATTGTGCCTGGAACTGAATCAGTAACCACAAACCTGGGGGCCATTCAGACTACCTTTTATCCCGGATCAGGAATTGAATCTTCAATGTGATGGTCATATTGGCCTCAAATCTCTTACAAGCAAGACAGAGGTATACCGTGTTAATCTAAATGAATTTAAGTCTCCAGGACCAGATGAACTATATCCAAGGGTATTAAAATAACTGGCAAATGTAATATCGGAGCCATTGGCAATAATATTTGAGAGCTCCTGGAGAACAGGAAAAGTCCCAGAGAATCATAGAATCATAGAATCGGAAGAGACCACTAGGGCCATCCAGTCCAACCCCCTGCCATGCAGGAAATCCAAATCAAAGCAGCCCTGACAGATGGCCATCCAGACTCTGTTTAAAGACCTCCAAGGAAGGAGACTTTATCACCAGTAGACTGGTGGAGGGCAAACGTTGTCCCCATCTTCAAAAAGGGAAAAAAAGAAGATCCCAACAATTATCGTCCAGTTAGTCTGACATCGATACCAGGAAAGATTCTAGAGCAGATCATTAAACAGAGAGTCTGTGAATATCCAGAAGGCAATGCCCTAATCGCAAAAAGTCAACACGGGTTTCAGAGAAACAAGTCATACCAGACAAATCTAATCTCTTTCTTTGATAAAATTACTAGCTTGGTAGATGAAGGGAATGCTGTCGATATAGTATATCTTGAATTCAGTAAGGCCTTTGACAAAGCTTCCCATGACATTCTTGTAAACAAGCTTGTAAAATGTGGACTAGACAAGGGATCTTGGAGTCCAAGTAGATCACAAGTTGAACATGAGTCAACAATGCGATGCGGCAGCCAAAAAGTCCAATGCAATTTTAGGCTGCATCAATAAAAGTATCATAGAATCATAGAATCATAGAGTTGGAAGAGACCTCAAGGGCCATGCAGTCCAACCCCCTGCCATGCAGGAATCCAAATCAAATCATCTCCGACAGATGGCCATCTAGTCTCTATTTAAAGACCTCCAAGGAAGGAGACTCCACTACACTCCGAGGGAGTTTGTTCCAATCTCGAACAGCCCTTACTGTCAGGAAGTTTTTCCTAATGTTGAGGTAGAATCTCTTTTCTTGTAGCTTGCATCCATTGCTCGGGGTCCTAGTCTCTGGAGCAAGTGCATACAAGTCAGCTCCCTCCTCAGTATGGCATCCCTTCAAGTATTTAAACAGGGCTATCATATCACCTCTTAACCTTCTCTTCTCCACGCTAAACATGTCCAGCTTCTTAAGTCGTTCCTCATAGGACATGGTTTCTAGACCTTTCACCATTTTACATGCCCTCCTTTGGACACGTTCGTTTTTCAACATCCTTTTTGAATTGTGGCGCCCAGAACTGGACACAATATTCCAGGTGGGGCCTGACCAAAGCAGAACAGAGTGGCACTATTACTTCCCTTGATCTAGATACGATACTCTTAGTAATGCAGCCTAAAATCACATTGGCCTTTTTAGCTGCCGCATCACACTGTTCACTCATGTTCAGCTTGTGGTCTACTTGGACTCCCAGATCCCTTTCACACATAGTCTCGTTCAGCCATGTGTCTCCCATCCTATATCTGTGCATTTTATTTTTCCGCCCTAAGTGCAGTACCTTGCATTTCTCCCTGTTGAAGTTCATTTTGTTAGCTGTGGCCCAACTTTCTAGTTTATTCAGGTCATCTTGAATGTTGATCCTGTCCTCTGGAGTGTTAGCTACTCCTCCTAATTTGGTGTCATTTGCAAATTTGATAAGCATGCTCCCAATTCTGTCGTCCAGGTCATTGATAAAGATGTTGAATAGGACTGGGCCCAGGACAGACCCCTGTGGGACCCCACTGGTCACTTCTCTCCAGGATGAAAAGAAGCCATTGTTCAGCACCCTTTGCGTTCGGTCAGTCAACCAATTACAAATCCATGTAACAGTTGCCTTGACTATCCCACATTTTATAAGCTTGTTAACAAGAATGTCATGGGAAACTTTGTCAAAAGCCTTACTGAAATCAAGATATCCACAGCATTCCCTTCATCTACCAAGCTGGTAATTTTATCAAAGAAAGAGATTAGATTTGTCTGGCATGACTTGTTTCTCTGAAACCCGTGTTGACTTTTTGCGATTAGGGCATTGCCTTCTAGATGTTCACAGACTCTCTGTTTAATGATCTGCTCTAGAATCTTCCCGGGTATCGATGTCAAACTAACTGGACGATAATTGTTTGGATCCCCTTTTTTCCCCTTTTTGAAGATGGGGAAAATGTTTGCCCTCCTCCAGTCTTCTGGGACTTCTCCTGTTCTCCAGGACTTCTCAAAGATCATTGCCAATGGCTCCGATATTACTCCTGCCAGTTCTTTTAATACCCTTGGATGGAGTTCACCTGGTCTTGGAGAATTATATTCATTTAGATTAACAAGGTATTTCTCTACTATCTCTTTACTTATTCTGTGCTGAAATTCCCCTATTCTATCCTCTGCTCCATTATCCTCAGGTTGAGCACCCTTTTCCTTTTCTGAGAAGACTGAGGCAAAGAAGGTGTTGAGTAATTCTGCCTTTTCTCTGTCCCCTGTTAACATTTTGCCAACCTCTCGACGCAGTGGCCCTACTGTTTCCTTCTTCTTCCTTTTGCTGCGGACATATCCAAAAAAGCCCTTTTTGTTGTTCTTAACCTCTCTAGCAAGCCTGAGTTCATTCTGTGCTTTAGCTTTTCTGACTTTACCCCTTCACATGCCTGCTATTTTTTTGAATTCCTCTTTGGTGATTTCCCCCTTTTTCCATTTCTTATACATGTTCCGTTTAAAACTTAGCTCAGTTGAAAGTTCCTTAGTCATCCATCCTGGTTTCTTGAGACATCTCCCCTTTTTCTTTCTCACTGGAACAGTTTGAAATTGTGCCTTCAGTATCTCTCCTTTGAAAAACTCCCATCCATCCTGAACTCCCTTCTCTTTTAGTGTTCCTGACCATGGGATCGCCCCCAGTATTTCTCTAAGTTTACCAAAATCAGCTTTCCTAAAGTCTAGAATGCGTGTCTGACTATGGCTGGCTTCTCCTTTCCACTGTATAACAAACTCCAGGAGAACATGGTCACTTCCACCTAAGGATCCCACCACTTGCACTCCATTAATTAGGTCATCCTTGTTGGTTAGGATCAGATCTAAAATAGCTGACTCCCTTGTTGCCTCTTCCACCTTTTGGACAATGAAATTGTCTTCCAGGCAACTGAGGAATTTGCTAGACCTTGAGGATTTGGCTGAGTTTGACTTCCAGCAAATATCAGGATAGTTGAAGTCACCCATCACTACTACATCTCTCTTTTCTGAATGTGTGGTTATCTGTTCTAGAAAGACATCATCTAATTCCTCAGTCTGACTTGGGGGTCTGTAGCAGACTCCCACAATAATGTCCTTGTTGTTTCCTTGCTCTTTAATTTTTATCCAGATGCTCTCTACTTGGCTTCCAGGATTGATGTCCTGGGTCTCTTCACTGGTGTAAATGTCCCTGATATATAAGGCTATTCCTCCTCCTTTCCTGTTTGGCCTATTTCTCTTGAAAAGGTTATACCCCTCTATTTCCACATTCCAATCATGAGACTCATCCCACCAGGTTTCAGTGAGGCCTATTATGTCATATTTGCTTTGCTGTACTAGCAGTTTGAGTTCATCTTGCTTGTTTCCCATGCTCTGTGCATTAGGGTAGAGACAACGCAGACCATGTGTTCTCTTGACTTTCTGCCTGTGCAAGTTTTTTTGCCTCTCACTTTTGGGTCCTTGCACTGTTTGGCTTGTTCCCTCTGTGTCAGTTTGCCTATTTTCTCCAGCCCTTTTGGCTTCCAGAATACTGTCTCCCTTCCCCACATAACTCAGTTTAAAGCCCTCCTGATCAAATTCTTGAGACTATTGGCAAAAACGTTTTTGCCAACTGGTGTGAGATGCAACCCATCGCTTGCCAGAAGTCCCTCCTCATGGAACTTCAGACCATGATCCAAAAATCCAAATCGTTCTTGGAGGCACCATCTGCGGTGTTTACATCTGCTATTTTCTTCTCCCTTCCTAGACCATGCCCTTTGATTGGGAGAAGAGAGGAGATGACGACCTGTGCATCCACCTCTTTCAACTTCCTACCCAGAGCCTCATAATCCCTTATGATATTCTGAAGGCTGTGGCTTGCAGTATCATTGGTTCCCACATGAACCAAAAGAAAGGGGTAATGGTCAGTAGGCTTGGCCAGTCTTGTCAGCCTCTCTGTCACATCACGGATCTTTGCTCCAGGGAGACAACACACCTCCCGAGACATCTTGTCAGGCCCAAAAACCACTGGTTCAGTGCCTCTCAGCAAGGAGTCCCCCACGACCACCACTCGCCTCCTCTGAGGCTTAGCAGCAGCTGTTCCCTTTGGTGGTACTTCCAGGGTCCCTTGCTCTGTCCCTGAAGTCTGTTCCTGCTGCTCTTCCTCATCATCCTTGATAACAGAGAGGGATTGAAATCGATTCTGTAGCTGCAAGCTCACAGAATGTTCCCTGGTTTCCCTAGTTTTGTGTGTAACACTCCTCCAACTATCTACTTCTGTAGTATGTGAAGTGACCTCCTGCTCCCTAGCAACTTCCTCTGTGTGTTTCCTGTCCATGACCGTCTGGTCCCTTCTGGTCAGAAAAACCTCTTGCTCCCTAAGATGCTGAAGTGTAGCGACTTGGGCCTCCAACTTCTGTACTTTCTCTTCTAAGAGGGCTACCAACTTGCACTTGGGGCAGGTGAAGTTCCCCATATCTCTAGGCAAGAAAACAAACATCCCACAAGTGATGCAGGTGAGTGCAGCAGGTCCTTCAGTGGCCATAAAGTCTTAAGGAGGCACTGAAGCAAGACTGTGGGCTTCCCCTGCTAAATACTAGTGTGAAGACCCCCTGCTGGTTTGACCTTTGTCCCCAAACTCTGTTAGTGAGTTCAGTCAACTGGGACTATAGTTATGAACAGAGCTCCTTGCTACTAGCTAGTTCCAAAGGTAAGTCTCTATTTCTCTTCCTCTCAGCAAGTCCCCAGAAGCCCCTTAAGGGAGAAGTGAACAGAAAGTGTAAAATTGAAGATGTCCTCCAGCACTGTGCCAAGGTGACCTTTTCCTGTGTACTCCAAACCCTACTAAACTATAAAAATAAAAATGAGTGTGAAAAGAAAAATTAGTTAGGCGTGCGCCTCCACCAGCAGTTTTGTAGAACTTCTATCTCCTCCTCTTCCCAATGACCAAAGGAAATGGCCCCACTTTAAAATTGTAAGCTCTTACCAAAGCAGAGTGGACAAAGAAAGCAAGGCTTCCCTTTACAAGGATGTCCCCAGTATAGTGTCTAGATCAAGAGAAGTAATTGTGCCATTGTATTCTGCTCTGGTCAGGCCCCACCTGGAATATTGTGTCCAGTTCTGGGCACCACAATTCAAAAAGGACATTGAAAAACTGGAGCGTATCCAAAGGAGGGCAACTAAAATGTTGAATGGTCTGGGAACCATGCCCTATGAGGAATGACTCAGGGAGCTGGGGATGTTTAGCCTGGACAAAAGAAGATTAAGAGGTGATATGATAGCCCTGTTTAAATATTTGAAGGGGTGTCACATCAACGAGGGAACAAGCTTGTTTTCTGCTGCTCCAGAGAACAGGACCAGACAATTGAAGGATAATATAAGACAAATAATAGATACAATAGAATTTTTCGAGATTCATAACAAAAAAAATTAGCTTTGATCCTACTGGACCTCGAAAATGCATTCAATAATCTAGACTGGACATTGATGAGAATTATTTTGCAACAAATTGGTATAAGAGAAGAATTTCTTAAATGGATAAAGTCTATAGTAAACAATTGGCAAATATAATAATCAATGGAAGTAAAACTAAATCTATAGAGATAATGAAGGGGACAAGTCAAGGCTGTCCCCTTTCTCCTATATTATTTGTAATCACTTTAGATGTTTTTCTAAGGAGAATAAATGATGAAAAAGAAATTAAAGGGATTAATTTAAAGGAGGATTCATATAAAACGCTTGTCTTTGCGGATGACATTGTGGTGTCAGTAGAAGACCTGATAAATAGTATACCACCCTTGATAGAAAATATAAAAGAATTTGAAAAAATTTCGGGTTTAAAAATAAATATAGAAAAAACAAATGTGATCACAAAGAATATAATGAGACAAGAGGAAATGAAGATAAAAGACATGACGGGTTTCAATATTGTAAGAAAAGCAAGATATCTGGGAATAACAATCACTAACAAAAATTCGGACTTAATTCAAATTAATTATGGGGAAAAATGGGAAGAAATAAAGAAGGAAATGAAAGAATGGAAGAATTTAAAAGTATCTCTCCTCGGGAGAATCGCAGCTGTGAAAATGACCATAGTACCTAAATTATTGTTTCTGTTTCGGATGATCCCTGTAATTTATCTTTCTTAATTACAGGTATGTAATTTCATGGTATGGCAAAAACAGATATCTGATTTTATATGGGGGGGGGGGGGGGGGCAAAGACCAAGAATAAAACAAAGTTATATGCAGGATGCAACTGAAAGAGGAGGGTTTGCTGTCCCTAACATAAGATTATACTATGAAGCAAGTGTAATAGAATGGTTAAGTGTGTGGTTAAAATTGGAAGACAAGAAATTAGTGAAATTAGAAGGACACGATCTTAGATTTGGATTTCATGCGTATTTGTTTTATGGGAAAGTGAAAGTGAATGTAGACTTTAAAAATCATTTTGTAAGAGCTTCATTGTATAGAATATGGGAAAGATACAAAAGATGGATTTGTTCTGCTACTCCGATGTGGTTATCCCTCCATGAGGCACTGTTTAATACCGATTCTCAAAAAAAGGAAGGTTGGTTAACATACGGAGAGATAATAAAAGGAAATAGAAAAAACTTTGATATGAAACCGTTAGAACAAATCAGAGCAGAAGGATGGTGAATGGTTTTTATACCATCAATTGGTGTCTAGATTTAAAACTGACAAAAAAACAAGTAATTTCACCAGAACACTGACAAATTTAGAAGAAATTATACTGGGGGGGGGGGATCAGCAATGTCATCCAGAGTATATAAAAAACTTCTGGAATGTAATTTAGAAGGAGATATAATAAAAGATAATATGATAAGGTGGGCCAAGGATTGTAAAAAACCGTTGGAACTAAGACAATGGGAAATATCCTGGAAAAAAAGACTTAAATACACTACCTGTCAGGATATAAAGGAGAATTATCTGAAAATAATATACAGGTGGCATCTCTCCCCTGATAAATCATGCAAAATATATGGAAAAGGACAAAATAAATGTTGGAAATGTGTTAAGGAAAAGGGTACATTTTTTCACATGTGGTGGGAGTGTTCAGAAGTTAAAGAATTTTGGAAAATGATAAAACAGGAGATTAAAGAAATAATAATAATACTGTTTATTTATAGCTTGCTTTTCCAAAGGACATCAAAGCGGGTTACAACAAGGGTATAAAACATAATACAATTTGAACAAACAGTATATACACATCATAAAAACACTCTAGAGTTAAAAACACCATAAAATTACAGAGAATGAAAACCAAAACAAAACTAGCTGGACGACAACTTATATGTTAGGGAGAGAGCAGATATCACGACACATGGGGGAAAGCCTGTTGGAAGAGGTAGGTCTTGAGCTTCTTCCTAAACAGGTTAAGGGAGGCGACAGAGCGGAGCTCGCCGGGAAGGGAGTTCTAGAGCTGCGCGGCCGAGTTAGAAAATGCCCTCTGTGCAGTCAAGGTGTACTTTGACTTAGGAACCCTCAACAATTGCTTCCCAGCCGATCTGAGAGTGCGGGGCGGATTATATGATCATGATTGGGTCAGAGGGAGGGCATTTGCCCCCTTCATCGGAGAAGGAGGGAGCCAAAGGGTGCCAAGAGACGGAGGAGGATCAGGAGGAGGAGGATGAAGGAGCCAGGGGAAAGCAGGGGGCCATGGAGGGCAATCGGGAGCAGAACCAGGGGGAGAAAGAAGGAGCCAAAGGGTGCCAGGAGAATCGGGGACGGAGAAGGACCAGGAGGAGGAGGATGATGAAGAGCTGGGGGAGAAAAGGGGGCTATGGAGGCTAATCGGGGTAACAGAGCAGGAGGAGGTTCAGGGCAGGTCAGAGGGAGGGCACTGAACACAGCAAGCCTCCGCTCTCACACCAGGGAGCTTTCTCTTTTTTAATTTGTTTTAATTTTTAATTTAATTTTAATTTTTTTGCATTCTATGCGCATGGTTTTAGCTTCAGGTAGAGATAGATAGATAGATAGATAGATAGATAGATAGATAGATAGATATTTGCTGGCTGCCTGTTTCCCCTTTATTTCCGATTCCAGCAGCAAGACACTTTGCAAACGGCATTTGCAAAATACTTTTTTTCTACATGAATGCTACAATGCAAATGTTACAAATGTTTCTCTTTCCAATTTGGCAAATTGATAGAGAATGCTTTGGCTACTTTCTGTAAGGAATTCAGTGGTAGCTGAGGGAAAGCAAGGGATGTATGGCATTTCTGGCTTTCCGAGGTGAGGAATTTATAATAATAATAATAATAATAATAATAATAATAATTCTGGGGTGACAAGGAGAGAGGATGCAGGATGCAGAGATGGCATTAGATTGAATTTGGGGGCAAACGGGGCCAAGGGAAGATCCATAACCTGTAGTGACCCAATCCCCACAACACACATACACACACACAGGTTTTTAAATTTGATTGCATTTTGGGGTTAAAAACGGGGCCAAGGGAAGATCCATAACCTGCAGTGACCCAAATCCCTACAACACAGGTAGTATCCCTATTTTTTGATCTGCTTTTCGACTGATCAGCAGACCTTCTTTCTGGTCTGCATTAACAAAACTGAGGCCCGTTACAGATGGGCATGAAAGTATGGACTGGGTCTGTACTAGGGTTAGGAAGGGGCGTCCCTTCCGGATGCCCCTAACCCTAATATGGGCCCAGTCTGTACAAAATGGTGGCGTCCTATACACAAGGGCGCCGCCATTGCTATGTCACCACTGCGCCGCCTCCAAACGAGGCGGCGCAGAACTGATGTTCTCGCGCCATGCGAGAGTGCCTGGGACGGACTTTCGGGGGCGCAGGAAGGAGTTCCGTTTTGGAGCTCCTTCCAGGGTTTGCATCGCTGGCTCAGCCTCTACGCAGCTGCACCAGCGACGCAAACCAGAAAGGGGCCGAGTGGCCCCTTTCTGCTTGACCCCGCCACTGTTGGGTGTCCTTGGGGCACGAAGCCCCAAGGACACCCCTTTCCAGGCTGCGGGGAAGCTGTCTTTTGCCGCTTCCCCGCGGCCCGGAAGGTGGCGGATCAGGGCCTCAGTGGTCAGACTGGCAGCCGCTCAGGCCCCGATCCGGTGGGGAAAGGAGCGTCTACAGGCCGCCCCAATGAGGCGGTCTGTAACGCGCCCAAGTTTACTTATTTTTTTGTGGGTCTTTTGGGCTATGTGGCCATGTTCTAGCAGAGTTTCTTTCTCACATTTTGCCAGCATCTATGGCTGTGATCAAGATGCCAGCCACAGATGCTAGTGAAACGTCAGAAAGAAACTCTGCTAGAACATGGCCACATAACCCAAAAGACCCACCAAAAACTATGGACGCCGGCCATGAAAGCCTTTGACTTTACATGAGTTTACTTAAATTTTTTCAAAATCCTTAATAAATAATAATAATGGGCACTATAAATAAGCTCACCTGCTCATCTTCCCATTTCTTCTCCTCTGCCTGGCTCAGGAGGAAACCCTCTGCCAAGGCCACTGCTTGGAAGGTGGTCTCCGCTCCACACTCTCGAACCCAGCTCTCCATCTCTGGGGGAAGGATGGCCAGGAGCTGCTCCAGGATCACCAGGTCCAGCATCTCAGCCTTAGTGTGTCTCTCTGGCTTCAGCCACTGACAGCAGAGATTGTGGAGCTGGCTGCAAACCTCTCGGGGACCCAAAGCCTGGACCTCTGAACTGAGCATCTTCTCCCCAAAGCTCCTCTGCATGGCTCTTCCCAAAAGAAGAATGGAAAACAAGACATCCTGTGAATGAGATGTTCTAAAGACTCTCTTCAGGGGAGATTTGACAATCTACATCACTCAGATTCTCACTGCAGCATCCTTCCACTTGCTCTGTCCCTATTGCCTTGACCCATATTTTAGCACACCTCTGTCAACAGCAATGGGGTGGCTTTTTGGTCTTTCAACATTGCTTACAAGTATTTTTGCTGCCTGAAGCAAAGTACAAGGTGGCAGCCCATAAGTCAGGATGACCTTTGGAATACAAGGGGCTCCCTTTTCTCTCTCCCCCCAACAAAAAAGAAGGCTCTTTCTTCAGACCCAACTCTCTGTCTGGACATTGCTCTTGTCTCTGGCTTTCCTCAGGCTGTGTTTGTGAGAGAGATACATTTCTTAGAGAGGAGCTGCAGGGAACCCAGAAGGAAGGAGAAGTCAACTAGAAGTCAACTGAATGGCTCTGGAGAGGAAGGAATAGGACCAGAGCAGCATGGATTTGAAATGGTTGTTGTGTGCTTTGAAGTCGTTTCCCACTTATGGCAACCATAAGGCAACACTCAAACAATAGTAATAATATTAATAACAAGAAAATTGCATTGTATTTGCTTAACAAAATAAGCATGTAACTTGCCCAAAGTCACCCAGTGGATTTCATGGCCATGTTATCATTATTATCACCTTATATTATGATTTATATCTCGCTGTTTTCGCAAAACCGGGAGTCAGAGCAACTAACAAAATTAAAACAGCTAATTAAACACATACATTGAAACATAATTACATTCCTAAAGCAGAGTTGTACAGTCCAACACTCAAACCATTAAACCATGCTGCCCCTCCTGTTTCCCACCAGAAGGACATTACTCTAGGTGCACTCTCTCCCTCTCTCACACAACCCTCTTCACACACACATACATACTTACATACCCTAAAGGCCCAGATCGTGTCTCATAGAATCACTGAGTTGGAAGAGACCACAAGGGCCATCCAGTCAAACCCCCTGCCATGCAGGAACTCTCAATCCATTGTGTCTGATCTTGGAAGCTAGGCAGGATCAGCTCTGGCCAGTCCTTGGATGGGAAACCCCAACAAATACCAGGTGCTGAAGAAGCTGGAAAAGCCACCTCTGAGATCTCCTTGCCTAAGAAAACCTTGTGTAATTCATGGGTTGCCTTGAACCTAGAGGCTACTTAAAGCCACGTATATTAGACATCTTTTAAGGTTTAAATGCTTTATGTGCTGTGCATTAGCCTGGAGGCCCTGAAGGAAGGCTGGGACATCATATATGAATACCATAATTAAACAAATAAACATTTCTAACCAGGCCTTGGAAAGAATCTCACCTGAACCCTGGAAATGCTGCCTCCATCCAGTCAGCAATGCTGAGCTAAAAGGACCAAGGTCTGACTCAGTGCAAGGCAAGCGGGGCTCTAAATATACTGTATAACCCTGTTCTCTATGGCTGTGTGTTGCTGTCTTTGTATGCCTCCAAATCCCTTTCAGGAGATGGGCTTTTCTTAGGACTCAGCAGTATCTCTTTCCTCAGGTGCCTTGCCCTTGCCTCCTCCCTCTGAGGCTGAGAGAGTGTGACTTCTTGCCCAAGGCCTCCTGGGGGGCTTCCAGGGCTGAATGGAGAGAGCTAGTCCCACCCTCAAACCACTAGGCTGCACTGCCTTCCTTTCTTGAGCCTAGGTTCCAATGATGGGGCTGAGAACAGCCAAGGAGGGATATATAGGAGCCCCCAGCCCTTCTCTGGAGACCCCTTGGCGAGTCCTCGCTCTCTTTGCGGGGCTGGGGCTGGGGGAGGAGGAGGGAGCCAGGCGTTTGAAGGGGGCCCTCTTTAGAACTGACCTCCTTCTCCTTCGCCGACAAACACTCGACTGCCGCCCTCACTCCCTCCGCCGCTCGCCCAGGGAGAAGCCACGCCCTCAAGGCACCAGCCTCAGAGCCCCATTGGACCGTCCCTCCAGCCCCTCAGAGCCCTGACCAATCAGATCCATGGCCCTCCCTCCCTCCCTCCTCAGAGCTCCTCTTCCTCTTCCGCGTTTGAGCAGGAAGCCAGGCAGCAGTTGAGGGAAAGAATGGGCGCCATCTTAGGGCCTCCCTCGAGGGAGGGAAGGAAGGAAGGAGGAGGAGGAGGCGGCACTGTTTCCCATTGGGCCACACAGAATAAATAGGGCAAGGCTCAGGCCAAGGACCCAGATGTACAAACACCAAACAAGGCTCCCTCAATAAATAAAGACCTTTCAATATAGTATAAAAAGTATGTTATAACTTAGTTACATAATTATTATAAGAATATATATAGTTGTATTATACACACACACACATATATAATACAATTATATATATAATATACACACACATATACATATGTATACACACACATAATACAAACACAAAACCATGTAAACTGGCTGTAAACCTTGGTGAAGTGACAGTCTCTCAGCCTCAGGATGATAAGAACAAACCCTTCTGAAGCAAGTTGCCAAGAAAACGCCATGAAAATGCTTTTGGGAACTGTTTATAAAGAAAGGACTGCTAATGGAGTGTGATTTCTTTAACTGTATTGTTTTACTACTCCCCCCCTTTTTTTTTTTAGTGTATTTAAGTCTGACATAGGTCCAGTCCACACTGGAGAAATAATCCAGTTTGAAATTGCCTTAAATGCCCTGGCTCAGTGCTAGGGAATCCTGAGATTTGTAGCTTGTTGTGGCACCAGAGCTCTCTTACAGAGAAGACTAAATGCCCACAAAACTACAGTTCCCAGAATTCCCTAGCATGGATCCAGGGCAGGGAAAGCAGTCCCAAACTGGATTGTTTCTGCAATGTGGATTTGACCATTGACATATAATGTAATGCTTTTTCTGTGATTTATTTGTAACCTTGTAATAATTTAATTACATTTTAAGCATAATCTTTTGCATGTTCTCAGCTATTTGTATCAATTTTATATTTATGTATTTTAATATTGTTGTACTGTTTTTAAATTGCAGTGTTTTATATTTTTTTAAATAAATTTTATTGATCCTTAAAAACTCATACTAACAACCGTAACAATCATACAACCTACAAACATACAATATACAATTTACATACGTACAAATTTCCGACAATTCAGCAACCACCAATTTAAGCAACCATTTCTTCACAACATTCCTCTACACTCTTCTTATCTACCACCTCTTCCCTTCTCCTCTTCTAAATCTTCTAAAACCTTCCATTCCTCCTTCCTATACCCTAGATTCCTTCCTTCCTTTATACTTCTTGTTCACCGCCTTGAGTCCCTATATTAGGAGAAAGGCGGGATATAAGAAAATAAAATTAGTAATAATGATAATAATAATAATAATAGTAATAGTAATATTTTAATTTGTGAGCTGCCTTGAATTCTAGCCTTGAGGGAGAGAAGGGATAACGTTAAGAGCAGGAGTCTAGTTTATTTTTGGTTTCATGGATTAAACTTCAGATTCTTTCATACACTGAGAAAGAACAATATTTAGGCCTGAGGTCCATATATGCACAGTTAAATAGTACAAAGACCTGGCGGCGGCGGCGCAGCAGCAGCGGAGGCGGCAAAACCGGGAGGAGGAGCGAGGCCGAGGGCTTTAAGGCCCAGGACCAACGCCAGCACCCTCGTGGTGGCACAGCAGCAGCAGCGGAGGCGGCAAAGCCGGGAGGAGGAGCGAGGCCGAGGGCTTTAAGGCCCAGGACCAACGCCAGCACCCTCGTGGCGGCACAGCAGCAGCAGCGGAGGCGGCAAAGCCGGGAGGAGGAGCGAGGCCAAGGGCTTTAAGGCCCAGGACCAACGCCAGCACCCTCGCAGCGGCACAGCAGCAGCAGCGGAGGCGGCAAAGCCGGGAGGAGGAGCGAGGCCGAGGGCTTTAAGGCCCAGGACCAACGCCAGCACCCTCGCGGCGGCACAGCAGCAGCAGCGGAGGCGGCAAAGCCGGGAGGAGGAGCGAGGCCGAGGGCTTTAAGGCCCAGGACCAACGCCAGCACCCTCGCGGTGGCACAGCAGCAGCAGCGGAGGCGGCAAAGCCGGGAGGAGGAGCGAGGCCGAGGGCTTTAAGGCCCAGGACCAACGCCAGCACCCTCGTGGCGGCACAGCAGCAGCAGCGGAGGCGGCAAAGCCGGGAGGAGGAGCGAGGCCAAGGGCTTTAAGGCCCAGGACCAACGCCAGCACCCTCGCGGCGGCACAGCAGCAGCAGCAGAGGCGGCAAAGCCGGGAGGAGGAGCGAGGCCGAGGGCTTTAAGGCCCAGGACCAACGCCAGCACCCTCGTGGTGGCACAGCAGCAGCAGCGGAGGCGGCAAAGCCGGGAGGAGGAGCGAGGCCAAGGGCTTTAAGGTCCAGGACCAACGCCAGCACCCTCGTGGCGGCACAGCAGCAGCAGCGGAGGCGGCAAAGCCGGGAGGAGGAGCGAGGCCGAGGGCTTTAAGGCCCAGGACCAACACCAGCACCCTCGCAGCGGCGGCGGTGCAGCAGCAGCGGAGGCGGCAAAGCCGGGAGGAGGAGCGAGGCCGAGGGCTTTAAGGCCCAGGACCAACGCCAGCACCCTCGCAGCGGCGGCACAGCAGCAGCAGCGGAGGCGGCAAAGCCGGGATGAGGAGCGAGGCCGAGGGCTTTAAGGCCCAGGACCAACGCCAGCACCCTCGTGGCGGCACAGCAGCAGCAGCGGAGGCGGCAAAGCCGGGAGGAGGAGCGAGGCCGAGGGCTTTAAGGCCCAGGACCAACGCCAGCACCCTCGTGGCGGCACAGCAGCAGCAGCGGAGGCGGCAAAGCCGGGAGGAGGAGCGAGGCCGAAGGCTTTAAGGCCCAGGACCAACGCCAGCACCCTCGTGGCGGCACAGCAGCAGCAGCGGAGGCGGCAAAGCCGGGAGGAGGAGCGAGGCCGAGGGCTTTAAGGCCCAGGACCAACGCCAGCACCCTCGTGGTGGCACAGCAGCAGCAGCGGAGGCGGCAAAGCCGGGAGGAGGAGCGAGGCCGAGGGCTTTAAGGCCCAGGACCAACGCCAGCACCCTCGCAGCGGCGGCGGTGCAGCAGCAGCGGAGGCGGCAAAGCCGGGAGGAGGAGCGAGGCCGAGGGCTTTAAGGCCCAGGACCAACGCCAGCACCCTCGTGGCGGCACAGCAGCAGCAGCGGAGGCGGCAAAGCCGGGAGGAGGAGCGAGGCCAAGGGCTTTAAGGCCCAGGACCAACGCCAGCACCCTCGTGGTGGCACAGCAGCAGCAGCGGAGGCGGCAAAGCCGGGAGGAGGAGCGAGGCCGAGGGCTTTAAGGCCCAGGACCAACGCCAGCACCCTCGTGGCGGCACAGCAGCAGCAGCGGAGGCGGCAAAGCCGGGAGGAGGAGCGAGGCCGAGGGCTTTAAGGCCCAGGACCAACGCCAGCACCCTCGTGGCGGCACAGCAGCAGCAGCGGAGGCGGCAAAGCCGGGAGGAGGAGCGAGGCCAAGGGCTTTAAGGCCCAGGACCAACGCCAGCACCCTCGTGGCGGCACAGCAGCAGCAGCGTGTTATCAAGTCTGGAATTTTATAAAAATACCCCCAAAATCCCTATCCCAAAATGCATCTGTGGAGGTAATCAGGTGGCCCCCTTTTCCCTGGCATCACTTGATCATAGAGGCCTCCAAGCAAGTTCTGCATCTATAGGATGAAGTATGTCTCCTGATGACCCTAATGAAAGGCATTATGGGAGTTGTCCCTTGGCTGCCATGACCTAAAAGCGGAGAGACCACGTAGGCACCAGCCTCAGTTAGGAGTTGCAAATAGGAAGATTTCCTTCACACCTAGGAGACAGATTTACAGAGACAAGCCATTCCGGTAGCAATCATTTTCCCATGACAAAGGATGCCTATGGATCAAGTGATGTGTAAATTTGGTTTCCCTTTTGAGGTAGGACAAAAGCCTCCACTGACTACGTGACTAGGAACCTATTTAAAGTCCAGTTTTTCCTTTGTTTGAGGTTCCATGTTGGTGGCAGGCAGGCACTTTGTCAGTCTGCTTCTCCTGGTTCCACACACCCCTTTCCCCATTTTCCTTCAGTGTTGCTGCAGCTACCTTGATTCCGAGGGAAACCATTGCAGGCAAGTATTTCTATTAGCAGGCCTTGTGTTCTCTTTCCATTTTTCCTCCCTTTCTTCTATTAGCCTTGAGTGATTGCATGAGTGAATGTATGTGTGTGAGTGTGTCCCCCTGTGCATCAATAAACTAGATTAAAATTCAAAGACTTTGCCTTTGCCTCAGTTCCTGGAAGTTCTGGTCCCTTCGTAAACACTGCTGGGATTCGATCCAACAAGGGTACTTGTAAGGAGCCCTATATTGGTGTATTGAGCTAATTAATATTCCCCAAAATTTGACCAGATATCCTTACAAATTGGTGGAGAATGCTGTGGCAATAATCCCCCAGGATCTGGACACTCCAACCGCGCAATTCGACTGTTCAGAACTTGGAACGTAAAGGGAACAGAATTCCAGAGAAAATCTGTCGCAAATGCAGATAAATAGGAAGGAGAGTGAATGCGTTTCTTGTATGAGTGGCCATAAGGGCTAAAGAACTATTTGGGTTGGCTCTACCCCATTTTCCATCTTTGGTCACACAGTTTGTCGGCTGGCTCTGTGCCTGACAACCCAGTGGCAGTTGTGTGATCACTCCTGGACGTGGTGTCAGCGTAGTTTCCTGACGTCCTAACTTTGTGTTGTCTCTATTGTGGGTGGGGAACAGGCTCTACCCTGCTAGGAATCCCAACAACGCAACCCCAAAATCTAAAATCACTTGCGCTGAAACTTGCCTATGGGAGGTTTGGCAGCATTGAGAACAAAGAACCAACCAGGCTTTACTTCTGAGTAGACCAAACAGCTTGCAAAACCTTTTAGAGGAATCACAGTAACACAACCCCAAAATCCCAATATCCCACATACACACACGCACCACCTTGCAAAAGGTAAGGCAGGAGAGGGGGGAGACGTCCCAACCTAGACTGCTTACTGGGGCACTGAGAGGAACAAATACCTAAAGGTTAAAAGGACAGTTGGGCAGTTTAATGATTACAGCACAACACGGCTAAAGTGAACTAGGGATAAAGAGGAACAATGGGATTGTGAAAGATTAACCAGAACTGTGGAAACTTGCCAGGAAGGCAGGAAGACAGGAATTAGTCAATAAATTGGTTCTGGAAATTAAGAAAGGTTAAAAGGTAACTTGAAGAAAGGATGTTGCTAAAACTATGCATTTTTGAATGTATAAAAGGCTTGAAGAAAGACAATGGGGTGTGACAGTCTTGGAATTGCCATTTAGGCAGCTGTCACCCCGTACGGGTAATAAAGGTGTGCTTATTTTGAGCTACAGTCGGAGTCTGGACTCTCTTTGTTGCTGGGTGCTCCAAGGACCCTTCCGGCATAGGTTGGGAGGGCTTGCTACCCTCCCCCTTCAGCACAAGGTTAGGTTCCAGCCAGCGGGAGGGGCTCCCACAGATCCTGGCTGGAGAGGGGAGGAAACTCCTCGATAAAGGAATCCCTTTTTTCTGGCAGGAGAGGCTCCCATTTGAGCGGCTCCCCATCCCACCCCCAAGACATAAACCCTGCAGCCAAATCCACTGGCATTTGGGATGCAGTGCAAGGAGTAATGAAGCAAGGAACCTTTAGCAAAAGGCAGGGAGGAGGTGCTCCCAAGCAGGAAATACTGAGGCATGGGTCTAACTAGGGACCCAAATTCTGGTGCTTGTTTTGGAAACCTACAAAGGGTAGCATCCCAGGAAAGGCAACCACACCAGGCTGGAGGGGACAAAGTGGTCTCACACAAAGAAGTGCTAGAAAGGAGAAAGCTCCCACAAAGTTAGGCAGGAGGTTAGAGAAAAGAAGCAGGGAGAAGGCTCCCTTACACACACACACGCGCACACCCACCCTTTTTGTTGTTGGTGAGAGAGGCCACAGAAAAGGTCTCCCCATCCCACCCCTGAGAGAGAGATGCTGGAGGGAAGGAATTCCCACGCAAATCCAGCAGGGACAAGGTGGTCCCAATCCAAGTGTTAGAAGAACAAGGTAGTCCCATTAAGGTTAATAGGGAAGGAGTTCCCACAGAAAAGACAGAAAGATTTGAAGGAAGGCTGTGCCATGGACCTCTGTGTTCTGGAGGACAACACACACACAAAAAAGAAAAGGTTTGCCATCCTTCCATGACCAGGCAGGTTAGGGAGGACAGAGAGAATTAGGACAGTGGTGTCATTGCCCTCAGCGCTTTGGAGGACAACAAGGAAAAGGCTAGCTTCCCACTCTGGACCAGGGCTTGGGCTGGTCTGGATGCATAAGAGGACTAAAAAGGAGGTTCAAAGAGGAAGCTTTGAAGCAAGATTCCTGGAATTGGCTCCATTCTCCTTTGTGTTTTGGAGGACAGACTGAAAGAGGAGGGAGAGAGTGGCTGGCTTCCCTCTCAGTTGCATTTTGGAGGAGTTAACCCTTTCCTCCCAGCCAGATGTCTCGCTCTGCCCCAGAGAGAGACAGCTTTAGAGACACTAGATCTTAAAAGAAACCCACAGACAAGCTTATGAAGATCCTTTTTTTGGATCCCTGAAAAGGCTGGCTCTGCTTTCCAGAGTGCAAATCTTTGAAACTCCCCCTGTGCCTTTTCCCACTGAAAGCTACAAAATCAACCTAAATGGGTGAGGAAAGGATAGAGAGAGTCAAGATGTTCAAGGAGGAACAAACTCAGGATAGACTGCATAAATGGATTCTTAAAAAGGGACCCAATCCATGGTTGCCAGCTGCATTCCTCACGGAGGATCCCTTTGCCACTCTTCTGTATGCATACAATCTAAAAACGAAAAAGAGGAGGGTCAAAAGTGTGCCCCAAACTGAAAAAGACAGATTCGCAGCATGGGGTTTATGGGTGTTAGCTCAGGATGTTTTAGAAGAATACAAAAAATACAAGCTGGAAGCGGAGATAGCCAAGAGGCAGATTAGCGATCTAGTCGCCCAAGTAAGAGGAAAGGTGACAGAAAATACATTATTGACACACACTGCCAACCAAGCCAACCAAAATGCTGAAAGGGCAGAGAGAGAAAACCTAGCCTTAAAGGCACTGGTTAAAGACCTAGAGGCTAAACGAAGCCAAGCCAAGCAAGCAGCAGACTTCATCTTGTCCCAGAGGACTGAGAAAGCAGCACAGGTTGAACACGCCAAATGCGAAATCCGCATTAGAGAGCTTGAGGACAGACTGAATCTACAAAGTGCTATAGAGGCGACTGTACATCCAAAAATTCTAGAGTTAGCTACACAGGAAAAAGTCCTGTGGGACCAGCCTCTACCGACCAAGGCTTGGACACCCCCATTGTACAATCCACAGCAGAACCCTCCAGCTGCATCTGGGGCTCCATGCATCCCAAGTGAGAGTCATGAACCCTCTGAGGAGTGTGCTCCCAATGTCCCAATGGACCCTGTAAAAACCAGGAGCGTTGTAGAGACAAAAAGGATCTTGAAAGATGACACCATCACCAAAACCCTGATAGAAACTGTATACTGGACACTGTCTGAAACTAAGATCATAGCGGACCAATTAGGCAAACTGAACCCCCAAACAGGAGTTAAGTGGATGTCCACAATAATCCTTTTCTATTCCAAGGCAAAAGGACAAGATTTAACTCAAGTGGCTCAGCTGTGCATAGATCCTAGTTACGCAGGGCCCTTTGAAGCATTGGAATCCAATTATGATCTGGCTAGTTTAGAGCTACACGACTGGATAACTAGAATGGTGCAGATCTTGTGGCCAGGGACCATCCTAAAGACCAGATACCAGAGTGAGGTCCAACTCTCCGAGGAGTCCCCTGACACTTATGTAACCAGAAAGAAAATGTTGGGAATTCTGTCTGGAGTAATACGTTTGAATAGAGAGGGACAACCAGTGATAAACGATGTCGAAATCATTCAAGATATGTATCAAGGGCTAAACAGTTCAGCAAAAGCATACTTAGGACCAATCTCACTGAGGATTCACAACATGAGTTGGGGAGAATTTATGGAGTATATACACGAAGCGTCCCAAGCTTTTTGGACTCAAGAAGCACAAACAGAATTGGCTGAGAGAATGACCCCAGCGGTTTCAGGAGAAGAGGCAAGGACAGCAGGCAAAAAGGCAGATAAAGAGGAAGCCCCAATCCACACGGTCACTGGCCCCCACTCCCAACCAGTGCAGGAAGAACCTGGGAAGTTTGGGAAAAACAACCCCTGGAACCCCCAGAAAAAACCCAAACCTCTCAGACTATTGCTTCAAGAGATCAGAAATACCCTCTGGAAGCAACTTTGTAAACTGGGATTTAATAAAGGGCAATTAGATGGGAGGCCCACTTCAGAATTGATGCATCTCTTAGAAGGAAAACCCTTTTCAAGTTCCCAAGATGCTAAGGGCACCCCCACTAAAATGGAGAGAACAATTAGAGAATTGGTAACCAAAGTTCTTGAAGAGGCCAACCCCCCTTTGGCAGTCAACATCCAAGAATTAAAAGGGACATCCAATGGGAATGGATGGGGAAATGCCCCCCTTTCCCCTGGGGAAAAGAACCCAAGCCTTGGAAACCTTCCCAGCCAGCCATGCTAGAAAAAGGTAACCCAAGTGGTCATCCTTCCCAGCCCCGAAATGACAGAAGAGGTCCAAACTGGGATGGTACTGGAAGATGCAGCCACTGGAAAGGACCAAGAGACAGGTCACACTGTCTCAGTTCTCCTCAGTCCTCACCACCTGGCAAACAAAGATCCTGGGAGATAACTTGGGAAAGGAATCTCAAAATCCCCTAGGCATGGACAGTTTCTTGTTCCCAAAGAATTGGCTACCCTGAAATGATCATGGACATAAAGGGTTGCAAAGCCCATCATCCTATGTTGCTTAGCACATACATTTGGCTAGTAGCAAATTGCCTTTTCTCTTTTGGTTATTGACATAGATTCCTAGAGGTTTCTAAGTTGTTGTTCTTTCCCTTTTTCAGACCCAAAAGTTTAAGTGGAGTAAAAAGCCCCACTCCATTAGTTTTGGCTAGATCACTTTGTTTAAGGGTCCTGTCTTCAGCTCTTTTCCAATCAGCTTCTCCCATGTGGATTTTCCATCTCATAAAGAAGTTTATCTTTGTTTAAAGTTGTCCTTCCCCCCTTTCCCCCTTAATAGATCAGAGCCCCCATGATTTGCTAGTCTGTTCTGTTGTTCTGTGTGATAGTTTTGGATTTACAAGAGAGGATAGTCTGTTATAGCCTTGTTTGTTTTAGAGAGAACTATGGCTTGATTCGGAGGTGAGTGACTTCCGTTTTCACCTATAGACATTAATTGGAAAGAAAAAAAAACGATCCTGTTTAGCTGGTTCTTTATCTTGGCAAGGAAGAGAAGAGCTTTGGAGTCTCCTCCACATGATAAGGGCAGTTTAAAAGGTGTTGCTGTGTTCTAGTCTTTGGAATATGGTTGTTGAGTATCTCAAAAAGAGTGTGTGGCTGTGAATCCAGAGGTAGAGTGGTGGTAGTTTTGTTTGTCTGTTTATTTTTCTTCCCAGGAGTTTCTAGTTTTCTCCTTTTGAGCAAAATCTGGGTTGGTCTAATGCTATTTTCGGCTCATAACATGTAGGTTTACTTCTTTTGGGGTACCTCAACTCTACAGACAAAGAAACTCTAACATTTCCCTTAATTTATACTCTGTACTTGGTGGTACTTAGAAAAACCTAAGTCTCATTTCTTCTCCACTGGCTGGTTATCCTGAGCGTTTTGTTTTCCTGTTCTCCCTCTCTCCCTGAGAAGCTCATTTGCACAACACAGCAAGCTGTGAGAGAGATTGGGCCAGGCAGATCTTACTAGCATGGCAAAAGGATTGTGTGTTCCATCACCCCCAGTGATAGTTTGCTGACTACATAACTTAGTTTATTTGCTTGTTCATCTCTGTTTTTCTGACTTTCATAGTTTCTGTTAGATGAGCCTCACTAGCAGAGTGCAATCTATCTGCGCAAAGTTCATTGCTCTGTTTGAAAATGGTAGAGAGATTCATTTCCATCTCTCTTTCTGTCCTCTACTGTGCTACCATCCACCCAAAGAAAGTTTTGTCTTTATATCCCATTCTTGTTTGCTGTGTGCGGTCGTGAGTATGTGACTCTGCTAGTCTCTCTGGCCTCTTGACTTTGTTTTCCTTCTTGCCTCCCAAGGAGGGAGGGTGAGTTGGTAAATTTGGGCTTTTACAATCCTTCCTAAATGGCTTTGCTTTAGCACGCTTTCAAATGCTAATTACCCTCTACAAACCAGTTTCAAAAGGATTTTCTCTCACAACCTCTTCAGAGTTCAGGTTGCTGAAAATTACTAAGTTTTCACTTGCTATGCTTTTGTGCATCTTTCTCATGTTTGCTGCACTCTGAAAATGCTCAGGAGTTCTCTTCATCCCCATCTTAAAGGCAAGCCTTGAAGGAAATAATTTTCCATAATAGTTTTGTTCTTTGGGTCCTTCTCTGAGCTGAGAGTCTGTGACCTGAACACTCTCTGGCCTCAAGGACAAAGAAGGTTCTCTTCAAATGCTAAGTAGATGTTCCTCTGCTGGTCCATCAGAGGTGCTACAGGCTCTGGTCATTTTTGTTTTTGTTAGCAAGGGGGGGGGGAGAGATTAGTACCCTCCTCAGGGGAACTCAAAAGGTTTTGACCTTCCTAGCTGTAAACCCCTCATTGCTCATTGAGGGAAGAAGAGCCTCACATCGTTTTGCTGTTTTGTGTTATTTTGCCAATTATTTTTGTTTTTGTATTAAAGTGGTGGTCAACAATTGATTTAGAGCTTTAGATTGTTTTTCTTTTTCTTTTATTCCACATTTGAACATCAGTTCTCAAATCTGGATTTTGATTTTTGACAAATTGATTCAGTAGCCACATTGTGCGGTTTTATTTTAATAGGACTTTTGGGTTAATTTTGTGGACCTTACTCTTTTTATTTTATTTTTATCGTATTTTATATTAAGTAGAGACTTAGTTTTAAAGTTTTTCTCCTCCTTTTGTTGATTTTGGGTTTTTCTTCTCAAGTTTTGATCAGTCCAGGATTCTGGTCTGATAGCATTGGTGTTTTGTTCCAAATTTACTGCCAGTCTTAAGAATGGGCTGCCATTAATCCTACAGAAAACCCCGAAATGGTTCGGATTTGATACGTATCAGTAAATTGGGCTTCCAGGGGGGGATTTTTAAAAGTGCTTACAGGCTCCTAGCTCAGCCTCCATTGTTTCACAGACATTTTTGACCTTACCATTTGGAGCCCAAGCAGAGAGATGGGCACACTTTCTCAGCCCATGAGAGTTTGTTCTTTTTGTTCTGATTTTTTTTAGTGCCTCTGGAAAGAGCTCCTAGTGGTGGAATGTGCATACACCACTTGTTTTGTTTTGGGGTTGTTGTTTTTTGTGTGTGTTGCCAGTCTACAGCCCTCACTGGTCTCTTCAGTTGATAGTGTCCATAGTGAGAGCCAGTCATATCGGCTGCATGTATATATATATATCTGTGTTACTAATGTTAGCTAGTTTTACTAATATGTTATGCATTGTATGTTTACCCTGATACTATTCTCTGGTCTCTAATGACATAATTCTCTTGCATGAGTTTCAGTCCTTTAAAAGCTTTGTTCTGTCCAAGATTTCCACAGGCCATGTACACAGATTGCAAAGCCTGTCTCTTTTGATACTGTCACAGAAAACTGGGTCTTCAAGAAGTCTCAGGGAGGAAAGTATGATATGCTATCCTCTTTCCCATCTTCCCCTATGCATGAAAATAATCAAAGATCTATTCTTTTCACACTACACTATCCTTGTTCTCTTTCTCTAAGAACCTTCTGAGAAGGTAAGCTCAGTTTCTGATTCAAGACGCAGGCCCAAGCTGCAACTACAGCTGCCACGATGCGGCGATGCACAGCTATACCAGAAGACATTCTGCTTTCTCCTGCCATGTTTGATGTCCTCCAGAGATGTCCTCCAAGATGCACTCAGTGCCTTCCCTTAAAGTGTTTCATCCAGATGGTGCTTTGAAAACTATGCATCCTGATTTGTTCCTGGTCCACACCTGCATCCCTGCTACTGCACTAGTTTTTCTTTTAGAACTCCACAGGTGACAGCATGCCTGTTCATCAACACACCAGTTTGAAATGCTCGCATTCCAAAAGACCAAGCAACATAGGGCTGCAACCCTATGGGACACTGTTCATGCTACCTGGAGAAGTATGAACACAACTTTGATTCCTGGTTCCTGTCACAATGTGTTGGTTCCTGTGAGATGACAATAGACTCTCTTAATTCCTACAACTTCAACAGACTTTGGCTATTTCATAGACACTGCTTATGCAACCATGCCAAACATATGTGCATCTCAATTCCGGTTCCTGCTGCAACATTTTGTTCCTGCAACCTTAACATTGTTGTGCTGTAATTCCATAGACATTGGTTATGCGTCCAGAGTGCATAACCTGGTATCCTAATATGTTCTAACCGCTTTGGTACAGCATCCTACACCAACCAGCGGCGCACCAAGGCGCCACTTCCAGAACTTTTGGTTTGTGCGTTTCAGAACAAAGTCAGAACTCTGCACCACACTTTCTCCGCTCTGGCTCATACTTGATGGACATGTTAGCATACACATCCTACACCACCATACCACAACCACACTGATCCAAGGACATTGGTTCCTATATGAAAATTGCTTGGATATTGGTCCATACACAAAACTACAAGGACATTGGTTCCTGCCCTCAAGAAATTTGGACATTGGTTCCTTTTGGCTATTGATGCCAATCTGATTCTGAACTCTGATATGCTACCTCAAAGCCTTTGGACATTGGTCCTTGGACTCAAAGAATCACATGCTGAAGTTCATACATGCTTGTGTTTTAATGCTTGTATTTGCTTCTCCTTGATTAAGACCATGTTTCAATGCTCATGCAAACTTACATCTTTTTATTCTGTAGATTAGTCATGACTTCTATAGTTAGTCATTGTTTTTGATGCTTGCTCTTATATGTTTTCATTTTAATTGCTTTTGTTTCTGGATTGCTTTTGATGCTTTCTCTTGTCTGAACCTTTGAATATCATCCCCAATGTGTTCATTTTATATTGCATACCTGTATGGTTACGAGTGTTGTGCGGCTGGGTTCCTGACGTACAATCCACCCAATCCTGGACAATTCTAATGGTGATACTTTGCCCACAATGGTATCCAACTTATGACCTTGACATGGTTCGGAAGTCTTTCATCCTCATGAGGCCATGAGACTGAAAAACTTCCGAGGGGGGGGGGAACTGTTATCAAGTCTGGAATTTTATAAAAATACCCCCAAAATCCCTATCCCAAAATGCATCTGTGGAGGTAATCAGGTGGCCCCCTTTTCCCTGGCATCACTTGATCATAGAGGCCTCCAAGCAAGTTCTGCATCTATAGGGTGAAGTATGTCTCCTGATGACCCTATATTAGGAGAAAGGCGGGATATAAGAAAATAAAATTAGTAATAATGATAATAATAATAATAATAGTAATAGTAATATTTTAATTTGTGAGCTGCCTTGAATTCTAGCCTTGAGGGAGAGAAGGGATAACGTTAAGAGCAGGATTCCAGTTTATTTTTGGTTTCATGGATTAAACTTCAGATTCTTTCATACACTGAGAAAGAACAATATTTAGGCCTGAGGTCCATATATGCACAGTTAAATAGTACAAAGACCTGGCGGCAGCAGCGCAGCAGCAGCGGAGGCGGCAAAGCCGGGAGGAGGAGCGAGGCCGAGGGCTTTAAGGCCCAGGACCAACGCCAGCACCCTCGTGGCGGCACAGCAGCAGCAGCGGAGGCGGCAAAGCCGGGAGGAGGAGCGAGGCCGAGGGCTTTAAGGCCCAGGACCAACGCCAGCACCCTCGTGGCGGCACAGCAGCAGCAGCGGAGGCGGCAAAGCCGGGAGGAGGAGCGAGGCCGAGGGCTTTAAGGCCCAGGACCAACGCCAGCACCCTCGTGGTGGCACAGCAGCAGCAGCGGAGGCGGCAAAGCCGGGAGGAGGAGCGAGGCCGAGGGCTTTAAGGCCCAGGACCAACGCCAGCACCCTCGCGGCGGCGGTGCAGCAGCAGCAGAGGCGGCAAAGCCGGGAGGAGGAGCGAGGCCGAGGGCTTTAAGGCCCAGGACCAACGCCAGCACCCTCGTGGTGGCACAGCAGCAGCAGCGGAGGCGGCAAAGCCGGGAGGAGGAGCGAGGCCGAGGGCTTTAAGGCCCAGGACCAACGCCAGCACCCTCGTGGTGGCACAGCAGCAGCAGCGGAGGCGGCAAAGCCGGGAGGAGGAGCGAGGCCAAGGGCTTTAAGGTCCAGGACCAACGCCAGCACCCTCGTGGCGGCACAGCAGCAGCAGCGGAGGCAGCAAAGCCGGGAGGAGGAGCGAGGCCGAGGGCTTTAAGGCCCAGGACCAACGCCAGCACCCTCGTGGTGGCACAGCAGCAGCAGCGGAGGCGGCAAAGCTGGGAGGAGGAGCGAGGCCGAGGGCTTTAAGGCCCAGGACCAACGCCAGCACCCTCGCAGCGGCACAGCAGCAGCAGCGGAGGCGGCAAAGCCGGGAGGAGGAGCGAGGCCGAGGGCTTTAAGGCCCAGGACCAACGCCAGCACCCTCGTGGTGGCACAGCAGCAGCAGCGGAGGCGGCAAAGCCGGGAGGAGGAGCGAGGCCGAGGGCTTTAAGGCCCAGGACCAACGCCAGCACCCTCGTGGTGGCACAGCAGCAGCAGCGGAGGCGGCAAAGCCGGGAGGAGGAGCGAGGCCAAGGGCTTTAAGGTCCAGGACCAACGCCAGCACCCTCGTGGCGGCACAGCAGCAGCAGCGGAGGCGGCAAAGCCGGGAGGAGGAGCGAGGCCGAGGGCTTTAAGGCCCAGGACCAACACCAGCACCCTCGCAGCGGCGGCGGTGCAGCAGCAGCGGAGGCGGCAAAGCCGGGAGGAGGAGCGAGGCCGAGGGCTTTAAGGCCCAGGACCAACGCCAGCACCCTCGCAGCGGCGGCACAGCAGCAGCAGCGGAGGCGGCAAAGCCGGGAGGAGGAGCGAGGCCGAGGGCTTTAAGGCCCAGGACCAACGTCAGCACCCTCGTGGCGGCACAGCAGCAGCAGCGGAGGCGGCAAAGCCGGGAGGAGGAGCGAGGCCGAGGGCTTTAAGGCCCAGGACCAACGCCAGCACCCTCGCGGCGGCACAGCAGCAGCAGCGGAGGCGGCAAAGCCGGGAGGAGGAGCGAGGCCAAGGGCTTTAAGGCCCAGGACCAACGCCAGCACCCTCGTGGCGGCACAGCAGCAGCAGCGGAGGCGGCAAAGCCGGGAGGAGGAGCGAGGCCAAGGGCTTTAAGGCCCAGGACCAACGCCAGCACCCTCGCAGCGGCACAGAAGCAGCAGCGGAGGCGGCAAAGCTGGGAGGAGGAGCGAGGCCGAGGGCTTTAAGGCCCAGGACCAACGCGAGCGAGGCCGAGGGCTTTAAGGCCCAGGACCAACGCCAGCACCCTCGCAGCGGCGGCGGTGCAGCAGCAGCGGAGGCGGCAAAGCCGGGAGGAGGAGCGAGGCCGAGGGCTTTAAGGCCCAGGACCAACGCCAGCACCCTCGCGGTGGCACAGCAGCAGCAGCGGAGGCGGCAAAGCCGGGAGGAGGAGCGAGGCCGAGGGCTTTAAGGCCCAGGACCAACGCCAGCACCCTCGTGGAGGCACAGCAGCAGCAGCGGAGGCGGCAAAGCCGGGAGGAGGAGCGAGGCCAAGGGCTTTAAGGCCCAGGACCAACGCCAGCACCCTCGTGGCGGCACAGCAGCAGCAGCGGAGGCGGCAAAGCCGGGAGGAGGAGCGAGGCCAAGGGCTTTAAGGCCCAGGACCAACGCCAGCACCCTCGTGGTGGCACAGCAGCAGCAGCGGAGGCGGCAAAGCCGGGAGGAGGAGCGAGGCCGAGGGCTTTAAGGCCCAGGACCAACGCCAGCACCCTCGTGGCGGCACAGCAGCAGCAGCGGAGGCGGCAAAGCCGGGAGGAGGAGCGAGGCCGAGGGCTTTAAGGCCCAGGACCAACGCCAGCACCCTCGTGGCGGCACAGCAGCAGCAGCGGAGGCGGCAAAGCCGGGAGGAGGAGCGAGGCCGAGGGCTTTAAGGCCCAGGACCAACGCCAGCACCCTCGTGGCGGCACAGCAGCAGCAGCGTGTTATCAAGTCTGGAATTTTATAAAAATACCCCCAAAATCCCTATCCCAAAATGCATCTGTGGAGGTAATCAGGTGGCCCCCTTTTCCCTGGCATCACTTGATCATAGAGGCCTCCAAGCAAGTTCTGCATCTATAGGATGAAGTATGTCTCCTGATGACCCTAATGAAAGGCATTATGGGAGTTGTCCCTTGGCTGCCATGACCTAAAAGCGGAGAGACCACGTAGGCACCAGCCTCAGTTAGGAGTTGCAAATAGGAAGATTTCCTTCACACCTAGGAGACAGATTTACAGAGACAAGCCATTCCGGTAGCAATCATTTTCCCATGACAAAGGATGCCTATGGATCAAGTGATGTGTAAATTTGGTTTCCCTTTTGAGGTAGGACAAAAGCCTCCACTGACTACGTGACTAGGAACCTATTTAAAGTCCAGTTTTTCCTTTGTTTGAGGTTCCATGTTGGTGGCAGGCAGGCACTCTGTCAGTCTGCTTCTCCTGGTTCCACACACCCCTTTCCCCATTTTCCTTCAGTGTTGCTGCAGCTACCTTGATTCCGAGGGAAACCATTGCAGGCAAGTATTTCTATTAGCAGGCCTTGTGTTCTCTTTCCATTTTTCCTCCCTTTCTTCTATTAGCCTTGAGTGATTGCATGAGTGAATGTATGTGTGTGAGTGTGTCCCCCTGTGCATCAATAAACTAGATTAAAATTCAAAGACTTTGCCTTTGCCTCAGTTCCTGGAAGTTCTGGTCCCTTCGTAAACACTGCTGGGATTCGATCCAACAAGGGTACTTGTAAGGAGCCCTATATTGGTGTATTGAGCTAATTAATATTCCCCAAAATTTGACCAGATATCCTTACAAGCGGAAGCGGCAAAGCCGGGAGGAGGAGCGAGGCCGAGGGCTCTGAGGCACAGGACCAACGCCAGCACTCCTCGGTCGCAGATAGCTTATAGAACATTGACCGCTACCCACTAGTTTTTGCTTCCCTCTTTTTTCTATTAGTAATCCGGGTTGGTGGAACAACAGGTGTGTTGAGGTTGGTGATACCTCCATACCAATTCCAACACTGTTTTCTCCCGAACCATCCCTGGTGTAGGGAGACGAGACTCACATCTATTTTGGTGGAGTCTTTTGGGGGGCTCAGGATTTTTTTCCCCTAGAACAGCCCACCAGTGCTTTGGGTATTCCCTTGATCAAAGGAGCTAGTCCCTACTCCAACTCGGTTTCAATTTTCCCTCCCTCGCCTTTTCTTTCTTCAATAGCAATTTCCCCCTTTCTCTTTCCCTTTCTTTTTCTCACTGGATTCACAAGAAGGCTGAGTTTGTTTAAATTCAACAAATTGAAAATTAAAAATGCCTAGAAAAAAGAACTTAGCTAAGTCACAGAGGCTGGATAGCCCTCAAAGTGATTTATCTGATCTGTCTAACTCACAATTGGAGATAAATTCTACAATTCTTCAGGAATTAAGAGAGTTTAAACAATCTTTTAAAAATGAGATAAAGGATGAATTGAAGGACAATAGATCAGAAATACAAAAAGATTTACATAAAGAATTAGAAATATTGGTTGGAAAAATTGAGAAAGTTACGAAAGAAGTAGAAACGGTAAAATCAGATGTGGCAGGGATCTCTACTAAGACAAAGGAACTTCAAGTGAAAATAGAGTCATTAGAGGAAAAATTAAGACAGAATGAACAAACCACTCTTTTTTTTTTAAATAAATATAGAGAAAAATGTATAAAATTAAGAAATGTAGCAGAGGAATCTGAGGAAAAACTGCTGGAAAAAATTGTATCACATGTGGCAAAGTATATTGATGTGGCTGAAGATTATGTAGACACACGGATAGAAAAGATCTTTAGAATAAACTCAAAGATAGCAAAAGAAAGAAAGGTACCAAGAGATATTTTGATATGCTTCACTAATGTAAGGATTAAAGAGGAAATAATACATCAAAGCTATAAAGAAAAGCTGATTATTGGAGACAATATTGTTGAGATATATAAAGACTTGCCAAGCCATACTTTAAAGAAAAGACTAGAATATAAATTTCTAACAAATTTACTTTTAGAAAAAGGCATAAATTATAAATGGGACAAGGTGGAAGGCATTATTGTACTATATAATCAAAGAAGGCATTATCTTAACACAGTAGAAAAAGCAAGAGTGTTCTACAGGTCACTAAATTCAGAGGGAAAAATAAGAAAAGATTCAAAAGAGAAGACTAACTCTAAGGAAGCAACAGAGAACAAAAGTTCGAAAGAAAGGAGATTCAGTAACTAGTCTGTTTTGGTTTTGTTTGTTTTTAAAAAAAGGGAAACACAAGGAAACTCTAAAAAGAACAAAAGAGAGTGAGTATTATGACAATAAAGATAGGATCATGGAACGTGAAAGGATTGAATTTAAGAAGTAAAAGAAAACAAATATTTCAATTGTTAACAAAGAATGCTTTTGACATACTGTGCTTACAGGAAGCTAGGATAAAAGAAAAGAATGAATACTTGTTGAACGATGCAAGACTAGGAAATGTCTTCTGTTCAAATTTCAAAAAAACGAAAAGGGGAGTAGCAACATTTGTAAGTAAAAAACATCAAGCTAAAATATTGTACAAAGATACGGAGGGAAGAGTCCTGGTAACAGAAATAATAATCAAGGGGGAAAAAATAATAGTAGTTAAAATTTATGCACCCTTGGAAAAAAAGAGGGTTTTTTTGTAATTTGAATAAAGAATTGTGTGAAATAAACAAAGATAATATTATTGTTGTGGGGGACTTTAATGGGGTCATTAAGCCCAAAAGAGACAGGAAATCATCTAAAATTGTAGGTCTGAACCAGGGAAAACTTCCCAAAAGTGTTAAGGATCTGATAGAAGACCAAGATCTGACAGATGTCTGGACAAAATTATACGGAGAGAAACATGGTTTCACCTTTTACTCAGATTGTCATCAATCCTATTCTAGATTAGATATGTTTTTGGCTGCCAGAAGATTGTCCAGTAGAATATATAAGATGGAGATTTCCCCTAGATTTCTCTCAGATCATAATCTCATAGAAATACATATACAAGAACTAATGAGAACAGGTTTTGAATGGAAATTAAAGGAAGAACTACTGTCAGATGAGAAATTTGTTTTGAAAATGAAGAAGGAACTAAAATTTTTCTTTGAGGAAAATGATACAGATAATATGCCAATCAAAACTATTTGGGACGCAGGAAAGGCGAAAATGAGAAGCCTTTTAATTCAGAGAGCATGTGAAATAAAGAAAGAAAAACAAAAAAAATTGACTTGATAACAAAGGAATTAAAGAAGTACAAAGAAAAATCCAAAATATATCCAAAAAACAGTAAGTTGCGGAATAAAATTAAACTATTACAACAACAACTGCAAACTAAAATTACAAATGAAATAGGCAATGAATTAAAAAAGACAAAACAAAAACATTTTGAACTAGCTAATAAAATAGGTAGATGGCTGGCTATAAAAACAAGGAATGAAAAAAAACTTAAGACAATAGACGAAATCAAATATAAAGATCAAATAACTCACAAGCAAGAGGTAATAAATAAAGCGTTTGTTGAATATTTTCAAGGATTGTATGAGGAAGAAGATTTCTCACAAGAAAAATGTAAAGAAATGGGTAAATTCTTAGATAAAAGAAAAATTGAACAAATAACAAAAGAGCAACGAGATAATCTGAATAGACCAATTAGTAAAGAAGAGATTCTACAAGTAATAAAGAAGTTAAAGGAGGGGAAATCTCCCGGACCAGACGGCTATACTGTTAAGTATTATAAAATATTCAAGGATGAACTATTAGAACCATTATATAAGCTATTGAACTCCATAATGGATCAGGGAATACCATCATCATGGCCAAACACGACAATTGTTCTACTTCCAAAAGAAGGTAAGGATAAATTACTTGTTAAGAATTATAGGCCAATATCGCTTTTAAATATTGATTATAAAATCTTTACAATGGTATTAACTGAAAGACTTAAAAATACTTTGAAGGATTTAATTATGAAATAACAAAATGGTTTTCTTCCTGGAAGACAAATTAAAAATAATATTAGAACACTTCTTAACATTTTAGAACACTATAGGATAAAGAAACAAAAAAAGCTACCTTTACTTTTTGTTGATGCCGAAAAGGCTTTCGACAACGTGAGATGGACATTTATGCTAGAAGTTTTAAAGAGAATGAAAATGGGTGATAAATTCATAAGTAATATTAAACAGATTTACAGCAAACAGTTCGCTCAAATAAAAATAAATGGAAATAAATCTGAGAAGATACAAATTAAAAAAGGTCTTAGGCAGGGGTGCCCTCTATCGCCGCTACTGTTTATAATTGTACTCGAAGTTTTAATCAACGCAATAAATAATAATGAAAAGATCAAGGGAAATAAAAGAAAAAGAAAAGAAAGAAAGCTATTAGCATATGCAGACGATATGGTGGCCATATTGGAGGATCCTTTAAAAGGCATAGACCATCTGATGTGCGAACTTAAAGAATTTGGAAAGCATGCAGGTCTGAAAATAAATAAAGACAAAACTTTTTTTCTTACCCAAAATCTGGAGAAGCAAGAGGAAGATAAATTAAGCAAAAAAACAGGATGCGGAACAACTAAAAAACTCAAATATTTAGGGATCTGGTTGACTAATAGCAATAGGGACCTATATGATAATAACTACAAAGATAAATGGAAAGATTTACAAAAGGACATGTTAAAATGGAATAAATTGAATTTATCAATCCTTGGGAGAATCTCTCTGGTTAAAATGTCCATTCTTCCTAAATTGTTGTTTCTATTCTATAACTTACCAATTATCATCAAAGATGAGCTAACATTGCAATGGTCTAAGGAAATCAAGAAATTTATTTGGAAGGGAGGCAAATCTAGAATAAAGTGGGAGACTCTAAAAGATAGCAAGGAGCGTGGTGGGTATGCAGTGCTGGACTTAAAACTATATATGCAGGCCGGTAAACTTCTTTGGATTCAGGAATGGATAAGACTGAAAGATTATGATTTGTTGAATTTAGAGGGTTTTGATTTAACATCTGGTTGGCACGCATACCTGATGTACAAAGATCAGAGATTACTTAAGGAATTTCAAAATCATTACGTAAGAAATGCCCTGTTGTCAACATGGGTAAAAATTAAGGGAAAATTCTATAACAAAATACCTTTGTGGTCATCGACACAAGAGGCTTTCTTTAGCAATGGGAACCAAAAGAAGAGATGGTTAACATATAAAGACCTGATACATATAGACAAAAAAGGGAAGATGATCTTAAAAGAGAGAGAAACACTTTCTAGGGAAGGACATAATATAAATTGGCTAGAGTATTTGCAAATCAAAACTAAGTTTAAGGAAGATCTTAAGTATAGAGGAATAGAAACAGTTATAGATGAGTTGGACGAAATTTGGTTGAAACCACAGAGGAAGGAAATGGCAAAATTTTACAAAGTATTATTAAAAAGGGAATTAGAAAGGGAAACAATAAGAGAAAACATGATAAAATGGGCACAAGATGTAGGCCACGTTATAGAGTATGAAGAATGGCAGAAATCATGGGTAAGGACAAATAGCTTCACAGCATCTCAAACTTTGAAGGAGAATCATTTAAAAATCTCGAATAGATGGTATTTTACACCAGCAAAAATTAAGAAAATTTATAAGATACCAAATTTAAAATGTTGGAGGTGCGGTAAAGGAGAGGGCACTCTGTATCATATGTGGTGGTCCTGCAAGAAAGTTAAAAAAATTTGGTTTAAAATACATGCAGCAATTGAAGAGTCTTTCGCCTTTAAATTTAATATGTCACCAAAATTCTACTTGTTAAATATGCTACCAAACATGGAAAAAAAATATGGAAAAAACCTTTTGGAGAATATTGCTATATTTGGTTACCGCAGCAAGATTACTGATAGCAAAAAACTGGAAAAATAACAAAGATTTAAAAATTGAAGAATGGATACTGAAAGTACAAGAATTGAAAGAAATGGATAGACTTACAAGACTAATAAACAATAAATCTGAAGATACCCTAAAGGAAGAATGGCATCCGGTAAATCTGCTTTGTTGCAAGATACTTAAAATTAAAGAAGACTGTTTGGTATAAATTGTACATTGTTGAAGAAAAGGAAATGTGAGTAAACATCGCGGGGGTGGGGGGATATCTGGATTTATATTTTTGATTTAAGATGGCACTTATTTGTTGTTGTTGTTGTTTTCCTCTTTTTTTCTTCCTCTTTCTTTGATGTAACGTATATGAAAACAATAATAATAAAGGGGGGAAAAAGGGGAAAAAAAGAAAAGAAATAGTACAAAGACCCCCCTCCCCAATGTTGCAGTTTGTAATAGGCTTAAGATGAAATGCTGTGGTCTTTGTTTCTGCTAAGGATAAAGATATCTAATGTTATTTTCATTTGTTCTCGGCCTTATTTTATTGAATGTTAACATGTACCAACATGTATTAATTATTTTCGTAGAATGTACGCTTTAGGCAGGTTTATTTTATCTATTTTAATCGATTGTATGTACAGCACTGTGTACATTTATAGCTCTATATAAATAATGCTTAATAATAATAATAATAATAATAATAATAATAATAATAGGTATAAGATAGGCTTCAAATTGCACCAGAAAAGTGAGAAATGCCATTGTATTTCTCATCATCATGTTCAATTTCACCTTCCCCCAGGTGTTACAGACTGGATCTTTGGACCACCAACTATTCAGATGCTATCCAGGAATCTAGGGCCTGTTACGGACTGCCAAAATAAAGCTGGTTCGGGTCTCTTTGGAGGTATGCTATTTAAATGATACATGCTTCCGAACAATCCGGAAGCTGCACCAAAGCTGCATTCCAGTGCTTAGGAATGGAATGTGGCTTTGGCGTGACCTCCGGACTCTTAGGACCCATGCATCATTTAAATAGCATACCTCCAAAGAGACTCAAAGCAGCTTTATTTTGGCAGGCCTAGGACTCAGTGAGGAATCATTGGATGATAAGACATGTTCCAAGCAGTGTCCCTTTTCCCAGCAGAGAGGGTGCCTGGCCTCCTGAAATCTGGGTTATGTTCCTCCCATTTGCTCCTGTAGGCAGGGACAAAAGAAGACTGGCCCCTATATAGGGAGGAGCTAACCCCCCTGGGCCTCAGTCTTGTCCTGCCTACGCTCCTAGTAGGACACGAATTCTCCTGCCAGCAAATTTCGTCCTTGCCGCCGAAGCGGTATAGTACGGCTTGCCTTGCCTGTTTTTCTGCTCCCTCTCCCCCTGCCTCTCCCCCCTCTTGGTGGTGGGCTATGGGAGACGGCCCTAGCGACACAGGTGAAGGAAACCCCCCAGCTCAGGGTCTTCCCGCCCAGGGATTGTGGGCCCTCCAAGGAGAGCCGGCAGGAGAGGTAGAGCCAACGACTCAGCCAGGGGATGGTTTGTCCCTCCAAAGCGCTGAACACCCCTCATCCCTCCATCCGGGCCGCCCTGGACCTCAAGGCGTTGAGGAACCTGCCCACCCGCGTGGAGGTAAGCCCCCTTGGGGAGCTGGGCGACCTGGTGCGGGCCATGTTCGCCCGCGAGGCGGCAAACATCTTGGGGGTAGGGGAACTCCCTCTTGGGGGCCTGCTCGGGGGCCCTCCCGTCCCTGCACCTCAACTAGGGACCAGCGGGTCCTCCGCAGCCCCCCCCTCCGTTGAGCCCCTGCTGGCCAGGGGCCAAGTCGGAGCCTCCGCTGCTGCGGAGTGCACCCGTGTGCGCAGGGACCCGGGAGCGGGTCCTTCCCCTCCCTTCCCCACCCGCCTCCCCTCCGCGGGTCTGGGGGGCTTCAGGCCCTGGCATCGTTGCTGAGTGCTGGGTGGTCGCCCCAGCCACAGCCAGCGACGGCCTTTAGCACCCCACAGGCCGCGGCGGCAACTGCCCGCGGGGCAGCCCTAGGCCTCAACGAGGCTGGGAGTGCGGCCGCGGAGAGCGGGCGCCATCTTGGGACGGGCCATGGGGGCCGCCATCTTAGTGAGGGCCATGGGCGCCGCCATCTTGTGGGCGGCCGCGGGGGCCGCCAGTTTGAGAGCTCCGAAGGAGCGTTCGCTCCCTCGGCCACTCGCCCCGGGACCAGCTGCGACCCCACGGACCCCTTCCCTTCCCAGCTGGATCACTCAGATCTGGAGCTGGGCAAGCGGCCAAGGGAGGAGGACGAGGTCTCCCTCTCCAACTCCGAGGCTAGGGCTCTTCCTCCCTCCAAAAAGCGCAGTCGCCCGCTGCGACGCCTTCAGCGTCTTGACCTCTTCTGACCTAGAAGAGGACACTGAGCCAGAGGTCAGGGGAGACCTAGAGGAGGGAGAGTTATCGGGGGAAGAGGAAGTCGGGGATCCAGATCCGCCGACTGTTTCAGTGCGCCTATTTAAGACGGATGACTTCCCCAGGCTACTCAAAAAGACCTTAAAGACCCTCGCCATCTCTCCCCAGGGGGAGAACAAGGTTCCCCTTGAGTCTGACTTACCCAGGGTGGGGGAGGGCCTCTTCCCAGTCCCGGCCCCGCCTATGGCTGAGATACCTTGTCCGGCGAAACTCATGGAGGTCATTAGGGCCAAATGGGACAGACCGGCGGCCTCGGGGCCATACCCCAGCGCACTAAAAAAGCTCTACAGCTTCTCTCCATCGGTGATGGAGAAATTCCAGGTCCCGGTGGTGGATGCCCCCGTGTCTGCTTTAGTTTCTTCCGCCGTTTTTTATAAGGACGGCAAGGACACACTAAGGGTGCCAGAAGACAAAAAGGCCGAGACGGCCCTAAAAAAGGCCCATGAGGCCATGTCGGTGGCTATCAGGGCGGCGGCGGCTGCCTCCATTATAGCCAGGGCCTCCCTCCAGTGGACGAGGGAGCTTCTCCAGGAAGTTCCAGCTCACCAGACTCACCTCAGGCAGGGCCTGAATAAGATAGCCTTAGCAGCAGCCTACACATCTGATGGGACGCTGGACTCTGTCCAATACTGTGCTAGGGCTCAGGCGGCGGCGGTCGCCGTCCGCCGCCAGCTTTGACTAAAGAACTGGAACGTAGATGCCAAATCAAAGAACAATCTGGCCTTCACTCCCTTCCTTGAGACCAAATTGTTTGGTGAGTCGCTCGACCAGGTCTTGGTCGAGGACAAGGATAAGAGAAAGTCTCTGCCAGGAGGGCGAAAGTCTGAGGCTAGGCCTAGGTCTAGATCCAAGAGGCAGCCTTTTTGTTCTTCCAGACCCTTTTCCTCCCCTCTCTCCTCCTCCTCCCCCCAGTCCAGAGACTCTAGACCCTTTGGTCAGCGATGGGGTGTTTCTAAGTTCCAGTCCAGACAGTCCCGCCAGCCCTTCCACCAGAGAGGCCAGCCCGGAGGTGGAAGAGGTTCAAAGAAACATCAACAGGCATGACGGGGCGCCCCCAGTGGGGGGCCGGCTGCAACTCTTTGTCGGGGTTTGGGAGCGATCCACCAAAGACTAGTGGGTCTTTAACACCCTGAGATCGGGCTACCGCATAGAATTCCACCGTTTGCCCAGCGAGAAATTCATCCCCTCGCCAAAGACAAACAATCCAGCCAAACATCGCCTCCTACTGGACGCCATCAAAGATCTACTACGTCTTCAGGCCATCGAGGAGGTCCCAGCCTCTCAGCGGCGCAGGGGCTGTTACTCCACAAAACGGTGCTTGGAGGACTATTCTGAACCTGAGACGAGTGAATTCCTTCATAGCCTACAAAAAGTTCCGGATGGAGACCTTCAAATCTATCCTGGAGTCACTCCAGCCCAGGGACTTTCTTGCCTCTTTAGACTTGCGGGACGCCTACTTTCACGTCCCAATTCATCCCGACCACAGGCGCTACCTGAGGTTCGCCTACGACAACCACCACTTCCAATACAGGGCGCTGCCCTTCGGCCTATCATCGGCTCCGAGGGTGTTCACGAAGATCCTGGTGGCTCTGGTGTCCCATTGGAGGACAATGAAGATCCATGTCTACCCATACATAGACGATCTCCTGATTCGATCCTCATCTCTGCCCCAGGGTCGAGCGGATGTCCACCAGGTCCTTCGATCCTTGGAACAGCACGGCTTCTTGGTCAACATGTCAAAGAGCTCCACGGAGCCGGCACGTCAGATTCTCCACCTAGGGGCACGCCTCGACACAGAGTCGGGCTTGATCTCCTTCACGCCAGACAAAGTTCAGACCATTTCTTCAGCAGTCTCCCAGGTCCTGAGGCGACCCAGAGCCAAGATCGCCCTCCTAGCTCACCTTCACGGCCTCATGGTGGCGTCGAGGGACTGCGTTCCATGGGCCAGGTTTCACTCCAGGGCCCTTCAGTGGTTCCTCCTTCCCTTTCAGGAAGCCATAGCGTCAAGATCCCAGGGCGTTGGTGACGCCCCAGGTCCTCGACTCCCTTCGGTGGTGGATCTCACCAGCAATCCGCAGGGGCCGTCCGATCTGGTACCCCAAGAAGGTTCAAATCACCACCGATGCAAGCTTGCGGGGATGGGGGGCGCACTGTGGTCCACTGATGGCCCAGGGGAGATGGTCGCCGGAGGAACAGGCCATGCCCATCAACTGGCTAGAGCTGAGAGCGGTCAGGCTGGCCCTCCAGTCCTTTCGTCAGTCAGTCCTCAACAAACCAGTCCTCATAAGGACAGACAATGTCACCACCAAAGCCCACCTCAACCGCGGGGGCGGAACAAGGTCAAGAGATCTGATGAACGAGTCACGCCTTCTGTTTCAATGGGCCGAGGCCAACCTCCTCTCCATCGAGGCAGAACACCTTCGGGGCGAGCTCAACACGATAGCGGACTGGTTGAGCAGGTTGGAGGTCGACCAGGGCGAGTGGTCACTTCATCCAGAGGTTTTTCGCCAGATAGCCCTTCGGCTGGGTCAGCCAGAGGTGGACATGTTCGCCTCCCCCATAAACACAAAGCTGCCCAGGTTCGTGTCTCATTTCCAGACAGAAGGGGCCGAAGCAGTCGACGCCCTCAATCTCCAGTGGCCCGCGACGCTGGTCTACGCTTTCCCACCACTGCCCCTGCTGTCCAGGCTGGTGGCCAAGATCCGGAGAGACAACTCGGAAGTCATCCTGGTGGCGCCGGCGTGGCCCAGGCGGCAATGGTTCTCCGAGATCCTGGCCATGGCATTGGCCTCCATGGACCTTCCTCACCGCCGAGATCTTCTAAGCCAGGGCCAGATCCTCCATCCCGACCCGGTGTGGCTGAACCTTCGTGCCTGGAGGCTGAATGCGACATGCTCCTGCGATGCGGCTACTCCTCTGAGGTCGTAGGACTCCATCCTGGCGTCCAGGCGCCCGTCGACTAACTGCATCTACGAGGCCACCTTTAAGTCCTTCAAGAGATGGTGCAAACCCAGGCAGATCAGCTTCCTCAATTTTTCGGTTTCGGATTTGCTACAGTTCCTTCAAGACGGCGTCAAAAAGGGCCTTAGGCCCAACACGGTCAGGAGACAGGTAGCGGCCGTCACCTCAGTGTTGCCTCACGAGAGGGCGTCTGCCATGTCGACTCACCCTCACATTAGGAGACTCCTTAAGGGCGTCTCTAACAGGGCTCCGCCTACCAGACACCGCTTCCCCACCTGGAACCTTCATACTGTCCTGAAGGCTCTGACAGTGGGACCCTTCGAGCCTATCCGTGAAGCTTCCTTAAAACACCTCACCCTTAAGGTAGTCTTCCTCACCGCCATCACCTCGGCGAGGCGAGTGTCTGAGCTCGGCGCGCTGTCAATCCGCAGTGATCTGTGCATTTTTAGACCAGACTCGGTGTGCCTCCGGACTGATCCTACGTTTCTGCCGAAGGTTAACTCTACCTTCCATACCTCACAGGACATTTTGTTGCCTTCGTTTTGCCCTAATCCTCAAAGAGAATTGGAAAAAGCCTGGCACACCCTTGATGTCCGCAGGGCGCTAAAGGTCTACAGCAAGAGGACGGCGTCGTTCAGGACTTCAGAATCCTTGTTTGTTTCCTTTCGCCAGGGATCTGGGGGCCGCAAGCTCTCGGTCTCTACTCTAAGCAGATGGATCAAGGCTTGCATTACGGAGGCCTACAAGACATTAGGCCTCGCCCCCCCGGAGGGACTCTTGGCCCACTCCATGAGGAGTGCGTCTACCTCGGCGGCCCTGTTCACCAACGCCTCCCTGGCCGAGATTTGCTGGGCGACGACGTGGAAGTCTCCCTCCGCATTTATCAGACATTACAAGCTGGATGTCTTTCAGTCGGCCGTAGCGGCCTTCGGTAGGAGGGTCCTCCAACAGGTAGTAGCTGAGCCTGCAGGGTCCGGCTAGGCACCTCCCTCCCGTCATGAGAGGGCTTTGGTAAATCCCAGATTTCAGGAGGCCAGGCACCCTCTCTGCTGGGAAAATGAATGTTGGGCACTTACCGTGAGACGTTCGTTTCCAGCATGAGAGGGTCCTGGCATCCTGCCCTCCCTGGGTGCCACCCTGCGACTCAGCTCGACCTGGTGACGGACCCCCAGTTTTTTCTCTGTTCGCTGGTTGTTGGTTGTTGATTATTGATTGTCCATTGTCTGCTATTGAGCCTAGACTCTTGAGTTTGGCCTTACGTTAATTTCTCTTGTTTTATCTGATTTGCCGATTAAAGGTTAGTTCAGTTTTACTGCTAATCGCTTGGCTTGTTATTGACTGAGGCCCAGGGGGGTTAGCTCCTCCCTATATAGGGGCCGGTCTTCTTTTGTCCCTGCCTACAGGAGCAAATGGGAGGAACATAACCCAGATTTCAGGATGCCAGGACCCTCTCATGCTGGAAACGAATGTCTCACGTTAAGTGCCCAACGTTCATTTTTCTAATTGTGTCGTTGGAATCTTGCCTGTGGCAATTTCATACCAATGTTTGGACTGTCCATTTGGAATAGATTCCAGAGCTCCTATCACTACATTTGTTTTAATTATTTGTAACATTTTATTTATTTAATTTATATTGCCTTTCCCCAAGGCAGCTTACAGCCATTTAAAAAATACAGTACAGATAAATAAATAGTTCTTTTTAATCATTCCACTTCTCAGGGGAAGAGGAACCCAAGATAGGGCTGCTTAGGGTCACTTTAAGTCAGAAACAACTTGAAGGGACACACTAGCATCCATCTTAAAACTGGACTTGCTACTTCATTTCCATAAATAAAGGATTTTGAATTTGAACTGACATTCTCACATACCAATGGCATATATATATAGAATCATATAGATAGATAGATAGATAGATAGATAGATAGATAGATAGATAGATAGAATCATAGAATTGTAGAGTTGGAAGAGACCACAAGGGCCATCCAGTCCAACAACCTGCCATGCAGGAAATCACAATCAAGTCCCTAGCTTTCCACTTTCTCAGTTTAAAAAGTTTAGCAACTCACTCAACCAAAATGGCCACAGAGAACCAGCTCTCCTCTTCTTCCTTTATGGAGTCAACTGGGTGACGAGGCAGCTAGAAAAGCCAATGCAATTCCAGCCACCATTAATGGGAGTACAGTGTCAGATCGAGAGAAGTAATAGTACTACTCTATTCTGCTTTGGTCAGGCCTTCTCTGGAATACTTCAATAGTTCTGGGCAACACAGTTTATGGAGCATACTGATAAGCTTGACCATGTCCAGAGCAAGTTGACCAGAATGAAGAAATGTCTGGAAGCCATGTGGAGCAGCTTAGCGTTTAGCCAGGAGAAAGTAAGGTTAAGAGGTGACATGAATCATAGAATCATAGAGTTGGAAGAGACCACAAGGGCCATCCAGTCCAACCCCCTGCCATGCTGGAAATCCAAATCAAAGCATCCCCGACAGATGGCCATCCAGCCTCTGTATGAAGACCTCCAAGGAGGGAGACTCCACTACACTCCGAGGAAGTGTGTTCCACTGTCGAACAGCCCTTACTGTCAGGAAGTTCCTCCTACTGTTGAGGTGGAATCTCTTTTCCTGCAGCTTGCATCCATTGCTCCGGGTCCTAGTCTCTGGAGCAGCAGAAAACAAGCTTGCTCCCTCCTCAATATGACATCCCTTCAAATATTTAAACAGGGCTATCATATCACCTCTTAACCTTCTTTTCTCCAGGCTAAACATCCCCAGCTCCCTAAGGCATTCCTCATAGGGCAAGGTTTCCAGACCCTTCACCATTTCAATCGCCCTCCTTTGGACACATGGCTCCAGCTTCTCACCTCCTCTTTGAATTGTGGCGCCCAGAACTGGACCCTTTATTCCAGGTGGGGCCTGACCAGGTGGGGCCTGATAATCATGGGGGTTAAATATTTGACCATCTTAACCAAATGAAGGTCCAGGAATAACACTGTCAACATATACAGTGAACCTTCTCCTAACGCAGGGGATCTGTTTCAGATCCTCCCACATAAGGGAAAATCCCCCTATGGTCAAGCCCTATAGCAAATAATGGAGCGTGTGCATATGGCGGAGTGGCCTTTCAATGCTGCTGCACACAAGGAGGAAAGAAAAAGTCCCACTCTATTCTGCTTTGGTCAGACTTCACTTGGAATCTTATGTTCAGTTTTGGGCACTACAATTCAGGAGGGATGTTTATAAGCGGCAGTGGGTCCAGAGGAGGGTGACCAAAATGGTGAAAGTTATGGAAACCATGACCTGTGAGGACAGACTCAGGGAGCTGGGTATATTTAGCCTGGAGAAGAGAAGGTTAAGAGGTAACATGATAGCTGTGCTTAAATGTTTATGATGGAGCAAGCTTGATTTTTGCAACTCAAGACTAGGGCATATAGATTCAAAATAGGACAACAGATTCAAACGTTGGGAAAATAGATTTCACCTAAACATTAGGAAGAAGAAGAGGAATTTCCTGAGGGCTATTTGACAGTGGAATAGGCTGCACTGTATAGAGTGCATTGTAATCTCCTTCTTTTGAGGTTCTGAAACAGAGGATGGATAGTGTTTTTGTCAGGGGGGGGGGGCTTTCATTGTGTCTTCCTCCATGGAAGGAGTATCAATCCATTAAACCATCATACAAAGTTGGAAGGAGCCTCATGTGCCATCAAGTGACAATTGATTTCTGTAAATCAAAGTGGACAATGGACTGGATGGTATTTGGGGTTCCTTTCAACCCTATGATTCTAAGTTGGGGCACATTGCACCCTCCTAAACTACAAGGCTTCCTGGGGCTTGAAAAGCCAGCTGACACTCGGCTTCATTTTCTCAGTTCCTGCTTTGGACAAGTCTAAACTGCTGCAATCCAGACCCCAAAGTCTAGCACATCCACCAGAGGCAGGACTAAGGCTCTCCATCTCTAGAGGGCTGGCAGGGCACTAGAATTGAATTGTTCTTTTAAACAGCCTTCAATCCCAATTCTGGGAGAAAGTGGACATATAACTAAAAATAGATTCACCTTATAGGTGAGAGTGATATGGTTGGGCTTCATTAAAAGAGGTTTGGTACCAATGGTAGAAATAAAATGGAAATAATGGGGATAGGTTCTTTCACCACAAAAGAGAGGAGCAGTTCAACATATGCACACATGAAATAAAAACAACATTTTCAACCTTCTGGAGAGCATGACATTTTAAAATAGTTTTCATTGCTTCTGCCTGTGAGTTCCTTCATTGATTTGAGTGTACCTTTGCCACACTCTTGCTATTTAACTGGTTTCTCTCCTGTGAAAGTTATGTGAGGATGAGTGAGCCATTTCTTCCCAATAAAACCCTTCCTGCACTCCAAGCATTTGAATGGCTTCTTTCCTGTGTGAGCTGCTGGATGATGATAGAGGGCTCATTACTCAATGAAACCTTTTCCCACGCAAAAACATTTAAATGGTTTTTCTCTTGTGCAGTTTATTTTATTGATGAGGGAGGAATGCCTTCTACATATACCTTTTCCCCATTTCAGGTTTCTCTCCTCTTTAAGTTTTTTGATGATGATAGAAGTTTGTCTTCTGAGTAAAGCTTTTCTGACAAACCAGGGATTGAAATGGTTTCTTTCCTTTGTATTTTGAAACGTGACCTGCATCTTCTGAAAGTAATGTTTTTCACACTCCAGGCATTTAAATGGTTTCTCTCCTGTGTGAGTTTTTTGAAACGTGACCTGCATCTTCTGAATGTAATGTTTTTCACACTCCAGGCATTTAAATGGTTTTTCTCCTGTGTGAGTTTTTGTAATGATTAGTGAGATGTGCCTTCTGAATATAACTGTTTCCACACTCCAGGCATTTAAATGGTTTCTCTCCTGTGTGAGTTTTTGTAATGATTAGTGAGATGTGCCTTCTGAATATAACTGTTTCCACACTCCAGGCATTTAAATGGTTTCTCTCCTGTGTGAATTGCTTGATGACGAGTGAGGGCTGACTTCCGAGTGAAGCCTTTCCCACACTCCAGGCATTTAAATGTTTTCTCTCCTGTGTGCATTTTTTGATGACAGGTGAGCTGTGTCTTCCCAATGAAACATTTTCCACACTCCATGCATTTAAATGGTTTCTCTCCTGTGTGAGTTTTTTGATGATAGCTGAGCTGTGTCTTCCCAATGAAACCTTTTCCACACTCCAGGCATTTAAATGGTTTCTCTCCTGTGTGAGTATTTTGATGATAGGTGAGGTGTGTCTTCCTAGAAAAGCCTTTCCCACAATCCAGGCATTTAAATGGTTTCTCTCCTGTGTGAGTTGATTGGTGACGAGTGAGGTGAGTCTTCCGAGCGAAGCCTTTCCCACACTCCAAGCATTTAAATAGTTTCTGTCCTGTGTGAGTTTTTTGATGATAGGTGAGGTGTGTCTTCCCAATGAAACCTTTTCCACACTCCAGACATTTAAATGGTTTCTCTCCTGTGTGAGTTTTTTGATGATAGGTGAGCTGTGTCTTCCGAGAGAAGCCTTTCCCACACTCCAGGCATTTAAATGGTTTCTCTCCTGTGTGAGTTGCTTGGTGACGAGTGAGGTCTGTCTTTTGAGTGAAGCCTTTTCCACACTCCAGGCATTTAAATGGTTTCTGTCCTGTGTGAGTTTTTTGATGATAGGTGAGGTGTGTCTTCCCAATGAAACCTTTTTCACACTCCAGACATTTAAATGGTTTCTCTCCTGTGTGAGTTTTTTGATGATAGGTGAGCTGTGTCTTCCCAATGAAACCTTTTCCACACTCCAGACATTTAAATGGTTTCTCTCCTATGTGAGTTGCTTGGTGACGAGTGAGGTGTGTCTTCTGAGTGAAGGCTTTCCCACACTCCAGGCATTTAAATGGTTTCTCTCCTGTGTGCGTTTTTTGATGATAGGTGAGGTGTGTCATCACAATGAAACCTTTTCCACACTCCAGGCATTTAAATGGTTTCTCTCCTGTGTGTGTTTTTTGATGATAGGTGAGGTGTGTCTTCCCAATGAAACCTTTTCCACACTCCAGGCATTTAAATGGTTTCTCTCCTGTGTGAGTTTTTTGATGATATGTGAGCTGTGTCTTCCCAATGAAACCTTTTCCACACTCCAGACATTTAAATGGTTTCTCTCCTGTGTGAATTTTTTGATGATAGGTGAGCTGTGTCTTCCGAGAGACGCCTTTCCCACACTCCAGGCATTTAAATGGTTTCTCTCCTGTGTGAGTTTTTTGATGATAGGTGAGCTGTGTCTTCCCAATGAAACCTTTTCCACACTCCAGACATTTAAATGGTTTCTCTCCTGTGTGTGTTGCTTGGTGGCGAGTGAGATTTGCCTTCTGAGTGAAGTTTTTCCCACACTCCAGGCATTTAAATGGTTTCTCTCCTTTGTGAGTTGTTTGGTGACGAGTGAGGTCTGTCTTTTGAGTGAAACATTTCCCACACTCAAGACATTTAAATGGTTTCTCTCCTGTGTGAATTGCTTGATGACAAATGAGGTGTGTCTTCCGAGTGAAGCCTTTCCCACACCCCAGGCATTTAAATGGTTTCTCTTCTGCGTGTGTTTCTTGGTGGCGAGTGAGATTTGTCTTCTGAGTGAAGCCTTTTCCACACTCCAAGCTTTTGAATGGCCTCATTCTTCTGTAAATAGTTTTAAGTGAGATAAAACTGGAGCTGCCACACTCACCACCTTTGAATGATTTCTCTTTAGTCTGAATTCTCCTGTGAATAATAAGACTTCCTTTAGAGCTGCAACTTCTGTCACGTGCAACACAAATATATTTACTCGTTTTCTTTTGTTTCTGTATTCTTCCTTCGATTGAGGTTCCAGAAACATCACCTTTTTGAGAAGGGTGTGTGGTCCTCCCCTCATTTCTGGCGTTATTTTTTCCTTCCTTCATTTCTACCTGTTTGCTCTGGTCTCTTTGCATCAATGCTTGGCATGGTTTCCCATTATCCTGTTTCAGTTGCCTATCACTGCCTGGAAGGAAGGAAAAGTACTGGTCAGAACACAAAGAATCTCAGAAAACCTCATACACAGATGGGACTCCTAAGAGATAAGTTCTCTTTCCTTGAGAACTTTCCTAAGGATTTTGGCATCATAGAATCATAGTTTTAAAACAAGGAATCATTGAGTTGGAAGAGACCACAAGGTCCATCCAGTCCAATCCCCTGATGTGAAGGAATACACAATCGAAATATCATATGAACTAATAAATTGTTCATTACCCACCCTGCCCATCTCCTTAAACACAGTTATCTTGATTTTCCTGTTCTAAAGTTCCTTTCCCACAGGAAGCCACTGAGCAAGCAATATCTGGATTGTATCTGATCTTCAATAAAATGTACCTGGGAAGGAGGGGGGGAACTTCTCAATAACGGAACAGATGGTGCTTGGTGACACTAATGCAGAATCAGTATTGTGCAGCAAGTGGTTTCACATCCCTGGAGACTGGGGATCAATTCCCACCTGTTATATCCATTAGTAATACTGAAATACAGACCAAATTTGATTTGAAGAAAGAAATTTAGAAGAACATCTATCTGTGAGCTTAATTTAGGATTTAAAGATTTACCCACTAAATTTCTGGCAGGTTTCCATTTCAGGAATTTTTAATTATATGACATATTTTAATAAGAAATTATCAAATTGTGTGAAAATAAGTTTGGGGAACAGCAAGATAAGGTCCACTTAGTCTTCTGAAATGTAATGAACATCCCTACAACATACAGTTGGCCTTTTCTTTTCATGGGCTTGTCATCTGCAGACTGAAGCATCCACAGATGGCCTCACCCCATTCTCCCCAAGGGCAGTGCGCACATGAGGTCTATTGGCAATTGGGAAGGAGAGGACTTGAGGTCCTGTGCTTTTTGCCATTCATGTGGGGACAGGGACTGTCCAGAACAGAATCCCCAAAGATACCAAGGGATGACTGTACTAGCATCATAATAAAGTTTTTAAAAACTAACAAACCATTTGGAATTTCTCATCCTAAAATATCTGGACAAAGTAGGTACAGAGTACCATTGCTATCTGCTGGGATTACTCAAGTCCCGTTACAATACAATAGCTGAATATCTCCTAAAATAACATGCAAAATCAAAGTTTGCTTTTTGGAATTTATATGTTTTTTTCAATATTTTCACACTGTGGTTGGTTGAATCCATCAGAAAAAACCCTTCATTATCTAGTTCAGTTTTGTTTGGTCAGTCCCAAAATTTGTTCTTAGACCGAGAGCATGAGGAAATCTTAGCTATCTAAAGGGGCCAAGGGAGAACCAGCATGTAGTAGTTTGAGTGTTGGACCAGGATTCTTGGAGACCAGGGTAGAAATGAACTGGGTGGCCTTGGGCAGGTCACACCCTCTCAGCCTCTCTTGATGGGAAACCCCATGGCAGGTTCACCTAAAGGTCACCATACGCTAGCTAGCCCCTCTCTCCACACCAGGGCTTGGATTTCTCAGTCTTTTTTGGCAAGAAGATCTCAGCAAGTGATGGCAGCCACTTCTTCCAAGTCCTCTCCTCCTCTCCAGTCCCTGGAAGGCTCTCCCTTTGTATCAATTTTTAAAGGATTCAGGGAGAGGAATGAAACGAAGTGGGATCAAGGAAGCAAGATGTGGCTGATTTCTCCTTCCGCCTTCCCATTTGTCCTTAAAAATCCAATCTTTCATTTCATTTTTCATGGCAATTGGGAAGGCAAAGCAGGGTTGGGGGGGATACCGCTAGTGAGGCTCAGTGGTCCAAGCTCTGGAGTGCAACTGGACCTGACATCATCCACTGTCACCTTGACCAAAGTCTGCTAGTGAAGGGCTTTCTGGGAAGAGAGGCCAGAAATAGCAGCAAATCTAAAAGAAAACCACTCAGCCTGCTTTAATATATCAAGATAAAAGACAAACTTCCAGGGTTACTTTTCAGCACTTGCACAATCACAAGAAAGTTACGCAATCAGAAGAAAGCGGGAACCTTACTTAGAGAGGACAGGGCCTCCACAATCTCCTCCATCACTTCCCGATGAAGGGCTCTTTGGCCTGGATCCAGCAGGGCCCTCTCATCCTCTGTGAAATCCACAACCACATCCTCAAAAGTCACCTGTAGAAAGAGAAAGTAATGTTTTCAAATTCTCAAGAAAATTGAAATTCCTACAGGATGCAATCCACAGACCCCTTACAGTGGCAACTCGTGATAGAAGCAGAGGGAAAGAACAAGATTCTGTGGGGACCAGGGAGTGGTCAGATGGGCACCCAGCCCACCCCTTTCTTGGCTCACTTGAGATCTTGTCCCCTACCTGATCTAGTCTCCCAGAAGCTGTTCTGAATCCATCAGGATGAAGAGATGTCCTTGTACACATAGATTCAGTCCTTCTTCCACCTCCTGGGAGGAAGAAAAAAGGAAAGATATTATTTCTAACCCTTCCCTCTCCTTTCAGTCCCTCCTACATGTGCAAATGCAGCATACACCATTTCTCACATCAGGCTTTATTGCATTGTCTTCTGCAGACATATTACTATAACTGGATACTCAAAGCCTGTGCTTCTCAAATCCTCCTAGTGCCAATGTTGAAAAAAACCAGCTACAAAGAAGAGGAGGAGGAGATAAAGGAAGGCTGAGGAGGCATAAAAAGTCCTTGTAAAATATACTTCACGGTCAGAGGCTTTGTTAACTTGAGGTACGTCTGTATTTTCAAAGTGCTAGTTAGCGTTGATAAAATGGTCCAAGTGCTGCAATTGATAGAGTCTGGCTATTTCAGACATATTTGGAAGGGGAGTCAAACAAGAAACTACCCTCCTAGCCCTTACTCATTGAAGATGACATTCCTTCTCTGTCTTGCGTGATCCACTTGGGCCCCTGCCTTGGACTGGATTCAAAAGGACACTTCTCCTTCTCAGCCATCACTTTCATAAACATGTCCTGCAGCAGAAGCAGAAATGGGGAGAGAGGAGGAGGAGATAATAATTAGGAAAGGAAAGGAAGAGGACAAGGCCTTGTGAGGCATCATCCCCATTGCAGATGATTTCCAGAAAGAAAAAAACAAACCTGGGAAGTGGTAGCTAGATTTACATCATTATGATGATTTTTTTATTCATTTGCATCCCTTGCGTCTATTCCTCAGGATTCGGTTTCATGGTGATTTACAGAAAGCAGAACAACAACAAAATACGTAAAAATAAATGCATACACAGATAATAGTTAAAAATCAAAGCATCTACAGAAGTGAAGCCATTAAAACGTAAGAGACTAAAAGGAAAGATTAAAACAATAGAAATGCACATCGCTAAACCCAGTTTCAGGTAGTTTTGAGAAGGCTATTTTCATCTTGGGATGGAAACAGCCTAACTTCCACATGAAGGGAGTTCAGGCCTCAAGGACAGCCACTGAGAAGGCTCTAGCCCAGTGGTTCCCAATCTTTCTAATGCCACGGCCCTTTAATACAGTTCCTCATGTTGTGGTGACCCCCAACCATAACATTATTTTTGTTGCTACTTCATAACTTTAATTGTGTACTTTTATGAATCGTATTTTCAGTGTTACAAATTGAACATAAGTAAAGCATAGTGATTAATCACAAAAACAGCCTCAGAGGCTGTCAATGGCCAGCCCCCTCTTATGAATCCTGTCCAGAAAGCCCCAGGATAGGTTCGCCTTGAACCTTGGGCAAGGAGCCACACTCTCTCAGCCTCAAAGGATGGCAATGGCCAACCCCCTCTGAGGAAACCTGTCCAGAAAGCCCCATAATCGAGGCGCAGAGGGATATTGGTTCCAAGTGAAACTGAAACTCTTTGGCTGTGCTGTCTCTCTTCCTTGTTGCAGAGCTCTATGTTCCTGGGAGGGGAAGGAAAGGGGACGCTGTGGGCAGTTTCTAAGCAACTGAGGGTCCTGGAGGTGGCTGCTGCTTCAATGAGCTTAGCTTGGAGGCCCTTTGTTTGGAAATGGTGCCCTGAGGGGGGTCCCTGGCAACCCCTGTGAAACTGTCATTCCACCCCCAGATTGGGAACCACTACTCTAGCCCATGTTCCCACAAGATACAACTCATGTGGAAGAATACTCTCCTTCAAAAAGCCTGGAAGGAAACCAGATGGAGCTTGACAGGACATAGATAGCTGAATAAATTGTGCCTGGAACTGAATCAGTAACCACCAAACCTGGGGGCCATTCAGACTACCTTCTACCCCGGATCAGGAATCGAATCTTGCACGTGAAGGTCATATTGGCCCTGAATCTCTCACAAGCGAATCAGAGGCTTTCACATCAGTTCAGAGGCAAATGCTCCTTAGCACGGGTCTTTTCAAATCGGAGAAAAAAACGTTATCTTTTTTAAAAAAACAGATTCGGCAAATGTGAACATGCCCCCGATCATGATCGGGTTAAGTTCATGGGAGGGGTTTAGGTCAGAGGGAGGACAGAGGGCAGAGCATTCCCCCCCTTCATCAGAGGAGGAGGAGGAAGAAGGAGCCAAAGGGTGCCAAGAGAAGGAGGAAGATCAGGAGGAGGAGGATGAAGGAACCAGGGGAAAGCAGGGGGCCATGGAGGGCAATCGGGAGCAGGACCAGGGGGAGAAGGAAGGAGCCAAAGGGTGCCAGGAGAATCAGGGACGGAGGAGGACCAGGAGGAGGAGGAGGAGGATGAAGAGCTGGGGGAGAAAAGGGGGCAACGGAGGCTAATCGGGGTAACGGAGCAGGAGGATGTTCAGGGCAGGTCAGAGGGAGGGCACTGAACACAGCAAGCCTCTGCTCTCACACCAGGGAGCTTTCTCTTTTTTAATTTGTTTTAATTTTTAATTTAATTTTAATTTTTTTGCATGGTTTTAGCTTCAGGTAGAGATAGATAGATAGATAGATAGATAGATAGATAGATAGACAGACAGACAGATAGATATTTGCTGGCTGCCTGTTTCCCCTTTATTTCCGATTCCAGCAGCAAGACACTTTGCAAACGGCATTTGCAAAATACTTTTTTTCTACATGAATGCTACAATGCGAATGTTACAAACGTTTCTCTTTCCAATTTGGCAAATTGATAGAGAATGCTTTGGCTACTGACTGTAAGGAATTCAGTAGCTGAGGGAAAGCAAGGTGATGAAATTATAATAATAATAATAATAATAACAACAACAACAACAATAATTCTGGGGTGACAAGGAGGGAGGATGCAGGGTGCAGAAATGGCATTAAATTGAATTTAGGGGCAAACGGGGCCAAGATCCATAACCTGTAGTGACCCAAATCCCCACAACACAGGTAGTATCCCTATTTTTTGATCTGCTTTTCGACTGATCAGCAGCCCTTCTTTCTGGTCTGCATTAACAAAACTGAGGCCCGTTACAGATGGGCATGAAAGTATGGACTGGGTCCGTACTAGGGTTAATATGGGCCCAGTCTGTACAAAATGGTGGCGTCCTATACACAAGGGCGCCGCCATTGCTACGTCACCACTGCGCCGCCTCCAAACGAGGCGGCGCGGAACTGACATTCTCGCGCCATGCGAGAGCGCCTGGGATGCACTTTCGGCGGCGCAGGAAGGAGTTCCATTTTGGAGCTCCTTCCAGGGTTTGCGTCGCTGTCTCAGCCTCTACACAGCTGCACCAGCGACGCAAACCAGAAAGGGGCCGAGTGGCCCCTTTCTGCTTGACCCCGCCACTGTTGGGTGTCCTTGGGGCACGAAGCCCCAAGGACACCCCTTTCCAGGCTGCGGGGAAGCTGCCTTTTGCCGCTTCCCCGCGGCCCGGAAGGTGGCGGATCAGGGCCTCAGTGGTCAGACTGGCAGCCGCTCAGGCCCCGATCCGGTGGGGAAAGGAGCGTCTACAGGCCGCCCCAATGAGGCGCCCAAGTTTACTTATTTTTTTGTGGGTCTTTCGGGCTATGTGGCCATGTTCTAGCAGAGTTTCTTTCTCATATTTTGCCAGCATCTATGGCTGTGATCAAGATGCCAGCCACAGATGCTAGTGAAACGTCCGAAAGAAACTCTGCTAGAACATGGACAGATAGCCCAAAAGACCCACCAAAAACTACGGACGCCGGCCATGAAAGCCTTTGACTTTACATGAGTTTACTTAAATTTTTTCAAAATCCTTAATAAATAATAATAATGGGCAGTATAAATAAGCTCACCTGCTCATCTTCCCATTTCTTCTCCTCTGCCTGGCTCAGGAGGAAACCCTCTGCCAAGGCCACTGCTTGGAAGGTGGTCTCCGCTCCACACTCTCGAACCCAGCTCTCCATCTCTGGGGGAAGGATGGCCAGGAGCTGCTCCAGGATCACCAGGTCCAGCATCTCAGCCTTGGTGTGTCTCTCTGGCTTCAGCCACTGACAGCAGAGATTGTGGAGCTGGCTGCAAACCTCTCGAGGCCCCAAAGCCTCCTCCTGGTAGACAAACTGTCTGAAGTGCTGGCACTGGACCTCAGAACTGAGCATCTTCTCCCCGAAGCTCCTCTGCATGACTCTTCCCAAAAGAAGAATGGAAAACAAGACATCCTGTGAATGAGATGTTCTAAAGACTCTCTTCAGAGGAAATTTGACAATTAGTCCACATCACTCAGTGTCATCTCAGGTAAAACATGGTGTTTTCGTTATTTGCAGTTTTTCCATATTTACGGGGGTCTTGCACCCCTAACCCTAGTGAATATAGAGGGACAAGTGTCTATATTTACATACATATATATATATACCACCCTTCTCTCAAACCTGAGCCATTGTCAGAGCAATTTACAAGATTAAAACAGCTCATTATAAACATACATTAAAATAGAATTAAATTATTAAAACAGATTAAAACACATTCTTACTCAGGGGCCAAGCTAATCTTCTGTGTATTGTTCCATTTTAGCATATGTGCTGCCGAAGTGAGAACTCAAACAGGGATTCGAACCCAGTTCTCCAGAGTTGAAGCCCAACACTCAAACCAGAAGATGTCTCTCTATGTGCACTTTCTCCCTGACACCCCTCTTTACACACAGCCGCCTACACACACACACACACACACTTATATACACTTAGATACCCTAAAGGCCCCAATCATGTCTTATCTTGGAAGCTAGGCAGGATCAGCTCTGGCCAGTTCTTGGAAGGGAAACCCCAACAAATACCAGGTGCTGAAGAAGCTGGAAAAGCCACCTCTGAGGTCTCCTTGCCTAAGAAAACCTTGTGTAATTCATGGGTTGCCTTGAACCTAGAGGCTACTTAAAGCCACATATATTAGACATCTTTTAAGGTTTAAATGCTTTATGTGCTGTGCATTAGCCTGGAGGCCCTGAAGGAAGGCTGGGACATCATATATGAATACCATAAATAAACAAATAAACATTTCTAACCAGGCCTTGGAAAGAATCTCACCTGAACCCTGGAAATGCTGCCTCCATCCAGTCAGCAATGCTGAGCTAAAAGGACCAAGGTCTGACTCAGTGCAAGGCAAGCGGGGCTCTAAATATACTGTATAACCCTGTTCTCTATGGCTGTGTGTTGCTGTCTTTGTATGCCTCCAAATCCCTTTCAGGAGATGGGCTTTTCTTAGGACTCGGCAGTATCTCTTTCCTCAGGTGCCTTGCCCTTGCCTCCCTCTGAGGCTGAGAGAGTGTGACTTCTTGCCCAAGGCCTCCTGGGGGGCTTCCAGGGCTGAATGGAGAGAGCTAGTCCCACCCTCAAACCACTAGGCTGCACTGCCTTCCTTTCTTGAGCCTAGATTCCAATGATGGGGCTGAGAACAGCCAAGGAGGGATATATAGGAGCCCCCAGCCCTTCTCTGGAGACCCCTTGGCGAGTCCTCGCTCTCTTTGCGGGGCTGGGGCTGGGGGAGGAGGAGGGAGCCAGGCGTTTGAAGGGGATCCTCTGACCTCCTTCTCCTTCGCCGACAAACACTCGACTGCCGCCCTCACTCCCTCCGCCGCTCGCCCAGGGAGAAGCCACGCCCTCAAGGCAGCAGCCTCAGAGCCCCATTGGACCGTCCCTCCAGCCCCTCAGAGCCCTGACCAATCAGATCCATGGCCCTCCCTCCCTCCCTCCCTCCTCAGAGCTCCTCTTCCTCTTCCGCGTTTGAGCAGGAAGCCAGGCAGCAGTTGAGGGAAAGAATGGGCGCCATCTTAGGGCCTCCCTCGAGGGAGGGAAGGAAGGAAGGAGGCACTGTTTCTCATTGGGCCACTTAATGTTCCCAATGTGGTGACTTTCCAGAGCTTTTGGTGTGATTTTGGTGCCTGGCTCTATTTCAGTGCAGTTTTGGTGACTTTTGCCCGTTTCAGCTCCAGCCCTGACTCTGAGAGCAACAGAACAACCAATCCTTTGGAGTGTTCAAAGTTTTCAACCAATCAGAGAGAGGACAGTGGTCCTCCCCCCCCCCCCCCGCCTTCAGGAGTTCTCAGGCTCTCAGCCAGGGCAGCAGAGGCAAAGCGGGAGACAAGGGCCAGGATCCTGGCAGGCAACCAGGCACAAAGTGTTGCCCAGGAGGAGTGAGGGATCTTGGCTAGTTCCCAATTGCCTTACAATTTCCAAGGAAGAAATAAGTTTTCAGGCACACAAAGGCAACAGTTGATAATGGTTTCATGGCTTGATGTTGTAGTAATTAATACATTAATGGATTGCTGTTGTGGACTGCTGTCTGTGCCTGAGAGTGACATTTGAATTTCTGAATTCCTGAGCTTGGGCAGAGTGCCCCAAGCCTACCTCTCAGGGTCGTTGTTGTACTGTGAGGAGGACCATTTGGGTTGACAGGAAGAGAATCTAGTGGAGGGGAAAACTAAAAGAATAGAGGAGATGTGAGGAGAAAAAGAGGTGGAAAGGTGCTTCTGAGCATGGGAAGAGCACCTGGATAGAATCATGGACGTTCTCCATCTTCCCTCCCTTCCATGGGCTGCCCTACTAGTTGTGTGATGTGAATGTGATGTCCCTGAGTGTGTGTGTGTTAGTGATTAAATCTGCCTCTGAGCATGGGCAGAGCACCTAGTAAGTTGGCACCCCTGCTGCCCTGTCTTCCCAGAATTTTGTTTTGTGGATCTCTTTTCCATTGCCATCCATATTGCAGAAATAATCCAGTTTGGCACTGCTTCTAACTGCAAGGCTCCCTGCGATGATGGGATTCTGGGCACAACAAACCACCAAGCCCAGAATTTCATGCATGGAGCCCTGGCTGCCGGTAAAAGCAGAGTCTCAACATGTCACAACAAACTACAATTCCCAGGATTCCCTGGTTTGACAAGGGAGTTGCCTCCACACCCTCCACACTGCAGAGATTTGCTCAATAATTTGCAAGTAAGGGCCCTTATCACTTCTTTAACCAGCTTCAAAACGGAGTTGAAGGCCATCCTGTTCAGACACACACAGACACATATATACATATACACAGTCAAACACACACACACATGCATACATGTCACAACAAACTACAAGTCCCAGGATTCCCTGGTTTGACAAGGGAATTGCCTCCAGGCTTCCAGATCACTTCAGGCCTCAGAGGGAGCGATCAGGCAGACCCAGCAACATCAGGGACTGCCTGAAGGACGAGACTTCTCCCTCCTTTAATTGTCACTTTGTATTTGTATTCAATTTTTACTGTACACCACTATGATCATTGCAGAATAGCGGTCTATAAATAAAACGTATTATTATTATTATTATCATCACAGCCCCAGGGAAAGAGTCTACAGCATACCAATGTTGCCAATTGAAGTCCACTTCTTCAGCTGTATTTGGATTTAATAATGATAATAATAATAATGGTGATGATGATAGAGAGATAGATCTTGTAGCACCTTTGGGACTCACTGAAAGAAAAGTTGGCAGCATGAGCTTTCCTAGACTTAAGCGTACTTCCTCAGATGCATGGGAATTGTAGTTCATTGTGGCACCAGAGCTCTTTCTCACAAAACTACAATTCCCAGGGTTCCCTAGCACTGAGCCAGGGCAGCTAAAGCGGTCTCAAACTGGATTATTTCTGCAGTATGGATTGGACCTTGAGCACTTTTAATAACTAAGGTCCAAAACACACTGCAGAAATAATCCAGTTTGTGACCGCTTTAACTCTCCTGGCTCAGTGCTAGGGAATCCTGGGAAGTGTAGTTTGTTGTGGCACCAGAGCTCTTTCTGATAGAGAAGGCTCAGTGTCTCACAAAACTATCTTGGACCTAACTCAGGCTGCATCTCCACTCCAGAGACACCCAGTTTCATACCGTTTTAACTGCCATGGCCCAGTGCTATGAAATCCTGGGAATTGTAGTTTGTTGTCACACCAGAGTTTGCTGAGAGAAGCTTAAATGTCTCACAAAACTACCATTCCCAGGATTCCCTAGCACTGAGCCAGGGCAATTAAAGGGGTGTCAAACTGGATTATTTCTGCAGTGCAGTTGCAGCCGAACATGTTTCTATTTGGCACAAAGCTTCCTGGACCCCCTTCATGTCAAAATAAACATCTTAAAACTATTAGAAGGACTGAAAAATACTTTGTTTGGTTTTAATGGTAATTTTGAGAGTTGAAATAAGTTCCAATTATTTTTATTCAATTAGGGTTAAGTTTATTTGCAAAAGATCCGCCATTTTAACATTAATGGAATTTTCTGGGAATTGTGACTGAATATTTGGTGTGATGTGGGGGGATTCGGTGTGTTTTGGACAAACGTTTTGGGGAATTATCTTCGAGGCTTCTTGGCAACACACTAATAATATGGTTAAATGGGCCCAAGAAATTGGGCACAATATAGCTATGGAAGACTGGGAAAATGCATGGAGGAAAACCAATAAGTTTACGGCATCCCAGGACCTGAAAGAAAATTATCTAAAAGTCGCAAACCGATGGTATTATACTCCATATAGGATTGCAAGAATTTATAATTTGAGTAATCACACATGCTGGAAATGTCAAAAAGCTACAGGAAATTATATTCATATGTGGTGGGCTTGCCCAAAGGTTAAGAGATTCTGGCAGAAAATACATGGTAAGATAAGGAAATATTTAATATAAGTTTCCCCTGTACACCAGAAATATTTTTATTAAATATGACATCTTGTCTGGGGAGTACACAGGAATATAAGTTCTGGAGAATTTTATTATATGTAATTACTGCAGCCAGAATACTTGTAGCTAAGAACTGGAAGAAAAAATACCTACCTAGAATAGAAGATTGGATAGTAAAAGTGATTGAGATGAAGGAATTAGACAAACTAACACTGTTGATAAATGATAATAAAAATAAAGAGAAAAAACTAAAGGAATGGGAACCAATTGAAAAATATTGGTATAAGAAATGGAATATAAAGAAGGAATGGATTTGATGATATTGTGGAAATAGGTTATGGACAAAAATGGATATATATGATAGGTAGACATATACCCGAAGGCATACAAGGAAGACGTATTAAACCTGTTGTAGATAACAAGATATGTTTCGATACCGTGGTAGGCTATAATTTGCTATCTAAGTAGTTTTATGTATATATTTTGTTTTTTGTCAATAATTGATTATATATAGATATGTATATATGGAAATAAAATCTAATAAAGATACATAAAAAAACCCATGAATTTACTAGATGGATGGAGGCATTTATACAAGGATAAACAGGAATACACTTTTTATTCTGAGAGACACCATTCGTTCTCCAGAATCGATATGTGTTTCTTATCAAAAAATTTAATTAACCAATTACTTAATATTGAAATACTCCCAAGGATAAATTCAATCATAACCCTCTGGTTATTGAGTTTAAGGAAGGTGGGAGACACTATAGTTGGAAGTTAAAAGATGAGCTGCTACAAGAGAAAGGAGTTATTGATAATATTAGGAAAGTTATCTCCAATTACTTTAAGGAAAATACTAAAGATAAAATAAAAATTATAACAATATGGGAGGTGGCTAAAGCTGTTTTTAGGGGACACCTAATACAACAAAATTATAGACTGAATAAGAAAAAACGAGAAAAATTGACTCAGCTAATAAAGGTACTAGAAGACAACTAGAGTGCAAATGGCAAAGACATCAGGACTTAGCCGACAAGGCACTCCTGGACTCTCTTTTGGAGGCCTATGGAGTGGCGATAGGCGCAGCAAAGAACTCGTTCTATGCTGCGCGTATCGCGTCCGTGGAGTCGCGTCCGGCAGAGCTGTTCAGGGTAGTGAGGGAGCTTACTCAGCTACCCTCCTCCCTGAACTCTATTCTGGAACCATCCAAGGCCTACTGTGACGAATTTAACAACTTCTTTGCGGATAAAACCTCTCGGATAAGGGTTGATCTCGACGCCAGTATTTCTACAGAATCCAGAATAGAGGTTTCCAGAGCTTCCGTGGACCCTATTGTACTGAATCAGTTTGAGTCCGTGAGTACTGAGGAAGTGGACAAGATCCTTAGAAGTGTTAGGAAGACAACCTGCTCTCTCGATCCCTGTCCCTCTTGGCTAGCAGCTCAGGGGGGTGCGACTGTAACTAACATGTTGCGTCGCATAATTAATTCATCCTTTAGGGAAGGGCGTTTTCCATCCAGCTTAAAATTGGCCATCGTAAAACCTCTGATAAAAAAGCCCTCCCTAGACCCCCTGATTCATAATAATTATCGGCCTATTTCACTGCTGCCTTTTTTGGGGAAGGTGATCGAGAGGGTGGTTGCCATTCAGCTTCAATCGGTCTTGGATGATACTGATTTTCTAGACCCATTTCAAACTGGCTTCCAGGCGGACTATGGAGTTGAGACTGCCATGGTCACCTTGGTTGATGATCTCCGTCTGGGCATGGACAGGGGTAGCTTGTCCCTGTTAGTGCTCTTAGACATCTCAGCAGCTTTCAATACCATTGACCATGGTGTCCTTCTGGAACGCCTGAGAGAGTTGGGAATTGGGGGCACTGCACTCCCCAGTGGTTCCGTTCCTACCTATCAGGCAGATTCCAGATGGTGCAGCTGGGGGACGTGTGCTCCGATAAGAGGGTGCTTACATCTGGCATCCCTCAAGGAGCCATTCTGTCCCCCATGCTATTTAACATTTACATGAAACCGCTAGGAGAGATCATCCGGAGACACGGGGTGCGGTGTTATCAGTACGCTGATGACACCCAAATATGTTTCTCTGTGTCTCCGACTGATGCAGTGACCAGGTATGGCATCTCTCCTCTAGATGCCTAAATGGAGTCAGTAATGGGCTGGATGAGTGAAAACAGTTCAGACTGAATCCAGAGAAAACGGCAGTACTCGTGATAGGTTCCCTGGGCCTGGAGATGGTGATTTGTCCACCCGTCCTAAATGGGGTCGCACTTCCCATGAATGACTCTGTTCGCAGTCTGGGGGTGCTCCTGGACTCGTCGCTCCACATTACATCTCAGGTGGATGCGACAGTCAGGAGCACTTGCTATCAGCTTCGGCTGATACGCCAGCTGCGACCCTATCTGGGTCGGGGGGACCTTGAAACGGTGGTGCATGCTCTGGTAACCTCTCGGTTGGATTTCTGTAACGCGCTCTACATGGGGCAACCCTTGTACCAAACCCGGAAGCTTCAACTAGTCCAGAACATGGCAGCCAGGCTGGTCACTGGATGTCCCAGGACCAGCCATATAACAGCTGTTCTACAAGATCTACATTGGCTGCCTATTCGCTTCCGGGCGCAATACAAGGTGTTGGTTATTACCTATAAAGCTCTAAATGGCTTGGGCCCAGGGTACTTGGAGGACCACCTCTTCCCATGTAATCCACCCTGCACGCTCAGATCAGCTGAGAAGCAATTGTTGAGAGTTCCAGACGTGAAACATTCCATGACTGCACAAAGGGCGTTTTCTGTCTCGGCCCCGCAGCTCTGGAACTCTCTTCCCGACGAGCTCTGTTCGTCCACCTCCCTCGACCTATTTAGGAAGAGGTTAAAAGCCTTCCTCTTCAAACAAGCTTTCCTCCAGACGTTGTAAAGCTTTTCTCCCTCCCTTCACCACACTTGTAGTCCAGCTACAAGTATGTTTTAAACTATTTTTAAATCCTGTTTTTATTGCTTTTATAATTTTGGATTTTAATGTGTGTATTGATGTGTATTATGTTGTTTTTGTAACCCGCCTTGATCTCCAAGGAAAGGCGGGATATAAATAAATAAATAAATAAATAAATAAATTATTATTAAAAGGTAATAATCCTACAAAAGAAATCATCAAACAAAAAGGTAATGGAGGAAATAAAATTAATTCAGAAACAAATTGACTTGGAAAATACGGTCAAAATTGGGGAAAATTTTAAAAAGACAAAACAAATTACATTTGAACATTCAAATAAAGTTGGAAGATGGTTAGCTACAAGATTAAAAGAGAAAAAACATAGGTTCATACTAACAGAAATCAGGTCAAAGGGAGGAACAATGGTACAAAAAGATGAAATTAAGGAAGTCTTGCAGGAATATTACAAAGATTTCTACAAGAAACAATTAGCACAAAAAAATAATATTAGAGAATATTTGGATAAGATCATAGTTAATACCCCATCGGAATTACAACTTAAAATGTTAAATGAGAATATAACTACAGAAGAAATTGTTGAGGCTGTGAAAAATTGTAAAGACAAGAAAGCACCAGGACCAGATGGTTTTACGGCAAAATTTTCTGGATGAATTGATTCACCCCTTGAAATCAATTATGAATGCCGTTATTAGAGAAGGAATCCCTCCATCGTGGAGAGAAACAAACATAGTTGTGATTCTAAAGGAAGGCAAAGATATAACAGATCCCAAAAATTTTAGGCCAATTTCCCTCCTTAATGTGGATTATAAAATCTTTTCACACATTTTAGCTAATAGATTAAAAAAATGCATGCAAGAATGGATAGATGAGGATCAGAGAGGGTCCTTACCAGGTAGAATTATGGGAGACAATTCAAGGATAATCCTGAATATTATAGAATATTACCAACAACATGTTGATAAAAAATTAGCAATTTTATTTGCAGATTTTGAAAAAGCTTTTGACACAGTAAGTTGGGAAATTGTATATAAAATCATAGAGAAATTGAAACTGGGAAGTAAATTTGAGACATGGATAAGGGAGATCTATAAAAATCAATGGGCAAAGATATGTGTAAATGGACAAAGTTCCAAAAATTTCCAAATTGGAAGAGGTACCCAACAAGGGTGTCCTCTTTCCCCTCTATTATTTGTTTTAGTGATTGAATTATTAATAAAATCTATCAAAGAAGAAAATGAAATTAAAGGTCTGAGAATTAAAAGTCATAATTTTAAGCTTAGAGCATATGCAGGCGATTTGGCAGTAATATTGGATGATTCAAATTCAAGTGCAGAACTCTTGATAAAAAAAGATAAAAGAATTTGGTGATATAACTGGATGTAAATTAAACAAAGAAAAATCTCTTTTTTTAACCAATAATCTATCTAAAGTAGAAGAGATAGAATTAAACAGATCAACTGCAGTTAATATTCAAAAATCAGTAAGATATTTAGGTATACATCTAACCAATAAAAACACAAATCTTTTCGAAAACAATTATAAAGTTCTCTGGGAAGAAATAAAGAAAAACCTTCGAAGATGGAATAGACTAAACCTATCATTTTTAGGGAAAATCTCAACCATCAAGATGATGATACTCCCAAAAAGATGAAGGCTTACGATATGGTTGGCATGCTTATCTTGCGTAGGGAAAAGAAAAAATAAATAAAATCTTCAACAATCACTGTATCAGGAAGGCATTATTAGATGTTTGGAAAAGATACAAAAAAAGATTAATGGTAAAATTACCTAACTGGGTCTCCCCTCAAGAGGCCTTTCAAAGGAGGGAAATGTTACAAGATGAAAATTGGCTTACATATAAAATACTACTAAAAACATTTGGGGAAAAGACAAAATTAAAATCGCTGGAAGAACTAGCTAAAAAGACGGATACATATTAAATTGGTTCCCCTATAGACAAATTATGGAGAGATGGCAGTTAGACAAGAGAAATATTGGATTTGTGGGGAAAAAATAATGAACCTGAGATTTTCAAAATTATTACATCATATTCAAAAGGCACTATTGGGAAGATATATAAAATATTGCTACAAGAAAGATTAGAAATTGAGAAGTTGAGAAAACAACAAGATAGAAGGCTTATTACAGAAATTCAAGAGAAAGGAGAAACAATAACAGAACAGAAAGAGATACAAAAGATATTCAAAGAATATTATGAGGAACAATACAAAGATTCAGGCAACAATGAAGAAGATAAGGAGGGAATATCTAAATATCTAGACGAACAGACAATAAGAAAACTTGAAGAACATCAAAGGACCATCCTAAACCAGGAATTTACTAATTTAGAGATCTCAGAAGCTATTAGAAGAATGAAACCAAATAAAATGCCAGGTCCAGATGGCTTCCCAGCAGTATTCTATAAGAAACTGGAGGAAGAATTGTTAACACCACTAAAAGATACATTGAATGATATAGGAAAGGATGGCATCCCGAACACCTGGTAGGAAGCCTATATAAGTTTAATTCCAAAAGATGATAAAGACAGGACAGATAAAAGAAATTACAGACCGATCTCATTAATAAACGTAGATTACAAAATCTTTAGCTCTATAATAGCAGAAAGACTGAAAAAGATTTTAAAATCAGTGATCCATGAGGACCAGAATGGATTCTTACCTGGAAGAAATATGAGAACAAACATGAGAATAACGTTAAATATTATCGAATACTTTGAACAACACAACGAAAAGAAACTGGCTATGGTACTGCTAGAGGCAGAGAAAGCATTCGATCAAGTAAAATGGCGATTTCTACTAGAAGTAATTAAGAAAATGAACAAAGGGAAGAATTTTACAGAATGGATCCAAGCCATATATAAAGAACAGAGAGCAAGAATCATCATTAATGGGGAAATGACAGAAAACATCAAGATAGAAGGGGGAACAAGACAGGGGTGTCCTCTGTCGCCATTACTATTTATTCTAGTCTTAGAAATCTTAAACACTCAAATAAGAGAAGAGGAATTAATTCAAGGAGTGCAAATGAAAGGATACTGTTGGAAAATGAAAGTGTTTGCAGACGACATAATATATTATCTTGAAAACCCATTGAAGAGCATAGATCCGCTGATCAACATAATTAATGAGTATGGTAAGATGTCCGGTTTTAGTATAAATCAGAATAAGACAATAATACTAACAAAAAACATGTCTGAAACAGAAGGGAAGGAGCTAGAAAAAACATCTGGTTTTAAAATTAAAAAGAAAGCCAGGTACTTAGGAATTATGCTAACGACGAGAAACCTAGACCTTTACGAAAATAACTATGGGAAAAAGTGGATGGAGATAAAGAAAAAATTGGGAAAATGGAGTAAACTACGTCTGTCTGTGTTAGGAAAAGTAGCGATCAAGACGAAGATACTACCAGAGCTACTATTCTTATTCCAGAATATACCAATAATAAAAAATACAAAAGATATAGACAAATGGCAAAAAGAGATAGCCAAATTCTTGTGGGAAGGAAAGAAACCCAGAATCGCATGGAAGATCTTGACAGATGTCATTGAGAAAGGAGGTTTAGCACTACCCAATCTAAAAATCTGCTTCCAAGCTGCATGTTTGCAATGGCTGGAAGATTGGGCAAGGCTAGAAGACGAGAAGCTGCTCTGTCTGGAGAGTACAAAGATGAGATTCGGGTTCCATGCTTTCATGTGGTACAATAAAGCAGGAGATAACAAAGACTTTATGCATCATATTATAAGGAAAGCTCTGATTAATACATGGGCGAAAATCAAAGGAAGATTTTATAGAGAACTTCCAATATGGACCTCCCCACAAGAAGCTCTATTCAATAGAACAAGGAAAGATAGGACTACCCCATGGGTAACATATAAACAATTGACAACAGGAAAGGAAAATAAGGATTTAGGATTCAAAATTTTAGATCAAATAAAAGAAGAAAATATAGAGATCTCAGAAACTGCATGGCAGGGGGTTGGACTGGATGGCCCTTGCAGTCTCTTCCAACTCTATGATTCTATGATTCTAGACATGGATCGGTTTTTACATAGACAGCTACGAGAAAGATATAAGATAAACTAGAAAAAGGGATTAAGGAAAAAAAAAAGAAGGAATAGATCAGATCTTTTTTGATAAGAAGAAAGGACATATTGCCCGATACTATAAGTTGTTGAAAGATCAAGAAATGGAACAAGAGACAGTGAAAAATACTATGATTAAATGGGCGCAAAATATAGGAAAAGAGATCAGCTTGGAGAAATGGGAGAAAGCCCTGAAAGATTCAAATAAGTTTACATTATGTCAAGATTACACAGACAATTTCTTCAAAATGTTCCATAGATGGCATCTATCTCCGGAAAAACTTAAGAGAATATATAAAACATGTAACTCTGAATGCTGGAAGTGTAAAAAACCAGGAGCAGATTTCTACCACATGTGGTGGAAATCTGCGAGTGCGAAAAAATACTGGAGATCGATTCATGAATCAATGGAAAAGATGGTTCGAGAACCATTACCTTTTGATCCACTTTTTTTTCTATTAAACATGATTCCAGATCGAAACCCAAGTAAAGAAAAAACTAAGAAACGCATTCTGTTGTACATGCTTACCACAGCTAGGATGACATATGCAAAGCAATGGAAAAAGGATGCAATCCCTTCAAAAGAGGACTGGATATATAAAGTTAATGAGGCAATGGAGATGGACACGCTTGCAATATTGATGAGAGAAGAAGATAAAAATGAGGTAGAGATAGATTGGATGTGTGTGAGGAAATTTAAAAAGAGTTTAACCAATTAGAAGAATGTCTCTGGAAAGAACGGTATTAGTTGACAAACTTGTGATTATATAGAAAGAAGAAGAATAAGACAAGTATGTTTATATTGGATATGGTAATATAGTGGATTCTATACATTAATAGAAATAGATAATAGTGCTTACATAGCTAGACATGAATAAATATAAACTGAAGTGCAAGATTTAAGAATAATATGATGGGGGGAGGGGGAATGCCGAGGGTAACGAAAGAAAAAGTCTCACTTTGTGTTGGTATTTTTATCTTTTCTGAGTTAATTGAGTGTAAATAAGGAATGTAATAATGTACTAAAACTAACTGTAATGTATTAATATACGATAAGCGTAACCGCACCAGAGTGCAGAATATAATGGAAGATAGTTAAAACAGAAGAAGTAACTATAAAATAACAGAGCATGACTGGAAAATTATCAAGAAGAATATGGAGTGGAATAAGACTACGAGAAACATAGGCAGACAATTATTCGGGAAGTGGTTAACATATCAGGGGGGAAAAACTACATAGAAGAACTTGTGAGTGTAAGTGTGTAATTGTTTAAATGTAAAGGGGTGGTGGTTGCTGTTATTTGTTGGTTTGTTTGTTTGTTATAAATGTGTAGGTAGTTTATGTTATGTTGTAGGATGATGTGAGGATTTTATGTATGGTTTGTAAAAAAATAAATAAATTTTAAAAAAAGAAAGATTAGAAATAAAGGTGGTCAAGGATGCGATGATCAAATGGGCTAAAAACGTAGGACATAATCTGGAATGAGCAAAATGGGAAAAAACATGGTGCAATGTCTCCAAATATTCAGCTTCACAAAGAAAACTATTATAAGGTATATTTTCGCTGGTACATATCACCCGAAAAAATCTCAAAAATATACAAAAACAATTCACCCATTTGTTGGAAATGCAAAAAGAACAGGGCACCTTCTTCCATTGCTGGTGGTCTTGTGAAAAAATAGGGAAATTTTGGGATATGGTAAATAAAACACTATCAGAAATGTTAGATATTACTTTGCAAGAACTTCCAGAATTATATCTATTGAACATGATGAATGATGAGGTAGAGAAGAAACATGGCAAAGTTCTTTGTTACGCAATTACTTTAGCAAGAATATCTCTGGCAAGAATGTGGAAGACAGAGGAAATTACCAATAGAAACGAATGGTTAGTGAGTTTGCATGATGCAGTGGAGATGGATAAATTGACTTTAATATTAAGAGGAGAGACATTGAATAAAATAGATCAAACATGGGGAAGAGTACTGGAAGAAGACTGGGAATGCATAATAGATCTAATAAGACAGATACCCACAACTATATGATAATGAAAGCATAACCTGATATCGTGAAAGAAATACTGAAACTAAATAAGTCTCAATAAGCAGAATTCAGATTGCACAACCTCCACAGAATAGATGAACATGATCTAAGTTTGTAATAAGCAAGTGATGGCTTGAAGAGAAGGTAGATGAAAGTCTAGATATTTTACAAAATAAAACAACCAGCAGAAAGGGGGAGAAGGAAGCTGTTTGAATGGATAGAAGGAAGAAGGTTTTAGAATGTTGTAGAAGGTTAGAGTAAGTGAGAAAGTAGATAGAGTGAAAGTTAGTATTAGTTGATAGGGAAGAGAAAGGAAGTGTGACGAGAGAAGACTGGTTAGGGAATAGTAGAATAAAGAAGGGAGAAGGTAGGTAATGGAAAGGAAAATAAATTTTTTTTTTAATTAATTTTTTATTGCAAATTTTATTTATACATCGACATAGGAGAAAAAAAAAGATGAAAAATAAATAAAAAAAATAAAAAATATAATAAAGAAAATATATACATATATTATACAGTTCCGTATACAGTTGATTAGACAAATATCTAATGTTCATTACAGTATCTATCAATCTAATAGCCTCAATTTCTGAAATTTCCTTATGGTTTAGTGCTAGTAGAGTTGCCATAATTTACTTATATTTTCCCATTTAGTGGCGTGCTCCTGTATGGTTCTGTTTGCTCCTATCATTGACATTTTATCCATTATATAGTAGTCATGCACTCTTGTTAGCCAGTCTTCTAGTGAGGGCAATGCCTCAGATCTCCAATTTTTTGCTAAACTAATACGTGCCGCTGTTACCATATATAGTATGATACTCATTGTATCCGTTGATAAGTTTGATTGAATTATATCTAGCATATTCAGTAAAAATAACTCAGGCTTTAGGGGAAATCTTAACATCAACGTTTCTTGCATCTTTTTATGGATCATAATCCAATATTTCTTTACATATTCACACTGCCACCATAGATGGAAGTAAGTTCCGACCTTCTTTTTGCACTTCCAACATTTGTTGTCATAGGATACATTGATACAAGCTAGTCTGGCTGGAGTTATATACCACCTGTGAAATATTTTTACATAATTTTCTTTCAATGTATTCCCTTTAGTGAATTTTAGATTCAGTTTCCAAGAGCGTTCCCAACTGGACAATGGAATTGTATGACCAATATTAACCATCCATTTAACCATATTTTCCTTAATAACTTCTTCTTCCATTTCTATTTCTAACAGACATTTGTACATTTTTTTTATAAATCCTTTGTTGTCTCCAAAAAAAAAAAAAAAGAAGGTTTTAGAATGTTGTAGAAGGTTAGAGTAAGTGAGAAAGTAGATAGAGTGAAAGTTAGTATTAGTTGATAGGGAAGAGAAAGGAAGTGTGACGAGAGAAGACTGGTTAGGGAATAGTAGAATAAAGAAGGGAGAAGGGAGGTAATGGAAAGGAAAATAAATTGAAAGAAAGGCTAGAACGGAAGTTAGAAGGTTGGGTAAAGAGTTGTGTATGAATGGTTACGAAAGCAATGGTGGTTAATGTACTGACTGTAATGGTATTGTATTGTCATATTGTTGTACTGCTGTAAAGGTGTATTCCTATTTGTTCATATGTGGTATGTCTATAATGTTGGTTTGAATGTGAAATAAAAAAAAAATAATAATAAAAAATACAGTACAGATAAATAAATAGTTCTTTTTAATCATTCCACTTCTCAGGGGAAGAGGAACCCAAGATAGGGCTGCTTAGGGTCGCTTTAAGTCAGAAACAACTTGAAGGGACACACTAGCATCCATCTTAAAACTGGACTTGCTACTTCATTTCCATAAACAAAGGATTTTGAATTTGAATTGACATTCTCACATACCAATGGCATATATATAGAATCACAGAATCGTACAGTTGGAAGAGACCACAAGGGCCATCCAATCCAACCCCTGCCATGCAGGAAATCACAATCAAGTCCCTAGCTTTCCACTTTCTCACAGTTTAAAAAATTAAACAACTCACTCAACCAAAATAGCCACAGAGAACAAGCTCTCCACTTCTTCCTTTATGGAAAGAAGGAGTCAACTGTGTGACAAGGCAGCTAGAAAAGCCAATGCAATTCCAGCCACCATCAATGGGAGTACAGTGTCAGATCGAGAGAAGTAATAGTACTACTCTATTCTGCTTTGGTCAGGCCTTCTCTGGAATACTTCAATAGTTCTGGGCAACCCAGTTTATGGACCATATTGTTAAGCTTGAGCATGTCCAGAGCAAGTTGACCAGAATGAAGAAATGTCTGGAAGCCATGTGGAGCAGCTTAGCGTTTAGCCAGGAGAAAGTAAGGTTAAGAGGTGACATGATAATCATGGGGGTTAAATATTTGACCATCTTAACCAAATGAAGGTCCAGGAATAACATTGGCAACATATACAGTGGGCTATTTCCTTACGCAGGGATCCGTTTCAGATCCCACCACATAAGGGAAAATCCCTCTATGGTCAAGCCCTATAGCAAATAATGGTGTGTGCATTTGGCAGAGTGGCCTTTCAACGATGCTGCACACAAGGAAGAAAGAAATAGTCCCACTCTATTCTCCTTTGGTCAGACTTCACTTGGAATCCTATGTTCAGTTTTGGGCACTATAATTCAAGAGGGATGTTTATAAGTGACAGCGGGTCCAGTGGAGGGTGACCAAAATGGTGAAAGTTATGGAAACCATGACCTGTGAGGACAGACTCAGGGAGCTGGGTATATTTAGCCTGGAGAAGAGAAGGTTAAGAGGTAACATGATAGCTGTGCTTAAATATTTGAAGGGTGCCATGTTTATGATGGAGCAAGCTTGATTTTTGCAACTCAAGACTAGGGCATATAGATTCAAAATAGGACAACAGATTCAAACGTTGGGAAAATAGATTTCACCTAAACATTAGGAAGAAGAGGAATTTCCTGGAATAGGCTGCACTGGAGTGCATTGTAATCTCCTTCTTTTGAGGTTCTGAAACAGAGGATGGATAGTGTTTTTGTCGGGGGGGGGGGGCTTTCATTGTGTCTTCCTCCATGGAAGGAGTATCAATCCATTAAACCATCATACAAAGTTGGAAGGAGCCTCATGTGCCATCAAGTGACAATTGATTTCTGTAAATCAAAGTGGACAATGGACTGGATGGTATTTGGGGTTCCTTTCAACCCTATGATTCTAAGTTGGGGCACATTGCACCCTCCTAAACTACAAGGCTTCCTGGGGCTTGAAAAGCCAGCTGACACTCGGCTTCATTTTCTCAGTTCCTGCTTTGGACAAGTCTAAACTGCTGCAATCCAGACCCCAAAGTCTAGCACATCCACCAGAGGCAGGACTAAGGCTCTCCATCTCTAGAGGGCTGGCAGGGCACTAGAATTGAATTGTTCTTTTAAACAGCCTTCAGTCCCAATTCTGGGAGAAAGTGGACATATAACTAAAAATAGATTCACCTTATAGGTGAGAGTGATATGGTTGGGCTTCATTAAAAGAGGTTTGGTACCAATGGTAGAAATAAAATGGAAATAATGGGGATAGGTTCTTTCACCACAAAAGAGAGGAGCAGTTCAACATATGCACACATGAAATAAAAACAACATTTTCAACCTTCTGGAGAGCATGACATTTTAAAATAGTTTTCATTGCTTCTGCCTGTGAGTTCCTTCATTGATTTGAGTGTACCTTTGCCACACTCTTGCTATTTAACTGGTTTCTCTCCTGTGAAAGTTATGTGAGGATGAGTGAGCCATTTCTTCCCAATAAAACCCTTCCTGCACTCCAAGCATTTGAATGGCTTCTTTCCTGTGTGAGCTGCTGGATGATGATAGAGGGCTCATTACTCAATGAAACCTTTTCCCACGCAAAAACATTTAAATGGTTTTTCTCTTGTGCAGTTTATTTTATTGATGAGGGAGGAATGCCTTCTACATATACCTTTTCCCCATTTCTTGCTTTTTTGTTTGTGTTGTTTATGTTGTTTTTTTGTTTTCTGTTTTTCATTTAATAAATTTTTTTAAAAAAATACCTTTTCCACATTTCAGGTTTCTCTCCTATTTGAGTTTTTTGATGATGACAGAAGTTTGTCTTCTGAGTTTTATTATTATTATTATTATTATTATTATTATTATTATTATTATTAAGCTTTATTTATAAAGCGCTGTAAATTTACACAGCGCTGTACATACAATCGTTTTAGTTGGACGATTCCCTGCCCTCAGGCTTACAATCTAAAAAGACACGAAACAAAAGGAGAAGGGAAAGATGGTGGGGAGGGGGCCTCTCTAGTAGGATAATACATATAAAATACATAGCAATACAGGAAGTGATTCAATAAAACAGACAACAAAAGAGCACCAAATAGCAAGTGACAATTATGCAATGCCTGGGAACGCTTCTCTGAACAGGATGGTCTTCAGCTCCGTTTTGAAGCTGTTTAAGGAAGTGATGGCCCTTGCTCGCGGGGGAAGAAGGTTCCAGGAGTGAGGGGCAGTGAGTGAAAAGGGGCAAATCCGAGATGGGGCAGAGGAAATCCTGGGCTGGGACAGCAGGCCTTGACTACCAGAACGGAGGGCCTTAGTGGGAAGGTGAGGAGAAAGGTCTGATAAGTAAGGAGGGGCCAGTCCATGGAGGGCTTTAAACGTCGACAGCAGGAGCTTGTACTGAATGCGGAAAGGGAAGGGGAGCCAGTGGAGGGATGCCAACACAGGAGAGATGTGGTCAGAGCGGTGGGTGGATGTGATAATGCGTGCAGCTGAATGCTGGACAGAAATTAAAGGACGGAGGTGAGAAAGAGGAAGCCCAGCCAGAAGGACGTTGCAGTAATCAAGTTGTGAGATCCCTAGGGCATGGACCAGGATCTTGGCAGTAGAGGTGGAGAGATATGGTCGGATTTTGGCGATATTGTACAAAAACAATCTACAAGCCTTGGCTGTGGTCTGGATCTGAGGGATACACGACAGAGAAGAGTCAAAGATAAAACCAAGACTGCGGGCTTGCTGGACTGGTTGAATAGAAATGTTGTCCACAGAGACAGAAAAGGAGTGTTGAAGGGTGGGCTTAGGAGGAAAGACAAGAAGCTCCGTCTTGGACATGTTGAGCTTCAAACGCCGATGGCGCATCCACTGCGAGACAGCTGTGAGACATGATGAAACTTGCTGTTCAAGCCTTGGAGAAAGGTCAGGGGTGGAAAGATACAACTGGGTGTCATCGGCATACAGATGGTAGGAAAAACCAAAAGAGCTAATGAGTTTACCTAAGGACAGCATGTAGAGAGAAAACAGAAGGGGACCCAGAACAGAGCCCTGGGAAACTCCAACAGATAAGGGAACAGGAGAAGAAGTCTGACCCCCTGCAACCACTGCAAAAGATCTGCCAGACAAGTAAGATCTAAACCAGTCAAGAACAGAGTCTGAGAACCCAAGGTCAGAGAATATGTCAATTAGGAGACAGTGATCAACGGTGTTAAAGGCTGCAGACAAATCAAGAAGGATGAGAACAGAGTAAAGGCCATTAGCCTTGGCCTGTAAAAGGTCATTGGAGATCTTAGTGAGAGCTGTCTCTGTGGAATGCCTTGGGCGGAAACCAGACTGAAAGGGATCGAGGATGGAGTTTGCTTCAAGAAACTCAAGACAGCGCAAATAAACAACCCGTTCCAAAACCTTAGAAAGAAAGGGGAGAAGAGAAATCGGACGATAGCTAGACAAAGAGGAGGGGTCAAGAGAGGTTTTTTTCAGAATTGTGGAAATGAGAGCATGTTTGAAGTCCGACGGGAAGGAGCCTGTAGAGAGAGAGAGATTGAAGATATGGAGAAGCGAGGGCAGAAAAGAGGGAGCTATAGAAATAAGAAGACGAGTAGGAATTGGGTCAAGAGGACAGGTTGCAGGTTTGGAAGAGTTCAGAAGTGTAGATAGTTCATCCAAAGAGGCAGGAGGAAAGACAGAAATTTTTTTAGGTGAGGGCGATAGAAGATTAAGAGCAGAAGAAGAATTGGGAGGGACTACCTCAGAGCGAATAGTGGAAATCTTAGAGATGAAATAATTAGCAAAGTCATTAGGAGAGAATGATGAAGAGACAGGAGGAGAGGGAGGTTTAAGCAAAGAGTTGAAGGTGGAGAACAGACGCTGTGGGCGCCTCTCATTGGCGGAGATCAATGATTTGTAATAATTCTGTTTTGCCATAGAGAGAGCGCGTGAGAAGTAAGAAAGAACAAATTTGAAATGGATAAAATCAGCCCACTCTTTGGACTTTCTCCAAAGACATTCGGCTGCTCTAGAGCAGGACCGGAGAAACTTAATGTTGGGGGTAAGCCAGGGCTGAGGCCTAGTCTTAGAGGAAGAAGTGCAGACAGAGACAGGGGCAAAATGGTCGAGAGTTGAGGAGAGAGTGGAGTTAAATAGAGACATTGCTGAGTCAGCAGAATCCCCGAGATTTAGGGAAGAGAGAGATGAGTCCAGGGTCTGACCAAGATGGTTAGAGTCAACAGATTGAAGGTTACGAAAATGGCGTTGAACAGTGTGACGAGGAGGTGGAGTATGAGTAAGAGCCAAGGAGATTAAATGATGGTCAGATAGTGGAAAGTCAAGTGTCAGGTAGTCAGAAATAGTGCAGTTTGCAGCAAGAACTAGGTCAAGACAGTGACCAAGAGAATGAGTTGAAGAGTTGGAATGTGGTTGGAGGCCAAAAGAAGCTAGGAGAGAGTTAAAGTGAGATGTTGTAGGGTTATTGGAATCGTCAACATGGATATTGAAGTCACCGAGGATCAAAGTGGGGACTGAATCTGAAAGGAAGAATGTCAGCTATGATTCAAAGTCTGAGAGGAACTGGGTGGCAGAACCAGGCGGGCGATAGATAACTGCAACCCGGAGCTGTAGAGGAAAAAAGAGTCTAATAGGATGAAACTCAAAAGAAGGGAAATGATAGCTGGGGGGATAAGATAGAACTTGAAACTGGCAGGAGTTAGATAGCAAGATACCAACCCCTCCTCCTCGACCCTCAGGATGGCTTGTGTGCGTGAAGGAGAGACCACCAAAAGAAAGGGCAGCGGAGGTTGCAGTATCATGGGCTGGGAGCCAGGTTTCTGTGAGAGCAAGGAGGTTAAAGGATTTGGAGAGGAAAAGGTCATGAATTGCTGCTGCTTTAGGGGCAGCAGAGCGGCAGTTCCAGAGGGAACAGAGGAAGGGAAGCAGGGAGACAGGGAGAGGCCGGATGGGGATCAGGTTCGGAGAAATGTGGGGAGCCATGGGAAGGATAGGATTAACGGGGGAAGGTGTGGCAATGGCAGAGACAGGAAAGAAAAAGGGAGAGGTGTAGCTGGCTCTCTTACTGAGGTGTTAAAGCAGTTAGAGTCAATGGCCAACTCGGGCCTACTGAGGTAGAGTCCAATACAAGCAGGAGGTGGGTCTGAGGGAGCAGAAAGTCTTACTTGCTCTTCCTTCCTGTGGAAAAGTCCAAAGCAAGCAGGAAGGTCTTTCAGCACAGGTCTTTCTTGCCTTGCTTCCTGTGGAGAACTCTGGGAGCAGCAGGCAGGTCTTAGCAGGCAGAGGAGGTCTTTCTTGCCTTGCTTTATATTGCTTTATAGCAGGCAGAGGAGGACTTTCTTGCCTTGTTTTATATTTCGACAGCTGGTTTAGTCTTACAGTCTTGGGGTGGCTGATGCGAATGTCCTCTGGGTAATGGCTGCCAGTTGGGTTGTTGCAGGATGAAGCAACTGCCCCAGAAGACCTCAGTGTTTGGGGCGGATTGTATGGCAGAAGGCGATTCTGTAGATAACCTGGACCCAAACCATGTATGGCTTTAAAGGTAAAGACAAACACTTTGTACTTTGCCTGGAAACTAATTGGCAGCAAATGGAGTGTTAAACAGGCTACCATCAGTACAGTAGTGTATGTAAATGCCATCTTCTTCTTTGAGATCTGCCGTAGCCCTTTGGAGCATCATGCTGAAGAAGATTGTAAATAAAGTCGGAGCAAGAACACAACCTTGTTTTACACCATTAGTTATTAGAAAGGGCTCCGAGAGAGCATTGCCATATCTGACTTGACCTTGCTGGCCTTCATGTAGCAGGATGATCATTTGGAGGAACTTGGGGGGGGGGCATCCTAGTCGTTCCAGGATCTGCCACAGACCTTTTTTACTCACAGTGTCGAAGGCTTTGGTGAGGTCGACAAATGTTACATAGAGTCCTTTGTTCTGCTCTCTACATTTCTCTTGCAGTTGTCTGAGGGCAAATACCATGTTGGTAGTGCTCCTATTAGCTCTGAAGCCACATTGGCTTTCGGGAAGAAGTTCTTCTGCAATGGCAGGAACTAATCTGTTCAGCAGTATCCTTGTGAGGATTTTTCCAGCAATGGAGAGCAGTGTTATACCTTGGTAGTTCGAGCAATCCGATTTTGCTCCTTTTTTCTTGTACAGGGTGATGATGACTGCATCTCGGAGATCTGATGGCAGTTCACCTTTTCCCCAGCAACTCACAAGGAGTTTGTGGAGTTTAGCATGGAGTGTATGACCTCCATGTTTCCAAGCTTCAGGTGGAATTCCATCAATCCCGGCAGCCTTGCCATTCTTCATCTGCTGTATGGCCTTAACGGTTTCTTCCAAAGTGGGAGCTATGTGCAATTCTTTCTTCATCGGTTGTTGTGTCATCTGTTGAATAGCTGAATCTTGGACTACTCGGTTGGCACCCCCTTGTCATGGGGGAGAGGCTTGCAAGAGAAGTAATAGTATTACTCTATTCTGCTTTGGTTAGGCCTTCTCAGGATTAATGGAACAGTTCTGGGCACCACAGTTTGTGGAGCATATTGATAAACTTGAGCATGTCCAGAGCAAGGTGATCAAAATGAAGAAACATCTTTTCTCTCTCTCCTGTATCATATTTAACACTTTCATCTGATGAAGAAGCTAACAGAGTTATGAAAGCTTGCAACCTGTATAATGTGCATTTTGGTTGCTCCAATAACGGTATCACAGTTTTGTGGATTTTCGATGGTGCAGCACATGGAGGAAAGAAATAGTCCCATTCTATTCTGCCTTGGTCAAACTTCACATGGAATCCTATGTTCAGTTCTGGCCACTACAATTCAAGAGAGATGTTTATAAGCGGTTCCAGATGAGGGTGACCAAAATGGTGAAAGTTATGGAAACTATGGCCCGTTACAGACAGGCCCTTCCGGCGCCCCCGTCACGTGCTAGGGGTTGGCCGAGGACCTAGCATCCATACCGGCCTTACCCCTAGCACGTAACGAGGGTGTAAAGATGGCGGCGCCCTATACACACGGGCACCGCCATCTTTACGTGCTGGACGCTTAGCGTCTGCACGCCCCACCCCGGATGTGACGCCGCAAGTGCATGAGTAGCGCCTTGTGGCATCTCATCCAAGGCAAACACAAACAAAGAACAGCAAGCTTACACTGTAATAGTCCAAAAAGGACTATTTGCTTTTTTGGCGGTCTGTAACATGATAGCTGTGCTTAAATATTTGAAGGGTGTCATATTTACAGTGGAGCAAATGTGTTTTCTGCAAGACTAGGGCATATAGATTCAAAATAGGACAACAGATTCAAACGGTGGGGAAAAAGATTCCTAAACATTAGGAAGAAGAATTTCTTGAGGGCTATTTGGCAGTGGAATAGGCTGCACTGGAGTGCATTGAAATCTCCTTCTTTAGAGGTTCTGAAACAGAAGCTGGGTGGCCATTTGTCAGGGGGCTTTCATAGAATCGTAGAATCGTAGAGTTAGAAGAGACCTCAAGGGCCATCCAGTCCAACCCCCTGCCATGAGGAAATCTCAATCAAAGCATACCTGACAGATGACCATCCAACCTCTGCTTAAAGACCTCCAAAGAAAGAGACTCCACTACGCTCCGAGGGAGTGTGTTCCACTGTCAAACAGTCCTTACTGTCAGGAAGTTCCTCCTAATGTTGAGGCCGTATCTCTTTTCCTGCAGCTTGTATCCATTATTCCGGGTCCTGTTCTCTGCAGCAGCAGAAAACAAGCTTGCTCCCTCTTGAATATGACATCCCTTCAAATATTTAAATAGGGCTATCATATCACCTCTTAACCTTCTTTTCTCCAGGCTAAACATACCCAGCTCCCTAAGTCGTTCCTCATAGGGCATGGTTTCCAGACTCTTCACCACTTTAGTCACCCTCCTTTGTCCTTTTTGAATTGTGGTGCCCAGAACTGGACACAGTATTCCAGGTGGGGCCTGACCAAAGCAGAATAGAGTGGCACTATTACTTCTCATGATCTAGACATTATACTTTTAGTGATGCAGCCTAAAATCACATTGGCCATTTTAGCTGCCACATCACACGGTTGGCTCATGTTCAACTTGTGGTCTACTTGGACTCCTAGATCCCTTTCACATGTAGTCTCTTTCAGACAGGTGTCCCCCATCCTATATCTGTGCATTTCATTTTTCTGCCCTAAGTGCAATACTTTACATTTCTCCCTGTTGAAGTTCATCTTGTTAGCTTTGGCCCAGTTTTCTAGTCTATTCAGGTCATTTTGAATTTTGATCCTGTCCTCTGGAGTATTAGCTATTCCACCTAATTTGGTGTCATCTGCAAATTTGATAAGTATGCCCCCAATTCTGTCCTCCAAGTCATTGATAAAGATGTTGATTAGCACTGGGCCCAGAAAGAGCCCTGTAGGACCCCATTGGTCACTTCTCTCCAGAATGAAAAGGAGCCATAGTTTTTTCCCCCGTTTTTTTTTCCTTCTGGCAATTTTTTTTGCTAATTATTATAATTATAAAGACTAGCAAGTGCATGTATTGCTCACATATTCGTTAAAAATAAATATATAAATAGTTCAGCAGCATCATAAAGTACAAGAAACTGTTCTTATGACTTTAGTGAAAATCTCTGTAGAGTGGAGCTTTTCTCAATTCTGCTCCATGTAAGTTTGGTAAACATATTCAGCTCAATCTTCTATGATAACATGTCTCAAAGAGCCATCGGTCTGTGTTTTAGAAGATCAAGAGGTATAGGTAATCATTGAAATAGTTGGCAGTGCTAGAGCTAGGGAACGGAGGACGACGTCTTTTCTCTATTCAAGGCCTTCAATGTAGCTCCATTGGGGAGATTGCAGAGTGATTGTTTATCTTTCAAGGCACTAGATACAGAGGAGACAAAGACAAAGAGAATCCAAGCCGATAGTTCTGGGGGCTACAAGTTGGACTCACTACACTGTTCTGGTATCCAGCTTGACTGCTATTTCTCTAGACGCACATAAGAAAACCATATTGTCAATGGAAGTAGGAAAAGGAAGGTGGGCACAAAGTAGCTGAGCCTGAAGCTCAGGAAGACTTATGCAAAGGGGCCTCTCTGACAAGTGCAGTTGAAGATACTGCAGCTTGCCAGAACTGTGCAGAATATTGTTGGGAGTTCCTGATATCTGGGATGATATATAGGTCCAAAACATCTAATTTGTAAACAATACCACCGTTCATGATTACCAAGAATACAGAATCGTTTTCTTCTGCCTAGTGGATTCTTACAACAAAAGAACAGAACCTGCCAACCAGCAGTGTTCTTGCACTGCAAAAAAACTTAAAGACAATTCAGTATGGCATTCATTGAGGCCTCGGTTTTGTCCAGATGCTGATGCTGTGTATGATCAGCCATTCACTCTGACCCTCAGTCACTGTTATGCGCACACACTTGGGTGCAGAGGCTGTGCTACTCTCTAGGTTCTCTCTGTCAAAATTTCCATGCTCAAAGTGTCCAATGGGGGTATACCTGATACAGTGTTGCTTGCCCTTCTCAGTGCACAACTCCACAAGCCCTGCCCGGAGATAGTCCCCTGGATAGTGTTCAGATCCTGTATGGATTTGGATACGGAGGATACAGGTTGCCTGCTTAAACACAATTGTGAAAGGATTGCCAGCAGAGGCGGCCTTGCCCCAGAAATAGTCTGCCTTTTGCTATAAGTCTTATAGGGTAAGCAATTCTCAAACATCACAATATCTGTAACCATATCTGCAGGGGGATTATCTGGGAATCTAGAAAAGTCTTCTTCAAAATCTTCATCTTTCAGCTTGTTTGCTGTGCCCTGGAAGGAAGAGTAGTGCCCAATGTGCTGGAAGAGGGATGGTTTGAAACGAAGTTGGAAGGAGCTCCATGGGCCAATAAGTGACAATTGATTTCTGTAAATCAAAGTGGATCATGGACTAGATGGTATTTATGGTTCCTTCAAACCCTGTGATTCATATGAACCCTACGTTTTGGCCTACTGCATATTTCTAAACCCAAAGGGTGCCCAACAATGGCTCCTTTTCATCTTGGAGAGAAGTGACCAGTGGAGTCCCACAGAGTTCTGTCCTGGGCCCAGTGCTATTCAACATCTTTATCAGTGACCTGGATGAGAGAATGAGGGCATACTTAATCAAATTTGCAGATGACACCAAACTAGGAGGAGTAGCTAATACCCCAGAGGACAGGATCAAAATTCAAAATGACCTTAATAGATTAGAAAGCTGTGCCAAAGCTAACAAAATGAATTTCAACATTGAGAAATGTATGGTACTGCACTTAGGGCAGAAAAATGAAATGAACAGATATAGAATGGGGGGCACCTGGCTGAACGAGACTACATGTGAAAGGGATCTGGGAGTCCAAATAGACCACAAGTTGAACATGAGAACACAGTGTGATGTGGCAGCTAAAATGGCCAATGCGATTTTAGGCTGCATCAATAGAAATACTGTATAGCGTCTAGATCAAGGGAAGTAATAGTGCCACTCTATTAAAAAAGGATGTTGAAAAACTGGAGCATGTCCAAAGGAGGGTGACTAAAGTGGTGAAGAGTCTGGAAACTTTGCCCTATGAGCAAGGACTTGGGGAGCTGGAGATGTTTAGCCTGGAGAAAAAAAGGTTAAGTGGTGATAACCGTCTAACTAAAAAGATTGCATGTACAGCACTGTGTAAATTTACAGCGCTTCATAAATAAAGGTTAATAATAATAATAATAATAATAATAATAATAATAATAATAATATGATAGTCCTGTTTAAATACTTGAAGGGATGTCATATTGAAGAGACTAGGACTTGGAGCAATGGATGCAAGCTACAGGAAAAGAGATTCCACCTCAACATTAGGAGGAACTTCCTGACAGTAAGAGCTGTTCAACAGTGGAGCAAACTCCCTCGGAGTGTAGTGGAGTCTCCTTCTTTGGGGGTCTTTAAACAGAGGCTGGATGGCCACCTGTCGGGGATACTTTGACTTAGATTTCCTGCATGGCAGAAGGGGGTTGGACTGGATGGCCCTTGCAGTCTCTTCCAACTCTATGATTCTATGCTTCTAGGGCTTCCTGGGTCTTGTAGAGTCAGCTGAGACTTGGCTTCATTTTCTCAGCTCCTGTCTTGGACAACTCTAAGGTGCTGCAATGCAGATCCAAAAGTCTAGCACACACCAACCAGAGGCAGGACTAAGGCTCTCCATCTCTAGAAGGCTGGCAGAGCATTAGAATAATTGTTCTTTTAAACTGCAATCCCAATTCAGTCCCAATTTTGGGAGAAAGTGGGCATGTAACTAAAAATAGATTCACCTCATAGGTGCATGTGATATGCTTAGGCTTCATTAAAAGAGGTTGGGTACCAATGGTAGAAATAAAATGTAAATAATGGAGATAGCTCCTTTCACCATGAAACAGAGGAACAGTTCAACATGTTATATCAAACGTTTTATTCAAACTAACAATATGCACACGTGAAATAAAAATAAAACATTTTCAACCTTCTAGAGAGCATGGAATTTTAAAATAATCAAATACTTTTCATTGCTTCTACTTTGTGAGTTCCTGGAAGATTGAGTGAAACCTTTTCCACACTCTTGTTATTTAATAGAGATCTTGTAGCCTCTTCCAACTCTACGATCCTATGATTCTATAAAAGGTTTCTCTCCTGTGTGAGTTTGATGATAAATAAGGTGTCTCTTTTGAGTGAAGCCTTTCCCACACTCCAGGCATTTAAATGGTTTCTCTCCTGTGTGAGTTTTTTTGATGATAGGTGAGCTTTCTCTTCACAATGAAACCTTTTCCACACTCCAGACATTTAAATGGTTTCTCTCCTGTGTGAGTTTTTTGATGATAGATGAGCTGTATCTTCCGAATGAAACCTTTCCCACACTCCAGACATTTAAATGGTTTCTCTCCTGTGTGGGTTTTTTGATGATCTGAGAGCTGTGTCTTCCGAATGAAACCTTTTCCACACTCCAGACATTTAAATGGTTTCTCTCCTGTGTGAGTTTTTTGATGATAGGTGAGCTGTGTCTTCCCAATGAAACCTTTTCCACACTCCAGACATTTAAATGGTTTCTCTCCTGTGTGAGTTTTTTGATGATAGGTGAGCTGTGTCTTCCCAATAAAACCTTTCCCACACTCCAGACATTTAAATGGTTTCTCTCCTGTGTGAATTGCTTGGTGATAAGTGAGGGCTATCTTTTGAGTGAAGCTTTTCCCACACTCAAGGCATTTAAATGGTTTCTCTCCTGTGTGAATTGCTTGGTGATAAGTGAGGGCTATCTTTTGAGTGAAGCCTTTCCCACACTCAAGGCATTTAAATGGTTTCTCTTCTGTGTGAATTGCTTGGTGACGAGTGAGGGCTGCCTTTTCAATGAAACCCTTTCCACACTCCAGGCATTTAAATGGTTTCTCTCCTGTGTGAATTGCTTGGTGACGAGTGAGGGCTGTCTTCCGAGTGAAGCTTTTTCCACAATCCATGCATTTAAATGGTTTCTCTCCTGTGTGAGTTTTTTGATGATAGTTGAGCTTTGTCTTCCCAATGTAACCTTTCCCACACTCCAGACATTTAAATGGTTTCTCTCCTGTGTGGATTTTTTTATGATAGGTGAGTTGTGTCTTCACAATGAAACCCTTTCCACACTCCAGGCATTTAAATGGTTTCTCTCCTGTGTGAATTGCTTGGTGACGAGTGAGGGCTGTCTTCCGAGTGAAGCTTTTTCCACAATCCATGCATTTAAATGGTTTCTCTCCTGTGTGAGTTTTTTGATGATAGGTGAGCTGTGTCTTCCCAATGAAACCTTTCCCACACTCCAGGCATTTAAATGGTTTCTCTCCTGTGTGAGTTTTTTGATGATAGGTGAGCTGTGTCTTCCCAATGAAACCTTTTCCACACTCCAGGCATTTAAATGGTTTCTCTCCTGTGTGAGTTTTTTGATGATAGGTGAGCTCTGTCTTCCGAGTGAAGCCTTTCCCACACTCCAGGCATTTAAATGGTTTCTCTCCTGTGTGAGTTTTTTGATGATAGGTGAGCTGTGTCTTCCCAATGAAACCTTTTCCACACTCCAGGCATGTAAATGGTTTCTCTCCTGTGTGAGTTTTTTGATGATATGTGAGCTGTGTCTTCCCAATGAAACCTTTCCCACACTCAAGGCATTTAAATGGTTTCTCTCCTGTGTGAGTTTTTTGATGATAGGTGAGCTGTGTCTTCCCAATGAAACCTTTTCCACACTCCAGGCATTTAAATGGCTTCTCTCCCGTGTGGGTTTTTTGATGATAGGTGAGCTGTGTCTTCACAATGAAACCTTTCCCACACTCAAGGCATTTAAATGGTTTCTCTCCTGTGTGAGTAGCTTGGTGATAAGTGAGGGTTATCTTTTGAGTGTAGCCTTTCCCACACTCCAGGCATTTAAATGGTTTCTCTCCTGTGTGAGTAGCTTGGTGATAAGTGAGGGTTATCTTTTGAGTGAAGCCTTTCCCACACTCCAGGCATTTAAATGGTTTCTCTCCTGTGTGAGTTTTTTGATGATTGGTGAGCTGTGTCTTCCCAATAAAACCTTTTCCACACTCCCGACATTTAAATGGTTTCTCTCCTGTGTGAGTTTTTTGATGATAGGTGAGCTGTGTCTTCCCAATAAAACCTTTTCCACACTCCCGACATTTAAATGGTTTCTCTCCTGTGTGGCTTTTTTGATGATATGAGAGCTGTATCTTCCGAATGAAGCCTTTCCCACACTCCAGGCATTTAAATGGTTTCTCTCCTGTGTGAGTTTTTTGATGATAGGTGAGGTGTGTCTTCCCAATGAAACCCTTTCCACACTCCAGGCATTTAAATGGTTTCTCTCCTGTGTGAGTTGCTTGATGACCATTGAGGGTTGTTTTCTGAGTGAAACATTTTCCACACTCCAAGCATTTGAATGATCTCATTCTTCTGTAAATCTTTTTAAGTGAAAGAAAACTGGAGCTGTTTCCACACTCACCATCTTTGAATGATGTCTCTTTTGTCTCAATTCTCCTGTGAAGAATAAGGCTTGGTTTAGAGCTGAAACTTCTGTCATGTGCAAGACAATGATATTTACTTCTTTCTTTTTGTTTCTGTATTCTTCCTTGGATTGAGGTTCCGGAAACATCATCTTTTTGAGAAGGGTGTGTGGTCCTCCCCTCGTTTTTGGTTTCAGCTCTTCTTTCCTTCTCTTTCACCTGTTTGCTCTGGCCTCTTTGCATCAATGCTTGGCCATCACTGCCTGGAAGGGAGAGAAAATACTGCTTAGAACCCACACAAAAATCAGAAAACCACATAGACAGAGATGGGACTCCAGAACTTCTCCATTGGTTCCGCTAAGAAATAAGTTCTCTTTCTTTGAAAGAGGCAGCTCTAAGGATTTTTGCTACATAGAATCACAGTTTTTTAAAAAATAATCATAGAGTTGGAAGAGACCACAAAGTCCATCCACTCCAATCCCCTGCTGTCCAGGAATGCACAACAAATTATCATATAAATGAGTAATTTCAGTTCATCCCTAACCCCACCCATCACCTTAAACATCATCATCATCATCATCATCATCATCATCATCATCATCATCATCATCATCATCCTGCCTTTCTCCCAATATAGGGATCCAAGGCGGTGAAGAACAAGTATAAAACAATACAATTTTAAAACAGTACAAGAATATTAAAATACATAAATATAAAATTTTGAAAACAAACAATTTTAACAGTCAAAACAGTTATAAGTTAAAATATAGCATGTTAAAAATGCAAACTATTAAAATTTGTATAGCACAACATTAAAACCTAGTCCTTACCAGCTTAAAAGGTCAGACTGCACTAAAAAATCTTTACTTGGAGTTGGAAAGACAGCAGGGATGGAACCATCTCTCTAGGGAGGGAGTTTCTATCCTTGGGAGCAGCCATTGAGAAGGCCCTCTCTCTTGTTCCCACCAAACATACCTGAGACGGTGGTGGGACAGACAGAAAAGCCTCTCCCGATGATCTCAATACTCTGGGTGGCTCATACAGAGAGATATGGTCCTCCATATAGCATGTACCCAAGCCATATAGGGCTTTATAGGTCAAAACCAGCACTTGGAATTGTGCCCAGAAATGAACTGGCAGCTAATCGATCTATTACAACAAGGGAGTTTTAATTATCTTGGTTTTCCTGTTCTAATCTCCCTAAAATTTGTTCTTATACCAAGAGCATAAGAAAATGTCTAGCTATCTAAAAGGGTCAAGGGAGAACCACATGTAGTAGTTTGAGTGTTGGACTAGGATTCCTGGAGACCAGGATACAAATGAACTGGGTGGCCTTTGGCAGGTTACACCCTCTCAGCCTGAAAGGAAGGTAATGACAAACTGCCTTTCAACAAATTGTGATGAGAAACTCCATGGCAGATTCAGCTAAAGATCACCATATGCTAACTATCCCCTGTCTCCACACCAGGGCATGGCTTTCTCTGTCTTTTGGCAAGAAGATCTGGGCATGTGATGGCAGCCACTTCCTCCAAGTCTTCCCCTTCTCTCCACTCCTTGGAAAGCTCTCCCTCTTTATCCATTTCTGAAGGATATAGTGGGAGGAACAGGACTTAGCGGGAGCAAAGAAGCACGATGTGGCTGCTTTCTACTTCCACTTTCCGAGTCGAAGCTTCTGTCACATATGCAAGACAAAGCACCTTATCACACGGCGGTTTTTGCAACTCCAATTCGAAGCCACTCCGGGTCCAAATTGCGAATTCACGTTATACCGTGATTGATTATCACACGTGATTGCTTTCTATGGGGGATCGTTCCGAGCCAGATCCAAAATCAATCCAAAGTGACTCCTGATGTAGGTGAATTCGGTAACAAGCGAATTCAAAAAAATTGTTTCCAAGCTCACTTCTGTTTCAATCTGAACTGGTCTGGTGTGTCATCACCCCAATCTCTCCCCCCTGCCCCCGTGTCCTGTTCCATCATCTTTCTCCTCCTCCACCCCGATCCTGCCCCCCTTGGCCCTGAGTCCTCCTCCTCCTCCTCCACCCAGATCCTGCCCCCCTTGGCCCCTCCGTCCTGCTCCTTCATCCTTTTCCTCTCCCTAACCCTGTGTAAGATGAATGAGTGAGTTCTGACTTAAACCCAGAGCTGAAGAACCGAAGAACCAAGGAATTGTGCTTTAAACATAGCTAAAGGACCAAACAAGATGGTTCCGTGCAAAGCATTGATGTGACGAAGGTATTTGGCAACTGAGGCGAGGAAAGTCTGAAAACTTGGAAGCTGAAGCGGGGTGCCGTCCAGGTGTGACGAACTATGACCGGGAAGAACCTTATCTCCTGAGTCGCCATGATGAGAAACTGACAAGACAATGGAGAGCTTTGAACAGAACGAGTTGCTTTGAACACGGACTGATCTGAACAACCTGTCTGTCCTCCCAAAAGATGAAGTTGAGTAATGGGCTGCAATATTGCAAGACTTCAGCAGCCAAGAGCCAGAGAGAAGAAAAAGTATAAAGACCCTGGACTTTCACCTCCATTTTGTTGGCATCACCCGCGGCAATGGTGTCATCCCCAACCTTCGAGAACACCTGATCAATGTTCGGCAGAAGGAAAGTGTGTGTGAGTATTGTATGAATGTGTGAGTGAAAGAGCTCTTGATAATCAATGTTTGTGTTACTTTTGTGATTCAATAAATGTTACATGCATGGTGTTTAAAACCAAATTTGGTGTCTCAATGTCTTTGTCAGCCCTGCTCTGAATAAGTCCATGGAGGGAGAGGTTTTCATTACACGCTCTCAGGATAAACAGGTTGCCCTTACAATCTTGGGCATAACACCTGATCCTGCTGCTCTTGGCCCCCTGCGTCCTGCTCCTTCATCCTTCTCTTCTTCATCCACTCTGATCCTGCCCTCTCTGGCCCCCTGCATCCTTGCTTCCTCCTCCTCCTCCTCCTCCTCCACCCCAATCCTGCCCCCCTGCATCCTGTTCCCTCCTCCTGCTTCACTCTGATCTCGCCCCCTCTGACTCCCCGTGTCCTGCTCCTTCATCATCATCATCCTCCTTCACTCCGATCTCCTTCCCATGGCTCCCTGCATCTTGCTCTTCCATCTTCCTCCTCATCATCCACGCCGACCCTGCCCCCCCTATGTCCTGCTCCTACGTCCTGCTCCTCCTCCTCCTCCCTGATCCTGCCCCCTTGGCCTCCTGCATCCTGCTCCTTCATCATCATCATCCTCCTTCACCCTGATCCTGCCTCACTTGGACCCCTGCTGCTTCATCCTCCTCCTCCTCCACCCCGTTCCTTAAGGTGAAGCTGTTATGGGTGTTTTCTTGGTATGTTTCTCCAGAGGGGATTTGCCCTGGGCTTTTTGTTGGCCCCACTGAGCATGCACAGGGTACCAATCTGAATTGATGATGTGATAACTTATTTTGCGGTCGCTCTACTCTGCCTTAGGAATGACCATATTTAATGCTTCACGTGCGATAACTCATCATGTGAATTGCCTTGGATTCGAATTGACTCTGCTTCCCCTTCCTTTCGTAATGGCTTTGGATTGGAGTTCCTATTTCAGGTGTGATAAGGGCCAGAGATATTCCAAAAAGCAAACTTTCTCGGTGGCCATTCAGACTACCTTTTGAACAGAATTGTAACCGGGATTAAAAGTGGGAACTTCCCACTGGCGCTGGTTTAAACACACCTGGATTAGGGGTTTGCACACCCGATCTGGGGCAAATCCCCTTAGAGTGGGTTTTCCAAAAGTGGATTATTTCCCGTTTCTTTTTGGAAAATCAGTTTCTTCCCTGCTGCCAGAAAATGTGAAGATGGCCTCGGATATGATCCGGTCAAATTCAGGGGAGGGATTTAGGTCAGAGAGTGGGCGGTGGGCAGAACATGCCTCCCCTCTCGCACTGGTCACTTTGCAAGCGGCATTTTCTCTTTATTGCAATTTTTATTTTTGACAGATTATGCGGATGCTTGTACTACAGATTGATACATATTGTATGCTTGAGCTACATTTCCCTTTCCTTTGCTTGCTGCCGGCACGGCACATCACTTTGCCAATGGCATTTTAAAAAGATATTTTTGTGTGTGTGTATAACAAAATATATGAATGTTTGTGCTACATATGTTTCCCTTTCAAATTTGGCAAATTGATACATATATCTGACCAGAGACGGCACTGGGGTGAAAAGAGAAGGGAATACAAGGAGAGATGGCATTCTGGGATAGGAAACAAAGGGAAAGCAAGAGGATGGAAAGAAGGAGAGAAGGAGAGATGGCATTCTGGGATAAGAAATGGAGGGAAAGCAGTGGATGCAAAGAGGAGGGAATCTGAAACTACCCAAAGGCACACAACACATGCATAAGTTGACAGAATATGCGAACATTGCCGCCAGTTTTTTTTTTTAAAGGAGGGAGGAAAGCACCCATTCTGTTGGCCAATGGTTGTAGGACGCGTCACATTTGATGAAAGCGGAAGTGAATTTGATTGACAACAAAGGAGGCTCCATTTTAAAGTGCTATTACAAATGTGAACTTCAGCAGGGCAAACTACATTGATCAAGGAAAAGGGTAGTGGGAAGTTACTATTCAGCACTTGCACAATCACAAGAAAGATGGAGCCTTACTCAGAGAGGACAGGGCCCCCACAATCTCCTCCATCACTTCCCGATGAAGGGCTCTTTGGTCTGGATCCAGCAGCGCCCACTCCTCCTCTGTGAAATCCACAGCCACTTCCTCAAAGGTCACCTGCAGAAAGAAAATTATTCTTTCAGAGTGCTCAAGAAAATTGAAATTCCTACAGGATGCGATCCACAGGCCCCTTACAGTGACAACTTGTGATGGAAAGCAAAGGGAAAGAACAAAATTCTGTGGGGACCAGGGAGTGGTCAGATGGGCACCCAGTCCACCCCTTTCTTGGCTCACTTGAGATCTTGTCCCCTACCTGAGCTAGTCTCCCAGAAGATGTTCTGAGTCCATCAGGATGAAGAGATGTCCTTGTACACATAGATTCAGTTCTTCTACCTCCTGGGAGGTAGAAAAAAGGAAAGATAGTATTTCTAACCCTTCCCTCTCCTTCCAGTCCCTCCTACATGTGCAAATGCAGCATGCACCATTTCTCACATCAGGCTTTATTGCATTGTTTTCTGCAGACATGCTACTATAACGGGATACTCAAAAGCCTGTGCTTCTCCCATCCTCCTTCATCCTCCTCCTAGTGCCAATGTTGCTAAAAAAAACTAGCTACAAAGAGGATGAGGAGGGAAAGGAAGGCTGGTCAATCACAAAAAGTGCTTGCAAAATATACTTCACTGTCAGAGGCTTTGTTAACTTGTGGTATGCCTGTATTTTCATAGTGCTAGTTAAGATTTATAAAATGGTCCAAGTGTTTCAATTGATAAAAGTCTGCATATTTCACACATATTTGAGAAGAGGGAGTCAAATAGGAAACTACCCTCCTAGCCCTTACTCATTGAAGGGGACATTCCTCCTCTGCCTTGCGTGATCCACTTGGGCCACTGCTTTGGACTGGATTCAAAAGGACACTTCTCCTTCTCAGCCATCTCTTTCACAAATAAGTCCTACAGCAGAAGCACAAATGGGGAGAGAGGGGGAAGAGAGAAGAATTAAGGAAAGAGGACAAGGCCTTGTGGGGCATCATCCCCACTGCAGATGATTTCCAGAAAGAAAGAAAAAACCTGGGAAGTGGTAGCTAGATTTACATCATTATGATGATTTTTTCCCCATTTCTATCCCTTGTTTCTATCCCCCAGGACTCGGATTCATGGTGATTTACAGCAAGCAGAACAACAACAAAAAATAAAAATAAATGCACACATAAATTATAGTTAAAAGGCAAGCTATCTACAGAACTGAAACCATTAAAACATAAGAGACTAAAAGGAAAGATTAAAACAGCAGAAATGCACATTGCTAAAACTAGTTTCAGGTAGTTTTCAGAAGGCTATTTTCATCTTGGGATGGAAACAGTCAAACCTCCCCAGGAAGGGAGTTCGGGTCTCATGGGCAACCACTGAGAAGCCTGTAGCCCATGTTCCCACAAGAAGGAACCACGAGGATACACTCATGTGGGAGAATACGCTCATTAGAAATGCCTGGAAGGAAACCAGATGGAGCTTTACAGGACATAAACGAACATTGGCTTCCCTTGTGAGATGTTTGTTTTCAGCGTTGAAGGCGGAGATATCCTTCATAAGGGTTGGTTCCCTCTGTTCGCTCAAAGCAGGTAGGACCTAGAATTCTGGGTGTGAACCCTGGGGAACCCATCCCCCTTGTTGCCCAGTCAGTGAAATAGCCAAGCAGAGGAATGTCTAATAACAAATTATCAAAGGCTAACAAACAACAAAGATTCTAATAATAATTAAGAATAATCCTAGATCCTATAACAAATAACCTTTAAGTGTATGACTGATTCCCCCGGTACCGGGAACACAGTCCTCAGTCTCGGGAGGGCAGGAGGTCTCCACCTTCAACGCTGAAAACAAACATCTCACAAGGTAAGGCAATGTTCGTTTTTCCAGCGTTGATGGCAGAGCCATCCTTCATAAGGGGCATACCAGAGCTCCCCTGAACTGGGTGGGAAACTGAGGTAATATCTGAGTTATAAAATGGACTGAAGAATCCATCTACCGAAAGAAGCCTCAGCCGATTGGAAAGTGTCAATACGGTAGTGACAAATAAATGTCGACAGAGGAGACCAAGTGGCTGCCCTACAAATATTGGACAGAGGGGCGTTTGTGACCAGAGCGGCAAACGTGGAGGCACTACAAGTGGAATGAGCAGTGACCTTTCCTAGAAGAGCTGTTTCTGAAACTGTATAACACTTGGAAATACAAGATCGAATCCATCTTGACAATGTAGATGAAGAGACCTTTTTGCCCAGGTAAGTATTGCTGAATGACACAAATAAACCATCTGATTTTCGCCAAGGCCTGGTGCGTTTGATATAAATGTGTAAGGCCCTGCATACATCTAGGGTAGGCTATGTCTTTTCGATTTCTTTTTTAGGATCTGGAACAAAGGAGGGTACAATAACCTCTTGAGATCTATGAAAGGTCGTGTTGACCTTCAGCATAAAGGAAGGATCTAGACGTAGCAAAACAGAGTCTTTCCTGACTATGCATAACTCTTTTCTGGTTGAAAGGGCTCCAAGTTCAGAAATCCTTCAGGCCAAAGTAATAGCTGTGAGGAAAAGAGTCTTCCAAGTCAGAAACTTTAGGTCTGTCGTGTGTAGTGGTTCAAAGGCTCAATGCCTGAAGAACAATGTGAAGATCTCAATTGGGATATCTGTGTATTGTAGGTGGTTTAATGAGAGCAGCTGCTCGCAAAAAACATTTTGACATAAATGTGGTTAGATAATCTGAATGATGATTTTGCCGACGTAATAGTAGAAACCTGTCTCTTTAAAGTATTAGGTCTGAGTCCCTTATTGAGGCCATCTTGGAGGTATAGAAGGAGGGTGTCAACTGATACCGACGAAGGTGAAGTATTGCTGGAAACACACCAGTCAGAAAATGATCGATAAGAATATTCGTAAATCCTACGAGTAGAATCTCTACGAGACTGAATGATAGTGTCAACCACCCGGGGAGACGGGCCATCTTTTATTAACAGTCACCTTTCAATTTCCCCATGTGAAAGTTTAGCTACTCCGGGTCTGGATATATTATTTGACCCTGTGATAGGAGGTCTTTGCATAGTGGAAGACTGAAATGGTCCTGGGCCAGTTGAGATATCTCTGGAAACCACACCCTTCTTGGCCAATGAGGAGCCTCGAGAATGATCGCTGACCTTTCGCTTCTTAGCTTTTGGAGGCAATGAGATATCATTGCCATCGGTGGAAATGCATAAAGAAGACCTCTTGGCCAAGGGGAGTGGAGGGAGTCAATCTGCTCTGCTCCTGAGTCTTGTATCTTGAAAAGAACCTGGGGACTTGGTTGTTTATTGGAGATGCAAACAGATCTACCAACGGTGTCCCGAACTTTTGAGTTATGAAGTTGAATGTATCTGGGTGGAAGTGCCACTCTGCTTGGTTTATGTCTGACCTGCTCAACCAATTGGCCCTTGTGTTTAGTTTTCCTTTTATGTGTTCTGCCTTGATGGACAACAGGTTGGCTTCTGCCCAATGAAGGAGAATGGTTGTTTCCTTCATTAACGACAACGACTTGGTCCCTCCTTGTCGGTTTAGATGTACCTTTGTTGTCATGTTGTCAGTGCGGACCAGGACTGTTTTGTTTTTTATGTGTTGAGCAAAGGCCAGGAGCACCAGCTTTACGGCCCTCAGTTCAAGCCAGTTTATGCTGTGAGTTTTTTCGGACTGGCTCCATCGTCCCTGAGCACAGAAATGGTCGAGGGTGGCCCCCCAGCCAGGCATTGGTTGTGATCAAGACTGGTGGAGGGGGTAGAAACGAGCATCCCTGTCGGATGTGATGAGATGTTCACCATTTTAGGGAGCGTTTGACTCTGAATGGAACTGGACTCTGTGGATCTGGTGAGTGATGTATTTCTGATGTGGCAGAATCAACCATTGTAACTCGCGGGAGTGAAAACGAGCCCAAGATTGAGATGCTGCAATCATTAGACCTTGAAGCCTCGCTAGAAGGAGAAGATTTGATGAGGGACTTTTGTTTATAGACTTGATGGTATTTTGAATGGTTCTGATCCTGTCCAACAGGATATGTAGCAGGCAGCTTGTGGTGTCTATGATGACTCCAAGATGTTGGATGATTTGAGAAGGAACAAGGTGGCTCGTCACAAGATTTACCTGAAAACCATGGAGACATAACGATGTAAGAATGAAATTGACATCTTTCGTTCCCTGTTGTGGAGACTATGAAGCAATCAGGATGCTGTCCAAATAGGGAAAGACGCGAAGGCCTTGGAGACGTCAATAGGCCACTAGTGCAACCATGATTTTGCTGAATATCCTTGGGGCTGATGAAAGACCAAACGGGAGCACCTTGTATAGAACAGGTTTGTTGTTGTAACAAAAGCAAAGAAACCTGCGGTGGTCTAGATGAATCAGAATATGCAAATAAGCTTCCATCAAGTCCCCTTCCCAAGAGATTGTGTTATCGTCTTGAGAGTGTCCATCCAGAATCAACGTTTGTCACAAATTTGTTTACCCTCTTGAGGTTGAGGACTGCTTTCCAAGATTTGTCTCTTTTTGGGACAATAAAGAGATCGGAATAGGATCCGCAAGAGATTTGAGACAAGGGAACGGGTTCCACTGCTCCAATTTGGATCAGATGGTTGATGGCTTCTAACATTAACTGATGTTTGAGAGGTCTGTGAGATTGAGAGAAGCGATGAAATGATCTCTTGGAAGACACATAAACTCTATTAGACATCCTGATGAAAGGGTGAAGAGGACCCATCTGTCTGAGGTGGTGTTTGACCACGTCTGAGAAAAAAAACTGAAGTCGCCCTCCCGCCCTGGGCTCCAGATAGTCATGCAGATGAATTTTGTTGCTTTCCTGAGGAATTGGCATTATTGGACTGTCCTGAATTAGTTGATCTTCCAAAGGACTTGTTGTATTGAGATCTAAAGGAAGATCTCTGGCCAGACCACTGTCTTCTGCTGCCTCTGCCACCCCTCCCATGGGAGGATTGAAAGGAACAAAAGGAAGATTGTCCCTGACAAGACAATCTTTTGTCCTCTTGGTGGGGGATTTAAGGGAGAGCCCTTTTCTTATCTTTGGTAACAATAAGGACAGGTTCTAAGGCTTCAACAAATAGCATGACACCCCCAAAGGGAGCCAAAGTTAAGTTTTGTTTAGATCTTGAATCTACCTGCCAGTTTTTTTAGCCAAAAATATCTTCTGACAGGGATAGAAGCTGCCTGGGCACGGGCACTAAACTGAATGACATCAAGGGAGGAATCAGCAGCAAAAGCCAAGACCTTTAATAATTTATTAATTCCTTGGCATAGTTTGGTATTGCCCCGAGGCACCACTAAAAGGAGGTCCTTGGCCCAGATGTGAGCAGCCCTGGTTAAACACAGATGTAGAGGTGGCGGCCCCGATAGCGATGGAAGATGCCTCGAAGGACCTTTTGAGGGCAGAGTCAGCCCTTTTGTCCTCTGGCAATTTAAGGGAATCTTCTCCATCTTTAGACTAGATGGCAGATGTAACAAGAGACAACACGGGAGCGTCTACGAGAGGAATCTGTAGTTTGGACATCATGGTTTGAGGGAGGGAATAGAATTTTTTAACAGAAGAGGGATTAGGTCTAACAGTTGCAGATTTTGACTATTCCTCCTTAAGCACTCTCATGAATTCAGATGGGAAAGGCACCTCATCAGTAGCCGGGGAAGGCTCCAGGAAGGAATCTTTTCTGCCCTTGGGAAGGTCAGTCTCCTCTTAGTGACGAGTCGGTAGTTTTGTGTCCAACTTAAGGATTTTAATGGCCTTTCTTAATAGAATAGGGAAATCGTCAGCACAAAAAAGTCTGTAAGAAGAAGACGAAGAAGGCTCAACAACTTCATCATCATCAGACCACTCTTCTTCCTCTGATTCAGAGGCAGAAGTGGATTGGGATCTGGAAAAGGCTTCATCTTCAGAAGAGTGCCTCATTTTCTTTGGCTTAGAGGACTTAACTCTAGATGGTGCTCTATGCTTGTGTTTAAGCTTAGAATGAGTTGAGCCAACAACTGACGAAGCCTGTTTCCCTCCCTTTTTTGATTTGAATTTGCGCACCACAGAAATTTTGGATGAGAATTTGCCGCTTTCAGATAAGGGAATGGCATCCCTGGAAGAAGGGGAGGCAAGGGGGGGGGGGAGGATGAGGACTCTCTGGCCCTGATAGACAGCCCAGGAGGCCTGTCTCCCTCAGAGTTGGAGTCCCTGGGAGGAACTGACGAGGGCTCATTTATGGGGTGAGCTTCCTTATCAGGGGAGGGTAGGGAAGAAGAAATGGCTACCGTAATGGCAGAGACCAGGCTAGCCAACTCTGGCAGGAGAGGTTGGAGCGAGACACGGCCGCGCATTGTGGCCCTACTCACGCTCCTGGAGAACTCCGAGCGAGCCGCTCCCTCCCGTTTTCGGGACAGGTCGCAGCGGCCGGGCACGTTAGAGAGTGGAGATGAGGGATATCCTTCCTCCAGCTGCGCCCCGCGGCCTCTGGGGCTGTGAGTCAACTCTCTCCATGCCACGGGGGCCCTTGGCAGATGTCCGGAATCTAACAAAGAAGGGAGGGAACCACTTGCAATATACTGTATTTTCCAGCGTATAAGGTGACTTTTTAAGTCTTCCTTGTGCGCCGGAATTAAACCCCAGAGACAGGTGAATGGCATAACCACCTCCTTGTCTCTGGGGTCCTTGCTGGGTCCTCTCCCAGCCAGCAGGCACTCACGCCGGCTGGAGGGGTCCTCTCTAGAGGACTGAGAGAGGATTCTTGGCGTTTGGGCTCTCGCCACCATTTTTTTTTTAAGACAGAGGGGAAGCGAGTCCAGAGCCGGCCGGGCCGAGTAAAAGGACCGGCCCTCTGCGCTGCCGCTGCCGGGGATCCTCCGATCCTCCAGCGGCTTCAGAAGTCCTCCGCAGAATCTACATAGTCTATAAAATACACTCAAAACAAATACAACAAAGCAAATAGTACAATTGCTTACCCAAATCATAGGACAGCTTGAATTAACAATAGTAGAATCCCTGGTAAGAGATTAGGAGTAACTGTATGTTACTTACCAGGGATTCTACTATTGTTAATTCAAGCTGTCCTATGATTTGAGTAAGCAATGGTGCTATTTGCTTTGTTGTATTTGTTTTGAGTGTATTTTGTAGACTATGTAGATTGTGTTACTAATGCTTGTTAACCTTATGCATTTAGAAGCATGGAATGACAGAGTGATATACTTATCCGGAATTGAAATTTATGCTATGCTGATGAAGACTATTATTAGTCGAAACGGCCACACATTACTCCAGAAGTAACCGTCTGAAAAGTTCCTACCATGTTTCTATTGTTGAAAGCATTTTACTCTTGAAGGATATTGCCAACAATGAAATGTTATCTTAGCAACAAGAGCTACAAATAGTTATTTTCATAGGTTTTTGATTGGATTGTTCCTGCAACAGCAGAATATTGCCACCGGTTATATTCCAAAGACTTCACCTTCATCATTGGGACTATTATTTACCACTGCTGTTATTTTGAAGACTTCACTCTCATCACTGGGACTATTAATTACCAGTCAAAAGAGTTATTTCCTACAGCCGGCTTAATGTTGTTAGTGTATTCAGGATTTGTTTATCACTGTTGAGCTTTATTAACTGTTATACATATACATATATATATACTGCAAGAAAATGTTGTGTCTATTATAATCACTGCATTTAGTATTGAATATTTATAATTCACCTCCCTTCTTTGTTAGTTTACTCTGTAAGCCTCCTGTTTGTTTTTGTTTTCTGGAGATGTCCGGAATCACCAGACATCCCAGGGCTGTCCATCTCCTCCGTCCCATGTCTAGCCTGCTCCACAAGAGAGGGGAGGTTGGGCAAAGGAGAGGGAAGAAAGGGTTTTTTTTTAAGTGAAGAAGAAGAAGAAGGGAGTATGAGAAAAACCGACCTGACGGAGTGAAGGCAGGAACTAGACTGGACAACAAGGGGAATGGGTTCCCCAGCGTTCACGCCCATAATTTTAAGTCCTACGAGATTGGAGCGAACACAGGCAACCAACCCTTATGAAGGATGGCTCCGCCTTCACTGCTGGAAAACTAGCTGAATAAATTGTGCCTGGAACTGAATCAGTAATCACCAAATGTGCTTAAAAAGGGAGTCATGGGTCCCCCGTAACCAATCCCAGTTAGTAATCTGTCTGAAAACTGTGTCTTCTGGGTTAATTAACAAAAGGGGATTTTAGCTCACAAAAATTGGAGACATTTGGGATCTCCAATTTTTGTGCTAATGCAATTGAAATTGATCTCATGGGCTTTGGAAAGCTTTCTTCCCAGTGCCAGACTGTCAGGAGGAGGGACTGCCTTGCACAGATATACCTCCAAAGAACACCAAAAATACCCTGAGATAATGTAATCCTGTGACTAACATCACTATTTAATCATTTTTGTCGGAAAGGAAGGCGAGATCGATGTGTAATATCTATCTCTCCTTCCTTCCACTCTCCTAACCAAAGAGATCTGAGTGTCAGCCCAGCTGTACCACAAACCCTGCTTCTGCTCCTGTGCAACGCCAGGTCGGTAAAAAACAAGACCCACATAATTTATGATCTTCTGCAGGATAAAAACTGCGACCTGGCGTGCATCACTGAGACCTGGCTTGGGCCTGAGAGTGAGGCTGTGTGGGCACAGGCCCTCCCAGCTGGGTACTCAGTTAAGGACCAGATCAGGTTAGGTGGGCGGGGGGGGGGGGGGTCGCCTTGATTCATAAAAACACTCTCTCCTTAACCAGGAACCCTGTCCGAAAAATGGATTACATTGAGTGTATTTACCTGACCCTGAAGGCCAGAGACAGTCTGGGGATTCTGTTGGTCTACCGGCCACCCCGTGCGCTAACAGACTCCCTGGCCGAACTGACACAGCTGGCCTCGGAACTGGTGTTGGGGTCCCTGAGGCTTCTTGTCCTGGGGGACCTCAACATCCCTTTCGAGGCCAGTCAAGATCCACCAGGTGCGGCTCGGGAGTTCAAGTCTACCATGGCTCCTTTTCATCCTGGAGAGAAGTGACCAGTGGGGTCCCACAGGGCTCTGTCCTGGGCCCAGTGCTATTCAACATCTTTATCAATGACCTGAATGACAGAATTGGGAGCATACTTATCAAATTTGCAGATGACACCAAATTAGGGGGAATAGCTAATACCCCAGAGGACAGGATCAAGATTCAAAATGACCTGAATAGACTAGAAAGCTGGGCCAAAGCTAACAAAATGAAATTCAACACAGAGAAATGTAAGGTACTGCACTTAGGGCGGAAAAATGAAATGCACAGATATAGGATGGGAGACACATGGCTGAATGAAAGTACATGTGAAAGGGATCTAGGAGTCCAAGTAGACAATAAGTTGAACATGAGTCAACAGTGCGATGCGGCAGCTAAAAAGGCCAATGCAATTTTAGGCTGCATCAATAAAAGTATAGTGTCTAGATCAAGAGAAGTAATTCTGCCATTGTATTCTGCTCTGGTCAGGCCCCAGCTGGAATATTGTGTCCAGTTCTGGGCACCACAATTCAAAAAGGACATTGAGAAACTGGAGCGTGTCCAAAGGAGGGTGACTAAAATGGTGAAAGGTCTGGAAACCTTGCCCTATGAGGAACGACTCAGGGAGCTGGGGATGTTTAGCCTGGAGAAGAGAAGGTTAAGAGGTGATATGATAGCTCTGTTTAAATATTTGAAAGGATGTCATATTGAGGAGGGAGCAAGCTTGTTTTCTGCTGCTCCAGAGAACAGGACCCGGAACAATGGATGCAAGCTACAGGAAAAGAGATTCCACCTGAACATTAGGAAGAACTTCCTGACAGTAAGGGCTGTTCGACAGTGGAACACACTTCCTCGGAGTGTAGTGGATTCTCCTTCCTTGGAGGTCTTTAAGCAGAGGCTGGATGGCCATCTGTTGGGGATGCTTTGATTTGGATTTCCTGCATGGCAGGGGGTTGGACTGGATGGCCCATGCGGTCTCTTCCAACTCTATGATTCTATGACTGCCATGGGTCTGTCTCAATTGGTCTCGGGGCCCACGCATTGCACTGGTAATACCCTCGATGTAATCTTTAGTACGGACATGGAGTCTCCATGGGCAGAGATCTCTAATATCTCTGCCCTGTCATGGACGGATCATTTTCTGGTTGAGGCTCGAGTCAAGGCTTCTACCTTAAGCCCTCCCGGGTGTGGTGGACCTATTAGAATGGTCCACCCTCGAAGGCTGATGGAACCCAAAAGGTTCCAAGAAGCCCTAGAGGGGCATATGGCTGGAGCTGACGGCGATTCTGTTGATGCCCTGACTAACATCTGGGATAGAGATCTCTCCAGGGCTATACACAGTATTGCTCCCAAGCATCCTCTCAGGCCTGCTTCCAAAAAACAGCTCTGGTATACGGAAGACCTCAGGGAAAGAAAGCAGGTTCTGCGACGACTACAGCGTGACTGGCGAGGACACCAGCACTTAGGCGACAAGGCACTCCTAGACTCTCATTTGAAGGCCTACGGAGTGGCAATAGGTGCAGCAAAGCATTCGTTCTATGCTGCACATATTGCGTCCGCAGAGCCGCGTCCGGCAGAGCTGTTCAGGGTAGTGAGGGAGCTGACACAACTGCCCCCCTCCCTGAATCCTATTTTAGAACCATCTAAAGCCTGTTGTGACAAATTTAATAACTTCTTTGCGGACAAAATCTCTCGGATAAGGGCTGATCTCGACGCCAGTATTTCTTCTGAATCTATTAGAGAGGTGTCCAGAGCTTCCGTGGAACCTGTTATAATGGATCACTTTGAGTTGGTTAGTACTGAGGAAGTGGACAAGATCCTTCGAAGTGTTAGGAGGACGACATGCTCTCTTGATCCCTGTCACTCTGGCTGGCGGCCCGGGGGGGGATGCGGTGCTAACTATGTTGCACAGCATAATTAATACATCTTTAAGAGAGGGACTATTTCCATTTAAATTAAAATTAGCAGTGGTTAAACCCCTGCTAAAAAAACCTTCTCTAGACCCCCTGACTTATAACAACTACCGGCCTATATCACTGCTGCCATTTTTGGGGAAGGTGATCGAGAGAGCGGTCGCCTTCCAGCTTCAATCGATCTTGGATGAAACGGATTTTCTGGACCCATTTCAAACCGGCTTCCGGGCGGGCTATGGAGTTGAGACTGCCATGGTCGCCTTAGTTGATGATCTCTGTCTGGGCATGGACAGAGGAAGCGTGTCCCTGTTAGTGCTTTTGGACATCTCAGCGGCTTTTAATACCATTGACCATGGTATCCTTCTGGAACGCCTGAGGGAGTTAGGTATCGGGGGCACTGCGCTCCAGTGGTTCTGTTCCTACCTCTCGGGTAGATTCCAGATGGTGCAGCTGGAGGACGTTTGCTCCGATAAGAGGGTGCTTACATCTGGCGTCCCTCAAGGAGCGATTCTGTCCCCCATGCTATTCAACATTTACATGAAACTGCTGGGAGAGATCATCTGGAGACACGGGGTGCGGTGTTATCAGTACGCTGATGACACCCAAATATATTTCTCTGTGTCCCTGACTGATGCAGTAACTAGGGATGGCATCTCTCCTCTAAATGCTTGCTTGGAGTCGGTAATGGGCTGGATGACAGAAAACAAACTCAGTGTGAATCTAGAGAAAACGGAAGTACTGGCGATAGGTTCCCCGGGTCTGGGCGGTGAGATTTGCCACCCGGTCCTGAACGGGGTCACGCTCCCCTTGAAGGACTCAGTTCGCAGCTTGGGAGTGCTCCTGGACTCGTCGCTCCAGCTAACATCTCAGGTGGATGTGACGGTCAGGACCGCTTGTTATCAGCTTCGGCTGATACGGCAGCTGCGTCCCTACCTGGACTGGAGAGACCTTGAAACTGTAGTACATGCTCTGGTAACCTCTCGATTATATTTCTGCAATGCGCTCTACATGGGGCAACCCTTGTATCAAACCAGGAAGCTACAGTTAGTTCAGAATATGGCAGCGAGAGTGGTCGCTGGTAGTTCCAGGTCTGACCATATAACACCTATCTTGAAAGATCTTTATTGGCTGTCTATTCGCTTCCGGGCTCAATACAAGGTGTTGGTAATGACCTATAAAGCCCTAAATGGCTTGGGCCCAAGGTACTTGGAGGCTGCCTCTCCCCATATAATCCGCCCTGCACACTAAGATCAATTGTTGGAGGTCCCAGCGACACGCTATGCGAGGACCTCCCAGAGGGCATTCTCTATCGTGGCCCCTAGATCTTGGAATACTCTCCCAGATGAGCTCCACTCCACCACATCCTTAGCTCTTTTTAAAAAGAACCTGAAGACGTATTTTTTCTCCCAAGCCTTCCCACCATGAAAAATCTTTTCCCCTTATCCCTTTTCAGTGATGACCCTGGAATGTATATATCGACTTCCCCTTCTATCTGGCCCTTTTATTGTTATTATTATTAAGCTGGTTTTAGTGCTGTTTTTAATTGATTTTATTGAAATGTTCTTACACTTAACTGTTCGCCGCTTTGATCAAATTTGGAAAACCGGGTTACAAATAAACTAAATTATTATTATTATTATTATTATTATTATTATTATTTTCTCCTGCATGATTCTTAACATGAAGAAGCCAGTAGAGCTATGAAAGCTTGCCTCGTGTATACTGTGCATTTGGGTTGGCCAATAAAAGATATTACTGTTTTGTGCATTTTGGATGTTACTGTACTTTGCTATATGTTCAGAATGGCTACTCCGGAATATGTGTCTTCTGGGAAAGACAATCCCATCCAACACAGGCTGTATTCCTATTCCTTGATCTGCCTTTCGACTGATCAGCAGACCTTTCTTGTCTGCATTAAGAAGATGTTTAAGAAGTTTACTTAAATTTTTTCAAAATCCTTAATAAATAATAATAATGGGCACTACAAATAAGCTTACCTGCTCCTCTTCCCTTTTCATCTCCTCTGCCTGGCTCAGGAGGAAACCCTCTGCCAAGGCCACTGCTTGGAAGGTGGTTTCCGCTCCACACTCTCGAACCCAGCTCTCCATTTCTGGGGGAAGGATGGCCAGGAGCTGCTCCAGGATCACCAGGTCCAGCATCTCAGCCTTGGTGTGTCTCTCTGGCTTCAGCCACTGACAGCAGAGATTGTGGAGCTGGCTGCAAACCTCTCGGGGACCCAAAGTCTCCTCCTGGTAGACAAACTGTCTGAAGTGCTGGCGCTGGACCTCAGAACTGAACATCTTCTCCCCAAAGCTCCTCTGCATGGCTCTTCCCAAAAGAAGAATGGAAAACAAGACATCCTGTGAATGAGATATTCTAAAGACTCTCTTCAGAGATTTGACAATTAATCCACATCACTCAGATTCTCACTGCAGCATCCTTCCACTTGCTCTGTCCCTATTGCCTTGACCCATATTTTAGCACACCTCTGTCAACAGCAATGGTGTGGCTTTTTGGTCTTTCAACATTGCTTACAAGACTTTCTGTTGCCTGAAGCAAAGGACAAGGTGGCACCCCATCAGTCAGGATGACCTTTGGAATACAAGAGGCTCCCTTTTCTCTCTTCCCCCAACAAAAAACAAGGGAGAGGGATGGAACACCCCTTTGAGCTCCCTCTTCAGAAGGGCTTCCTGTGAGAACAGGGCTCAACTCTCTGCCTGAGACTGCATCACAGGGCTCTGTCCTGGGCCCAGTGCTATTCAACATCTTTATCAACAACTTGGATGACAGAATTGGAAGCATTCTTATCAAATTTGCAGGTGACACCAAATTAGGAGGAGTAGCTAACACTTCAGAGGACAGGATCAACATTCAAGATGATCTGAATAAAGTAGAAAGTTGGGCCACAGCTAAGAAAATGAACTTCAACAGGGAGAAATGCAAGGTACTGCACTTAGGGCGGAAAAATAAAATGCACAGATATAGGATGGGAGACACCTGGCTGAATGAAACTACGTGTGAAAGGGATCTGGGAGTCCAAGTAGACCACAAGCTGAACATGAGAGAACAGTGTGATGTGGCAGCTAAAAAGGCCAATGCAATTTTAGGCTGCATCAGTAAGAGTATCGTATCTAGATCAAGGGAAGTCATAATGCCACTCTATTCTGCTTTGGTCAGGCGCCACCTGGAATACTGTGTCCAGTTCTGGGTGCCAGAATTCAAAAAGGATGTTGAAAAACTGGAACGTGTCCAAAGGAGGGCATGTAAAATGGTGAAAGGTCTAGAAACCATGTCCTATGAGGAACGACTGAAGGAGCTGGGGATGTTTAGCCTGGAGAAGAGAAGGTTAAGAGGTGATATGATAGCCCTGTTTAAATACTTGAAGGGATACCATACTGAGGAGGGAGCTGACTTGTTTTCACTTGCTTCAGAGTCTAGGACCCGGAGCAATGGATGCAAGCTACAAGAAAAGAGATTCCACCTCAACATTAGGAAGAACTTCCTGACAGTAAGGGCTGTTCGACAGTGGAACAAACTCCCTCGGAGTGTAGTGGAGTCTCCTTCCTTGGAGGTCTTTAAACAGAGGCTAGATGGCCATCTGTCGGGGATGATTTGATTTGGATTACTGCATGGCAGGGGGTTGGACTGGATGGCCCTTGTGGTCTCTTCCAACTGTACAATTCTATGATTCTATGAATAGAAGTATCGTGTCTAGATCAAGGGAAGTACTAGGCCACTCTATTCTGCTCTGGTCAGGCTCCGCCTGGAAAACTGTGTTAAGTTCTGGGCACCACAATTTAAAAAGGATGTGGAGGAACTAGAGTGTGTCCAAAGAAGGGTAACTAAAATGGTGAAGGGTCTGGAAACAATGCCCTACGAGGAACGACTTAGGGAGCTGGGGATGTTTAGCCTGGAGAAGAGACTGTTAAGAAGTGATATGATAGCCCAGTTTAAATACTTGAAGGGATTTCATATTGAGGACATAGCAAGCTTGTTTTCTGCTGCTCCAGAGACTAATAATAATAATAATAATAAGTTTATTTATATACCGCTTTTCCAAATTAGATCAAAGCGGTGTACAACAGGAAGTACAATACAATATCCAAAGTCAAAATAAAACATAACAGGCCACTCTCCCCCTCAAGATGGTGGTCAGAAGGAGGGCTCTTTGTCTTCCAGGCCAGGCCTCTCTCCCCCTCAAGATGGTGGTCAGAAGGAAGGCTCTTTGTCTTCCAGGCCAGGAATTTCTCCCCCTCAAGATGGTGGTCAGAAGGAGGGCTCTTTGTCTTCAGGCCAGGCCTCTCTGCCCCCTCAAGATGGTGACTAGGAACCAGAACAATGGATGCAAGCTATAGGAAAAGAGATTCCAGCTCAACATTAGGAGGAACTTCCTGACACTAAGGGCTCTTCGACAGTGGAACAAACTCCTTCCTCGCTGTCTAGTGGAGTCATCTTCCTTAGAGGTCTTTAAGCAGAGGCTCAGTGATGCTTTGATTGAGATTTCCTGCATGGCAGAATGGGGTTGGACTGGATGGCCCTTGTGGTCTCTTCCAACTCTATTATTCTATGATTCCTTTAAGCTGTGTTTGTGTGTGAGATCATTTTCCTAGAGAGGAACTTCAGGGAACCCAGAAGGAAGGAAGAAGTCAACTAGAAGACAAGTGAATGGCTCCAGAGAGGATGAAATGGGAGCTGAGCAGCATGGATTTGAAATTGTTGTTGTGTTCTTTAAAGATGGCAACTCTAAGGCAACATTCAAACAATAGCAATAATATTAATAACAAGAAAACTTCATTGGGTTTGATGAACAAAATAAGCATGTGACTTGTCCAGCCTAGTGGCTTTCATGGCCATGTTATTATTATTAGTAGTAGTACTGATACTATTATTATATCATGCCCTTTTCCCAAAACTGGGAGTCAGAGCAGCTTGCAAGATTAAAACAGCTCCGCATTTAAATTTACCTTCAATTTACCTTTGATGTCAACCAGGCTGAGAAGCCCTCTCACGGCAGGGAGTAGATAAGCTCTAGCACCAGGGAAACATTCGCCATGCTTCCTCCCCAATTTGGCTCAGGAGGGGACGTTTTCCTTGCTCCCAGGAAACAGGAAGAAGGGTGGCTTGGAGCTTGCCCCTCCTCGCTAATTAAAATCCCCCACCTCCCTTCCCCATAGCAATCAATCCCAACAGGAGTTTAAAAGGAGGCAGAGGAGAGCACTATGGGTCTGCATCTGGAGGGTGGGGGGTGGGTTGCTTTGCTATGGGGATGCCCTGCAATCTCCCCCCCCCCTTCTCTCTCTCTCTCCATCCTCCTCCCTTCCCCATAGGAATCAATCCCTACACAGAGTTTAAAATGAGGCAGAGAAGAGCACTATGGGTCTGCATCTGGGGGTGAGTGGGTTGCTTTGCTGTGGGGATGCCCTGCAATCTCTCCCCCCCCCCCCATCTTTCTCTCTCTTTCTCCATCCTCCTCCCTTCCCCACAGGAACCAATCCCAACACAGAGTTTAAAAGGAGGCAGAGGAGAGCACTATGGGTCTGCATCTGAGGGGGGGTGGATTTGCTTTGCTATGGGGATGCCCTGCAATCTCCTCTCCTCTCTCTCCTCCTCCCTTCCCCATAGGAATCAATCAAAACATGGAGTTTAAAAGGAGGTAGTGGAGAGCATTATGGGTCTGCATGGGGGGTTGCTTTGCTAGGGGAATGCCCTGCAATCTCCTCTCTTCTGTCTCCCCGTCCTCCTCTCTTCCCCAAAGGAATCGATCATAGAATCAGAAGAGGCCACAAGGGCCATCCAGTCCAACCCCATTCTGCCATGCAGGTAATCTAAATCAAAGCATCATGACAAATGGCCATCCAGCCTCTGTTTAAAGACCCCGAAGGAAGGAGATTCCAAGTAAGGAGTGTGTTCCACTGTTGAACAGCCCTTACTCTCAGGAAGTTCCTCCAAATGTTGAGGTGGAATCTCCCCTCTCTCCTCATTCACTCCCCCTCCCCATTGAAGACAATCAGGGAAAGGAATTTAAAAGGGAGCCAAAAGCATCAGGAGAATGGTGCTTGGCTTTATCATCAGGAGGGAAGGGAGCTTGGCTTGCTGTTGCCTTCCACCACCACCACCCCCCACATCCCATGTCTCATTGAAATAAATGGTGTGAAGTATTTCCCTTTGTTCTCATGAATCATGTCCTCATGGCAGACCTAAGGTGAACCTGTACACTCCAGTATCCAGCTCCTCATACAAAAAATGCTTGTACATATGCAAGAATCAAAACTCACACAGAGAAACATGCTCTTAGTACATGCAGGTAGTTGAAAATATTCTTTTTCTTACTGTACATGTACAGTGCAGTATAATTTGTATTGTTTAGATGTCAGAAAGATCATGTACACATTGATGCTTTGGATGGGGCTCAGTAATACTGTACAGTACTTATATATCAGGATCGGGGGAGGTTGAGGGTTGAAGATCTTGAAGGTTCGAATGTCCAGGCTTCCCAACTGCTGAAGCTTTAGTTAGAAACATAGTTATAGGAAGCCGTTTCTTCTTTCTCTTTGCATCATCAAATAAATTTTGCAGTGGTTGTAGACATACAGTCGGTCCTCGCCTTACGCGGGGGATCTGTTCCGGATCTTGCCGCGTAAGGCGAATTCCGCCTATGCTGGAATCCCATTGGAAACAATGGGGCTCGTGCACGGCAGCGCGGTGGTGCAGCGGCGCACGGGGCACAATGGATGCCTGCGCCCATTCAAATGAATGGGACGCGCCGCCCCTTCCACCCCGCGTAGCTTGAGCGCGTATGCTCAAGCCGCGTATGGCGCGCCCGCATATGGCGCGGGCGCGCTGTATTGTTATCACTCGAGTGACATGGAGGCTTCTTTCCATAGAAGGATCATATCCTTTAACATTTGCACCTGTTGAAAAAACTGCAGCAAATTTTTCAAGTGTCCAAGACGATGGCTGAGCCTCCTCTAAACCTTCTCCATTATCATCACCATCCTCATCTGTAGAGGATTTCAGAAGATCTTCCAGTTCCTCATTGGTAAGGGTTTCTGCATGTTCTTCTATATGTTCCTCCACATCTTCCTCAATCATGTCAGGGAGAAGACGAGATGAAGTGGGATCAAGGATGCAAGATGTGGCTGATTTCTCCTTCCGCCTTCCCATTTGTCCTTAAAAATCCAATCTTTCATTTCATTTTTTCATGGCAATTAAGAAGGCAAAGCAGGGTCGGGGGGGTACTGCTAGTGAGGCTCAGTGGACCAGGCTCTGGAGAGCAACTGGACCTCATATCATCCACTGTGACCTCGACCAAAGTCTGCTAGTGAAGGGCTTTCTGGGAAGAGAGGCCAGAAATAGCAGCAAAGCTAAAAGAAAACCACTCAGCCTGCTTTAATATATCAAGATCGAAGACGAACTCCCAGGGTTACTTTTCAGCACTTGCACAATCACAAGAAAGTTGAACAATCAGAGGAAAGTGGGATCCTTACTGAGAGAGAACAGGGCCTCCACAATCTCCTCCCTCACTTCCCAATGAAGGGCACCTGGAAGAAGACAAGCCCTCCCTTCAGCCACCATCTTGAGGGAGAGAGAGGCAGGCTAGCACCACCAGGTCTGCCTGGAAGAAGACAAGCCCTCCCTTCAGCCACCATCTTGAGGGAGAGAGAGGCAGGCTAGCACCACCAGGTCTGCCTGGAAGAAGACAAGCCCTCCCTTCAGCCACCATCTTGAGGGAGAGAGAGGCAGGCTAGCTCCAACTGCCTGCCTGGAAGAAGACAAGCCCTCCCTTCATCCACCATCTTGAGGGAGAGAGAGGCAGGCTAGTTCTACCAGGCCTCCCTGGAAGAAGACAAACCCTCCCTTCATCCACCATCTTGAGGGAGAGAGAGGCAGGCTAGTTCTACGAGGCGTGCCTGGAAGAAGACAAGCCCTCCCTTCAGCCACCATCTTGAGGGAGAGAGAGGCAGGCTAGCTCCAACTGCCTGCCTGGAAGAAGACAAGCCCTCCCTTCATCCACCATCTTGAGGGAGAGAGAGGCAGGCTAGTTCTACCAGGCCTCCCTGGAAGAAGACAAACCCTCCCTTCATCCACCATCTTGAGGGAGAGAGATGCAGGCTGGTTCTACCAGGCCTGCCTGGAAGAAGACAAGCCCTCCCTTCATCCACCATCTTGAGGGAGAGAGAGGCAGGCTAGCACCACCAGGCCTGCCTGGAAGAAGACAAGCCCTCCCTTCATCCACCATCTTGAGGGAGAGAGAGGCAGGCTAGCACCACCAGGTCTGCCTGGAAGAAGACAAGCCCTCCCTTCAGCCACCATCTTGAGGGAGAGAGAGGCAGGCTAGCTCCACCAGGTCTGCCTGGAAGAAGACAAGCCCTCCCTTCATCCACCATCTCGAGGGAGGTAGAGGCAGGCCAGCTCTACCAAGCCTCCCTGGAAGAAGACAAGCCCTCCCTTCATCCACTATCTTGAGGGGGAGAGAGGCAGGCCAGCTCCACCAGGCCTGCCTGGAAGAAGACAAGCCCTCCCTTCAGCCACCATCTTGAGGGAGAGAGAGGCAGGCTAGTTCTACCAGGCCTCCCTGGAAGAAGACAAACCCTCCCTTCATCCACCATCTTGAGGAGAGAGAGGCAGGCTAGCACCACCAGGTCTGCCTGGAAGAAGACAAGCCCTCCCTTCATCCACCATCTTGAGGGAGAGAGAGGCAGGCTAGCACCACCAGGTCTGCCTGGAAGAAGACAAGCCCTCCCTTCATCCACCATCTTGAGGGAGAGAGAGGCAGGCTAGCACCACCAGGTCTGCCTGGAAGAAGACAAGCCCTCCCTTCATCCACCATCTTGAGGGAGAGAGAGCCAGGCTAGTTCTACCAGGCCTGCCTGGAAGAAGACAAGCCCTCCCTTCAGCCACCATCTTGAGGGAGAGAGATGCAGGCTAGTTCCACCAGGCCTCCCTGGAAGAAGACAAGCCCTCCCTTCATCCACCATCTTGAGGGAGAGAGAGGCAGGCTAGCACCACCAGGTCTGCCTGGAAGAAGACAAGCCCTCCCTTCAGCCACCATCTTGAGGGAGAGAGATGCAGGCTGGTTCTACCAGGTCTGCCTGGAAGAAGACAAGCCCTCCCTTCAGCCACCATCTTGAGGGAGAGAGAGGCAGGCTAGCTCCAACTGCCTGCCTGGAAGAAGACAAGCCCTCCCTTCATCCACCATCTTGAGGGAGAGAGAGGCAGGCTAGTTCTACCAGGCCTCCCTGGAAGAAGACAAACCCTCCCTTCATCCACCATCTTGAGGGAGAGAGAGGCAGGCTAGTTCTACGAGGCGTGCCTGGAAGAAGACAAGCCCTCCCTTCATCTTCCATCTTGAGGGAGAGAGAGGCAGGCTAGTTCTACCAGGCCTGCCTGGAAGAAGACAAGCCCTCCCTTCATCCACCATCTTGAGGGAGAGAGAGGCAGGCTAGCACCACCAGGTCTGCCTGGAAGAAGACAAGCCCTCCCTTCAGCCACCATCTTGAGGGAGAGAGAGGCAGGCTAGCACCACCAGGTCTGCCTGGAAGAAGACAAGCCCTCCCTTCATCCACCATCTTGAGGGAGAGAGAGGCAGGCTAGCACCACCAGGTCTGCCTGGAAGAAGACAAGCCCTCCCTTCATCCACCATCTTGAGGGAGAGAGAGCCAGGCTAGTTCTACCAGGCCTGCCTGGAAGAAGACAAGCCCTCCCTTCAGCCACCATCTTGAGGGAGAGAGATGCAGGCTAGTTCCACCAGGCCTCCCTGGAAGAAGACAAGCCCTCCCTTCATCCACCATCTTGAGGGAGAGAGAGGCAGGCTAGCACCACCAGGTCTGCCTGGAAGAAGACAAGCCCTCCCTTCAGCCACCATCTTGAGGGAGAGAGATGCAGGCTGGTTCTACCAGGTCTGCCTGGAAGAAGACAAGCCCTCCCTTCAGCCACCATCTTGAGGGAGAGAGAGGCAGGCTAGCTCCAACTGCCTGCCTGGAAGAAGACAAGCCCTCCCTTCATCCACCATCTTGAGGGAGAGAGAGGCAGGCTAGTTCTACCAGGCCTCCCTGGAAGAAGACAAACCCTCCCTTCATCCACCATCTTGAGGGAGAGAGAGGCAGGCTAGTTCTACCAGGCGTGCCTGGAAGAAGACAAGCCCTCCCTTCATCTTCCATCTTGAGGGAGAGAGAGGCAGGCTAGTTCTACCAGGCCTGCCTGGAAGAAGACAAGCCCTCCCTTCATCCACCATCTTGAGGGAGAGAGAGGCAGGCTAGCACCACCAGGTCTGCCTGGAAGAAGACAAGCCCTCCCTTCAGCCACCATCTTGAGGGAGAGAGAGGCAGGCTAGCACCACCAGGTCTGCCTGGAAGAAGACAAGCCCTCCCTTCAGCCACCATCTTGAGGGAGAGAGAGGCAGGCTAGCACCACCAGGTCTGCCTGGAAGAAGACAAGCCCTCCCTTCAGCCACCATCTTGAGGGAGAGAGAGGCAGGCTAGCTCCAACTGCCTGCCTGGAAGAAGACAAGCCCTCCCTTCATCCACCATCTTGAGGGAGAGAGAGCCAGGCTAGTTCTACCAGGCCTCCCTGGAAGAAGACAAGCCCTCCCTTCAGCCATCATCTTGAGGGAGAGAGAGGCAGGCTAGCTCTACCAAGCCTCCCTGGAAGAAGACAAGCCCTCCCTTCATCCATCATCTTGAGGGAGAGAGAGGCAGGCTAGTTCTACCAGGCCTGCCTGGAAGAAGACAAGCCCTCCCTTCAGCCATCATCTTGAGGGAGAGAGAGGCAGGCTAGTTCTACCAGGCCTGCCTGGAAGAAAACAAGCCCTCCCTTCATCCATCATCTTGAGGGAGAGAGAGGCAGGCTAGTTCTACCAGGCCTGCCTGGAAGAAGACAAGCCCTCCCTTCAGCCATCATCTTGAGGGAGAGAGAGGCAAGCTAGCACCACCAGGCCTGCCTGGAAGAAGACAAGCCCTCCCTTCATCTTCCATCTTGAGGGAGAGAGAGGCAGGCTAGCACCACCAGGCCTGCCTGGAAGAAGACAAGCCCTCCCATCATCTTCCATCTTGAGGGAGAGAGAGGCAGGCTAGTTCTACCAGGCCTGCCTGGAAGAAGACAAGCCCTCCCTTCATCCACCATCTTGAGGGAGAGAGAGGCAGGCTAGTTCTACCAGGCGTGCCTGGAAGAAGACAAGCCCTCCCTTCATCTTCCATCTTGAGGGAGAGAGAGGCAGGCTAGTTCTACCAGGCCTGCCTGGAAGAAGACAAGCCCTCCCTTCATCCACCATCTTGAGGGAGAGAGAGGCAGGCTAGCACCACCAGGCCTGCCTGGAAGAAGACAAACCCTCCCTTCATCCACCATCTTGAGGAGAGAGAGGCAGGCTAGCACCACCAGGTCTGCCTGGAAGAAGACAAGCCCTCCCTTCAGCCACCATCTTGAGGGAGAGAGAGGCAGGCTAGCACCACCAGGTCTGCCTCGAAGAAGACAAGCCCTCCCTTCAGCCACCATCTTGAGGGAGAGAGAGGCAGGCTAGCACCACCAGGTCTGCCTGGAAGAAGACAAGCCCTCCCTTCAGCCACCATCTTGAGGGAGAGAGAGGCAGGCTAGCTCCAACTGCCTGCCTGGAAGAAGACAAGCCCTCCCTTCATCCACCATCTTGAGGGAGAGAGAGCCAGGCTAGTTCTACCAGGCCTCCCTGGAAGAAGACAAACCCTCCCTTCATCCACCATCTTGAGGGAGAGAGAGGCAGGCTAGCACCACCAGGTCTGCCTGGAAGAAGACAAGCCCTCCCTTCAGCCACCATCTTGAGGGAGAGAGAGGCAGGCTAGCTCCAACTGCCTGCCTGGAAGAAGACAAGCCCTCCCTTCATCCACCATCTTGAGGGAGAGAGAGGCAGGCTAGCACCACCAGGTCTGCCTGGAAGAAGACAAGCCCTCCCTTCATCCACCATCTTGAGGGAGAGAGAGCCAGGCTAGTTCTACCAGGCCTCCCTGGAAGAAGACAAGCCCTCCCTTCAGCCATCATCTTGAGGGAGAGAGAGGCAGGCTAGCTCTACCAAGGCTCCCTGGAAGAAGACAAGCCCTCCCTTCATCTTCCATCTTGAGGGAGAGAGAGGCAGGCTAGCACCACCAGGCCTGCCTGGAAGAAGACAAGCCCTCCCTTCATCTTCCATCTTGAGGGAGAGAGAGGCAGGCTAGTTCTACCAGGCCTGCCTGGAAGAAGACAAACCCTCCCTTCATCCACCATCTTGAGGGAGAGAGAGGCAGGCTAGTTCTACCAGGCGTGCCTGGAAGAAGACAAGCCCTCCCTTCATCTTCCATCTTGAGGGAGAGAGAGGCAGGCTAGTTCTACCAGGCCTGCCTGGAAGAAGACAAGCCGTCCCTTCATCCACCATCTTGAGGGAGAGAGAGGCAGGCTAGCACCACCAGGCCTGCCTGGAAGAAGACAAACCCTCCCTTCATCCACCATCTTGAGGAGAGAGAGGCAGGCTAGCACCACCAGGCCTGCCTGGAAGAAGACAAGCCCTCCCTTCATCTTCCATCTTGAGGGAGAGAGAGGCAGGCTAGTTCTACCAGGCCTGCCTGGAAGAAGACAAGCCCTCCCTTCATCCACCATCTTGAGGGAGAGAGAGGCAGGCTAGCACCACCAGGCCTGCCTGGAAGAAGACAAACCCTCCCTTCATCCACCATCTTGAGGAGAGAGAGGCAGGCTAGCTCTACCAGGCCAGCCTGGACGAAGCAAGCCCTCCCTTCATCCACCATCTTGAGGGAGAGAGATGCAGGCTGGATCTACCAGGCCTGCCTGGAAGAAGACAAGCCCTCCCTTCATCCACCATCTTGAGGGAGAGAGAGGCAGGCTAGCACCACCAGGACTGCCTGGAAGAAGACAAGCCCTCCCTTCAGCCATCATCTTGAGGGAGAGAGAGGCAGGCTAGCTCCAACTGCCTGCCTGGAAGAAGACAAGCCCTCCCTTCATCCACCATCTCGAGGGAGGTAGAGGCAGGCCAGCTCTACCAAGCCTCCCTGGAAGAAGACAAGCCCTCCCTTCATCCACTATCTTGAGGGGGAGAGAGGCAGGCCAGCTCCACCAGGCCTGCCTGGAAGAAGACAAGCCCTCCCTTCAGCCATCATCTTGAGGGAGAGGCAGGCTAGCACCACCAGGTCTGCCTGGAAGAAGACAAGCCCTCCCTTCAGCCACCATCTTGAGGGAGAGAGAGGCAGGCTAGCTCCACCAGGTCTGCCTGGAAGAAGACAAGCCCTCCCTTCAGCCACCATTTTGAGGGGGAGAGAGGCAGGCTAGCTCCAACTGCCTGCCTGGAAGAAGACAAGCCCTCCCTTCATCCACCATCTTGAGGGAGAGAGAGGCAGGCTAGTTCCACCAGGCCTCCCTGGAAGAAGACAAACCCTCCCTTCGTCCACCATCTTGAGGGAGAGAGAGGCAGGCTAGTTCTACCAGGCCTGCCTGGAAGAAGACAAGCCCTCCCTTCATCCACCATCTTGAGGGGGAGAGAGGCAGGCTAGCTCTACCAAGCCTCCCTGGAAGAAGACAAGCCCTCCCTTCATCCACCATCTTGAGGGGGAGAGAGGCAGGCTAGCTCCAACTGCCTGCCTGGAAGAAGACAAGCCCTCCCTTCATCCACCATCTTGAGGAATAGAGAAGCAGGCTAGTTCCACCAGGCCTCCCTGGAAGAAGACAAACCCTCCCTTCATCCACCATCTTGAGGGAGAGAGAGGCAGGCTAGTTCTACCAGGCCTGCCTGGAAGAGGAGAAGCCCTCCCTTCATCCACCATCTTGAGGGGGAGAGAGGCAGGCTAGCTCTACCAAGCCTTCCTGGAAGAAGACAAGCCCTCCCTTCATCCACCATCTTGAGGGGGAGAGAGGCAGGCTAGCTCCAACTGCCTGCCTGGAAGAAGACAAGTCCTCCCTTCATCCACCATCTCGAGGGAGGGAGAGGCAGGCCAGCTCCACCAGGCCTGCCTGGAAGATAAGCCTTCCTTCTGGTCCATCTGCCTTGGTCCAGGCCTGAGAGGGAGAGGAGAATGCTGGACCTGATCCCCTCCCTCCCTTACCATTCTCTTCTCCTTTTGTTTCGTGCCTTTTAGATTGTAAGCCTGCGGGTAGGGAACCGTCTATTATCCCCTCAGTTGTAAACTACTCGGATTCCCAGTGATTGGGCGGTATATAAATAAATCCTATTATTATTATTATTATTATTATTATTATTATTGGATCCAGCAGGGCCCACTCTTCCTCCGTGAAATCCACAACCACGTCCTCAAAGGTCACCTGTAGAAAGAGAAAATTATTCTTTCAGATTCTCAAGAAAATTGAAATTCCTACAGGATGTGATCCACAGACCCCTTACAGTGGCAACTTGTGATAGAAGCAGAGGGAAAGAACAAAATTCTGTGGGGACCAGGGAGTGGTCAGACGGGCACCCAGCCGAGGTCTTTCTTGGCTCACTTGAGATCTTGTCCCCTACCTGATCTAGTCTCCCAGAAGCTGTTCTGTATCCATCAGGATGAAGAGATGTCCTTGTACACATAGATTCAGTCCTTCTTCCACTTCCTGGGAGGAAGAAAAAAGGAAATATAGTATTTCTAACCCTTCCCTCTCCTTTCAGTCCCTCCTACATGTGCAAATGCAGCATACACCATTTCTCACATCAGGCTTTATTGCATTGTTTTCTGCAGACATGCTACTTTAATGATACACAAAGCCTGTGCTTCTTTCATCCTCCATCATCCTCCTCCTAGCTACAAAGAGGATGAGGAGGAAAAAGAAGGCTGGTCAAGCATAAAAAGTGCTTGTAAATTATACATCACTGTCTGAGGCTTTGTTAACTTGTGGTATGCCTGTATTTTCAAAGTGCTAGTTAGGATTAATAAAATAGTCCACGTGCTTCAATTGATAAGAGTCTGGATATTTCACACATATTTGAGAAGGGGGAATCAAATAGGAAACTACCCTTCTAGCCCTTACTCATTGAAGAGGACATTCCTGCTCTGCCTTGCGTGATCCACTTGGGCCACTGCTTTGGACTGGATTCAAAAGGACACTTCTCCTTCTCAGCCATCACTTTCACAAATAAGTCCTGCAGCAGAAGCACAAATGAGGAGAGAGGGGGAAGAGAGAAGAATTAAGGAAAGAGGACAAGGCCTTGTGGGGCATCATCCCCACTGCAGATGATTTCCAGAAAGAAAGAAAAAATCTGGGAAATGGTAGCTAGATTTACATCATTATGATGATTCCCCCCCCCCCCCCCCGGTTTGTATCCCTTGTTTCTATCCTCCAGGACTTGGATTCATGGTGATTTACAGCAAGCGTAACAACAACAACAACAAAACCATAAAAATAAATGCAGTCACAAATTATAGTTAAAAGGCAAGCTATCTACAGAACTGAAACCATTAAAACATAAGAGACTAAAAGGAAAGATTAAAACAGCAGAAATGCACATTGCTAAAACTAGTTTCAGGTAGTTTTCAGAAGGCTATTTTCATCTTGGGATAGAAACAGTCTAACCTCCCCAGGAAGGGTCTCATTGGCAGCCACTGAGAAGGCTGTAGCCCATGTTCCCACAACCACAAGGATACACTCATGTGGGCGAATATGCTCATTCAAAAAAGAGATGGAGCTTCACATGATATAATCAGCTGAATGAATTGTGCCTGGAACTGAATCAATAACCACCAAACCTGCTTAAGAAGGGAATCAGTAATCTGGCTGAAAACTGTGTCTTCTGGGTTAAATAACTGTATCCATAAAAACACCACCGCCACCATGTGATGATCCCTGGGGTCCAAGCAGGCAAACAGCAACCCTGTTCTTGGCTCTTAACCCACAGCCAATCCTTAATTCCCCATGTCTCCTGCGTCTCTGTTCCCACTCCCTCCTGAGGTGAATGAGACCCCCTGAGATCCTCTAGTCAAGCTGCCTGGCTGCCACCACCCAGTGAATCTATAATGAATTCCCTTTAGCACACCCTAGGGCTTGCAAAGGACTTAAATTTTCCTTCCCTTGCTAACTGGAGCAAGCAACAACCGAGCTAAGGCGCATATATAGGAGTACAGAGACAGCAGATAGTTTTCAAAAAAAATATTAATCCTAACTAGGCTGTATAGAGCAATAAGGTATCATTCATGCAAGGCCTCCAAACAAGGAAGACTCACCCACCCACATGGTCTCAGAGGCCTTTTTAAAAACCTTTGTCAGAAGATGCTTGAAACTCCGGGTCCTGCTCAACTGACTGGCTAGTTGGGCCTTAGGTCAGCTATGATGTAAATACTTATTAGCATTCCCTCCCCCCAGTCTTATAAGGTTAAAACTTTTTCAACATTAACAGCATACTTTTTATGTTAGGCCTAAAACTTGACAAAATAATAACAATATAAAGGGACATAACACGATAAATGGAAAGCAATATGAAAAATTATTGAAATAGTCGTATTTACAAGGAAGAGACGTAAAAACAGGGTAACTTTACAAACTTATCTCAGTGCCTCAATGGTTTCTTGTGGTTTGTATTGATTTGAGGTGTATAAGTCTAAACACACACAAAGCAATGTCAAAAAAGTCTTAGGGCTTACAAAATAACAGCAAATCATATGCTCTCAGTCTCTGAGGATGGCAGTGGCAAAACCCCATTTGTTTTACAAAAATGACCCTGTCATTACATGGCAGGTTTGGGCTGGATTAGATGACCTTTGAGGGTCCCTTCCAGCTCTAAGGTTCCATGAATGGCGGCAAATTAGATTTAACCTCCTCTGCAGCCATGGAAACCCTTGGGCAAGAAGTCACACTCTCTCAGCCTCAGGGGAAGGGAGTGGCAAAGCTCCCTCTGAAGAAATCTGGCCAAGAAAACCCCATGATAGGGTCACCATAATTCAAAAATGACTTGAAGGCACACAACACACACAGCAGCAGCAACAAAATTAATGTGATTGATAATATCAAGAGCCATAATAATAATAAATAACCAAAGCTGTTTTGGTTCCCAATCTGAGGAGAAAGGTGGGATACAAAAATCACCACCACCACCAATTATTATTATTGTCATGCCTCCAGAGCATCTTTGATGCTCTTGAGACATATATTTAGTTGAGATTATATTAGGCTTTCTATGTATCAGTTTAGGAGGGGAAATAAAGATCTCCAGTTTAAGAAAGACAAGGATTGTGGGAAATCCCAGGGTCTTATACTGTCTCCCTCTAGCTCAGGGGTAGGCAACCTTTTTGAGCCAGGGGCCGGGTTGCTGTCCCTCAGACAACTGGGGGGCCGAAGCCAAAAAATAAATAATTAAATAATTTTTTTAAAAAATAAATAAATAAATAAATCGGGACAAATGTAGGACAAAATTTTCAAATAGAGGACATTTTTTAAAAATATATATATAAATAAGTGGAGGACACGCAAAAAAAATTGCTGATTTTTAAAAAAATGTTAATAAAAGTGCATGTTTCGGAGGCTTCTATAGATAATTGCCCCCCTTGCCCACCGCTTGCCCCCCTTGCCTGCTGCTTGCCCCCCCTTGCCCGCCTCCTGATAGGCCAAAGGCCCCACGCCCTCACGCGAGAGGCCAAAGGCTCCGGCAGCAATCGGCAGCAATCAGCAGCAGGACCGGGCGGGGGCCAGTCCCAAGGCCTTGCCGGGCCGCATCCGGCCCGTGGGCCGCAGGTTGCCTACCCTTGCTCTAGCTAGTTTCAGTTGTGTAGTAAGATTTCAGCCAAGTCAGACCTGGAGATAATATTTTCCTTTGACAAAGATAAGTCCACAGAAGAAGAAAGATAAAACCCATCAAGAAGAGAGAGCAAGGTATTTAGGAAGGACTATTGAGAAAAAGGAGATCAGTTCCATGTTTTGTGTTTTTAACCAGTAAAGCTTTTGGAGACTTAAGAAATTTGTGGACAAGTCTTTTGTCCTGGCTGTGTTCCCGAGAGTCAGAGGCCTTATTACACCCAAAGTCCATAGTATTGCTCATGGGACAAAACAATTATTATTATTGTTTTTGTTGTATTTATTCCTGGGTTGGAGCCCTCTTACTAGGAAAACCTGCCCCCTTCCAGCCTTTAAGTGACCCTCTTTCTCCCAGTCCTGCCTTGCAAAAGAGGGGGTGTGGGCTCTTTTCCCACCCCCACCCCCAAAAACATGCAAAATGTTTGCAACCTGTTTGGTCTCTTCTCTGGGCATTTGCCCTGCAGCCATCCTTCCTCCATGATCCCTGGCTTTGGAGGCACCAGAAGCCCACCCAGGGAGGAACAAGAAAGGGAGAGGGAATGATGTTATTTGACCTCCCGTCCGTCCTGACTAGGGTTGTCATAGGTCAGGACCTCCAAACCAGGACAAATGTAGGAGAACATTTTCAAATGTAGGACACTTTTTTAAAAAGGAGGACCCCCAGGAGTGCGGGGGCTGGCCGCGATCACTGCAATCGTGGCCGGCCTCCACCTTCTTCCCTGGCCTCTAAGGAGGCCAGGCCTCCTTAGAGGCCAGGGAAGGAGCGCGGGGGCCCGCCGCAAACAGCCTCTTCCTTCTTCCCTGGCCTCTGTGGAGGCCGAGGCCTCCTTAGAGGCCGGGAAGGAAGGAGGAGGCCGCGGGGAGGCGGGGAGGGTGGCGCTTTAAGATGCGCGGTGGAGGAGGAGGAGGGCAGCGAGGCCCCACGGTCTGTGGCCAACCTGGGTGCAACCGGGTTGTCATGGTTTTTGGCGGCACCCGGGACGGGAGAGGCCCGGTGCCGCCAAAATGGAAAACCCCGGTTCCAGCCGGGATATGGCAAGCCTACTCCTGACCCTCCCCCCCTCCCTCAAAAAAGGCACCAATTCTGGGGAGGGAGATCCCTCTTTATATCCCCCAGAGGCAGGGAAAGTGTGGACTGCACAGGAAGGGTGGGTTGGTATGGGGTGGAAGGGAAGAGTCAGTCCTTCCTTCCTTCCTTCCTTCCTTCCTTCCTTCCTCCTCCTCCTCTTCTCCTTCTGCAAGAACGGAGACTTTCTTCTGCCAAAAGTGCAGACGAGGAGAAGGACCAGTAAGAGAGGGAAAGAGGGAGAAAGAAAGGGAAAGAATTCACTGGGAGGGAGGCCCCACTCATTCCCCTCCTCTGTCTGAGTGCGCTCCCAAAGGGAAGAGGAGGAGGGGGAGGAGGAGGACGGAGGGTGAAGGGGGGTCTGGACCCCCTGGCTACGTCCCTGTGTCAGGACACTTTGCCAGATGCCTTGCAGGTAAAGAGGGCTATTTATCTTAAGGAGCCAAGGAACAGCTGTCCAGAGAGTCTCCTTGCCCTTCCTAGCCAACTTCCCAGGTCTCCCTGCTTTACTTTCCACAAAGGCAGGAGGCCTGAGAGAATGACAAGGGGCTCCTCCTTCTCTCTGCTCTCAACAGAAAAGAAGGAAGAGGGGCATCTCATCACACTCCCCTTTGTTTCCCCTTCAGAAGGGCTTCCCTGGGGGAACAGAAGGCCTCTCTCCGCCCGCACATCGCTCTTGGTTCTGGCTTCTTTCTGGCTGTGTTTATGTGTGAGACAATTCTCCTAAAGAGGAGCTGCAGCCGAACCCAGAAGGAAGCACTGCTCCTCCCTTGAAGGCAACTGAATAATAATAATAATAATAATAATAATAATAATAATACTTTATTTATATACCGCTTTTCCAATGATCAAAGCGGTGTACATCAAGAATATAATTACATTCAATTTAAAAAATATAAAATCTTCATATATTAAAATACATAAAAACACAGTCAAAAATCTATCAGTCAATAAAGTGCAATTCTAGCAAGAATAGTGACTACAGAGAGTCAGATGGGTATGCTAATCAAAATAAATATGTCTTCAGAGCCTTCTTGAAGGCATCCAAAGTAGGGCAGACTCGAATTTCGTCAAGAAGATTGTTCCAGAGAGTCAGTGCTGTCAATGTATATGATCTCTTTTGTTACTGACAATCTCACTCTCGGATATTCTAATATATGTTTTCCTGATGTTCTGAGAGTGCGGGGCGGATTGTGTGGGAGGAGGCGCTCCTTCAAGTAGCTCGGACCCAAGCCATGTAGGGCTTTATAGGTAATAACTCCGTCTAGGACTGGATGACAAATTTCCCTGCCTGGACTTTGAGTCCCTATCACAAGTACCTCTGTTTTCTCTGGATTCAGCTTGAGTTTGTTTTCCCTCATCCAGCCCATTACTGACTCCAGGCCGGCGTCCAGAGGAGAGATGCCTTCCTTAGTCACTGTATCAGTCAGAGGCATGGAGAGATAAATCTGGGTGTCATCAGCGTACTGATAACATCGAGCCCCATGTTTCCGGATGATCTGTCCCAGCGGTTTCATGTAAATGTTAAACAGCATGGGGGATAAAATGGCGCCCTGTGGGATGCCTGATGTTAGCTCCCTTTTATGGGAACAACAATCCCCCAGCCTCACCATCTGGAACCTTCCTGAGAGATAGGATCGGAACCACTGGAGCGCAGTGCCTTAGATACATAAATCCCTCAGGCGTTCTAGAAGGATACCATGGTCGATGGTATCGAAAGCTACTGAGATGTCCAAGAGCACCAACAAGGTCCCCTGTCAATGGACGAAGATCATCGACTAAGGCGACCATAGCAGTCTCAACTCCGTATCCCACCCTGAAGCCAGTTTGAAATGGGTCTAGATAATCGGTTTCCTCCAAGACAGCTTGGAGTTGGAAGGCAACCACTCTCTCAATCACCTTGCCCAAAAATGGTAAGAGAGAAACTGGTCTATAATTGTTTCTCAACAGAGGATCAAGGGAGGGTTTTTTCAGAATTGGTTTTACTATTGCCTGCTTCAAGGCAGTTGGAAATATACCCTCCCGGAGAGATGCATTAATAATAAGATTTAGCAGTGTTTTCATTGTATTTCCTCCCTGAACAATCAACCAAGAAGGGCATGGGCCGAGAGGGCATGTCGTCCTCCTTACACTTCCAAGGAGCTTGTCCACTTCATCGGCACTTACAAACTCAAAGCGATCCAGAATAACCTTGTTTCCAGAGTCACAGGATACCCCTCTTATTGATTTTGCCAAAAAACCGGCATCAAGATCAGCCCTTATCTGAGAGATTTTATCGGCAAAGAAATCGTTAAAAGCGTCACAACAGGCTGTAGTTGGTTCTAATAGCTGCGGCGGCGTTTTACCAGGGGGGAGGGGTCAGTGAGAGAGGCCCCTCCTGAAAAGCCGGCTCCCCGGCCTCCTGAGGGACGCTGCCACCCCCCCCACGCCATCGGGTGGAACTTTTTTTTTTCTTCCCTGCTATTTGTATGGGGGTGTTTTCATGTATTCTTAATTGTTTTATAGCACATGATGTATGTATAGGGGGGTTGTAATTTGTGATCTATGATGTTTTAACTGTTGTATTATTGCTGTAATTTGTGATTTATGATGTTTTAACTGTTGTATTATTGTTGTTCACCGCTATGATCCTTGGAATAGCGGTATATAAATAAACAATATTATTATTATTATTATTATTATTATTAATAAGGGGTTCAGAGTGGTCGGTACTTCAGTTAATTCCCTGACCACCCTGAATAATAATAATAATAATAATAATAATAAATATTTATTTATAGCCCGCCTTTCCTCAGATCAAGGCGGGTTACAGCAAATATCAATAGAGCACAGAACCACAATAAAAGCATCAAAAATTACATTAAAATGGCAAACACAAATTACCATAACAATCCAGCTAGCTAAAATATACAAATACCATAATGGGGAGGGGGAGGGGAGGCTACATTGGTGACAATTAGGGGAAAGCCTGTTGGAACAGAAGGGTTTTTAACCCCTTCTTAAACAGGTCAAGAGAGGTGGCTGAGCAGAGCTCGCCAGGAAGCGAGTTCCAGAGCTTGGGGGCTGAGATGGAGAAGCCCCTCTGCGATGTTGTGGCATATTTTGAGTCTGGAATTCTCAGTAATTGCTTCCCAGCCGATCTGAGTGTGCGGGGCGGATTATATGGAGAGAGGCGGTCCTCCAAGTACCCTGGGCCCAAGCCATTTAGGGCTTTATAGGTAATGACCAACACCTTGTATTGCGCTCGGAAGCGGATAGGCAGCCAATGTAGATGAACAGCTCTGCTGGACAAGACTCCGCCGACGCAATCCGTGCAGCATTGAATAAATTCTTTGCTGCACTGATTGCTACTCCGTAGGAATGTAACATGTTCTCAAGGAGTGTCTTATCAGATATGTGTTGATGCTTCCGCCAGTAGCGTTCTAGTCGTTGCGCAGCCCGCTTCATCTGGCGTAGGTCTTTTGTGTACCAGGGTCTTCTGTTAGAAGTGGGCTGGTAAGGACGCTCGGGAGCGATACTGTCTATTACCCCGGTAAAGTTCTTATTCCAATTATTAACCAGGGTTTCGGCAGAATCGCTATTGTCCCCAAACATAATTCCCTCTAGGGCATCTTGGAACCTTTTGGGTTCCATCAGCCTTCGAGGGCAGACTATTCTAATAGGTCCTCCACCCCCGAGGGGTTTTTGGATTGCGGCATTCAGTCCCACCTTGATCAGAAAATGGTCCGTCCATGACAGGGGGGAGATATCAGTTATCTCCACCCATGGATATTCCCGGTCTGTACTGAATACCACATTGAGAGTATTACCAGCACAGTGTGTTGGGCCCTGAACCAATTGGGACAGGCCCATGGCTATCATGGAATCCATGAACTGCCGAGCCACACCTGTCAGATCTGAGAAGCTGGCCTTGAAGGGGATGTTGAGGTACCCCAGGAAAAGAAGCCTGGGGGACTCCAGCACCAGCTCTGAGACTAGCTGTTTCAGCTTGGCCAGGGAGTCTGTTAGGCTATGGGGTGGACGGTAGACCAACAGAATCCCCACACTGTCCTTGGCCTTTAGGGTCAGGTAAATACATTCGATGTGTGTCAGTTTCGGAATCAGGTTTCTGGTCAAGGTGATGTTACCTTTATGGACGACAGCCACTCCTCCCCCTCGCCCACTTTCCCTGATCTGCTCCTTCACTACATAGCCAACTAGGAGAGTTTTAGCCCAGGTCACACAGCTATCTTCCCCCAGCCAGGTCTCTGTGATGCATGCTAGGTCAGCATTTGTGTCATCTATTAAATTGTACAAGATGTGTGACTTGTTCTTCACTGACCTAGCATGGCTCTGGAGCGAAGGAGCTGGGAGTTGAGTAGCATGCATCTGAATGGTTTTTGTTGTTGTGAGCCTTAAAGTCGTTTCCCACTTATGGCAACCCTAAGGAAACCCTCAAACAATAGTAATAATAATAATATTAGTAACAAGAAAACTGCATTCTGTTTGATTAACAAAATAAGGATGAGACTTGCCCAAGGTCACACTTTGGGTTTCCATGGCCAAATCCAGAGATTCAAATCCTATTCTCCAGAGTTGTAGCCCAACACTCAAACCACTACACCACTCTGCCCTTCCTGTTTCCCACCAGAAGGATGTTTCTCTATGTGCACTTTTTTCTCTGACACCCTTCTTCACGCGCACACACACACGCGTATCACTCATCCTTCCATATTAGCAGCTTTGAGTTTTGTGGATTTGATTATTCAAGGATTTGGTTAATATGTTCTCTCTAGGAATATCTAGGTCCTCCAGTACAACTTTATGGTCAACTTGAACTAAAAATTGCACTGAAAGACCTAGAGAGAACACTCCGCTAGGCGTTTGTTGCTTCTCCAGCACAGTTCTATGGTCAGTGTTTGTTGGATGTTGAACGCAAAGTTGCGCTGGAGGACCTAGAGATTCCTAGAGGGGTGTCCTCTCAGGTAAAAATATAGTGTTTTTTTTATTTGCGGTTTTTCCATATTCATGGGGTCTTGTGCTCCTAACCCTAGCGAACATGGAGGGACAAGTGTATATACTTAACTATATACATATATATATATAACCCACCCTTTTCCTAAACCTGAGTCAGGGCAGCTTGCAAGATTAAAACAGCTAATTATAAACATGCAGTAGAACCTCACCTTATGAGGGGGTTCCGTTCTGGACCGCCTCACTTTAATAGGAATTCCGCCTATGCTGAAGTCCTATTAAAGTGAATGGGGCTCATGTGCACGGCACTGGAGTGCGTGGGGTGCCACGGACGCACACCCCATTCATCTGAATGGGACGCGCTGCCCTGCACGCTCCCGTGCTGCTTGAACACATATGCTCAAATCGCGTATAACACGGGTGCACTGTACATTAAAACAGAATCAAATTACTAAAACAGATGAAAACATGTTTCACAAATTTGCATGTCATCCTTACTCATCCTTACTGTTCCAATTTTAGTATATGTGATACCAAAGCGAGAACTCAAACAGATATTTGAACCCAGTTCTCCAGAGTTGTAGCCCAACACTCAAACCACTACACCATGCTGCCCATCCTGTTCCTTACCAGAAGGATGTTTCTCTATGTGCATAAAGGAAAAAGGATTTCTAAGCTGGTCTTGGAAAGATTCTTACCTAACTCCTGGAAATGCTGCCTCCATCCAGTCAGCAATGCTGAGCTGAAAGGACCAAGGTCTGACTCAGTGCAAGGCAAGCGATGCTCTAAATATCCTGTATAATCATCATATTCTCAATGGCTGTGTGTTGTTGTCTTTGTATGCTTCCAAATCCCTTTCCTGGAGGCCTTAAGGCAGACCTGAGATGGACTTTTCTTAAGATTCGGCAGTATCTCACTTCCGGTTGGGAATGGCGTCCCGCTAAGACGATCTCCGCATGGGCTCTGTGGAGACGTCTGGATTGAGCTGGAATTTCTGGGAGCAGGGGACCCTGTCTACCAGAAGAATTCCTCTTAAGGAAAGGGGAATCTGAGGGGGCTCGGCGCAAGACCCCAAACTGTCTCTGGAGCCGAGTGTTCGGCAGTAAGTTCACCTTGCTACGTGGGGAGGACAGAAGCCATAGGAGACGGGGGATCTGAAGAGCAACCCACGCCAGCATAATCAAGGGAGCCTTTAGGCACAGGGACGCCCACCAACTTTTTAATAAAAGTGGACTTAACGGAGGACATAATTGGGAACGCACTACACCCGAGAACAACAACTGAGAGGTAAACCCATAGGATCGGGAATAAATAACAATAGCCTGTGTTTGGGTTATTATTAACAATAACAACAAGAAGATAATAAGTTATTAAGTCATCAAGTTTTAAGAAGTGTAACTAAAGTTTCAGAGACTGATGTTATTACCCCAATAAACTAACTATATTGGCTGTTGGATACATTGGATGAGGAGAAAGAAAGAAAGAATTTTACAGTGGATCCCTGGGAGAAAGGAAAAGAGAAACCTTGTAACCCCTTGAAACAATAGTGGATTATAAAACTTTACAAAGTAAAAAAGGAAAAAAGGGGTGCATTTGGGACTAGACTCAGGCTTCTATAATTGTCGGGAGAAGGCAAGCGGCGGAGATTCCCAGACTCTCTTGGAAATTTATTTTTCTTTTATATAAGACTGGAGTGAAGCTGTTAAGCAGACAAGAAAAAGGTCTGTGATTTCGGGTTCTAAAGGGACTAAAGAGTTAAGGGGACTCTACTGGTGAGAAAAGAGGCTGAGAATAGCGGAGACTGGTGAAGGCTGAAAGGAGAAAAAATAAGGAGCGACCTTGGAAACTCACCTGTGTTAGATCCTGGGAGAGATTGGAGATTGGAGAGGAGGGGGAAAGACGGAGTGGCGGAGTGAGGGGAGCCTGGGAGGAGAGAGGAAGAAAAGCTGGAGGCGTCGCGAAGGGAGGAGGAAGGAGGACGCTGGACCATAGAGGAAGGAGATAGAAGGGCGAAGTGAGTGAGAAGAAGGAAGAGCATCGGAAGAGGGGACAGCGGAAGTAGAAGAAGACGGACGGAAGATTGAACCATAGAAAAGGACGCTAGATAGGCTCCTTGGAGGACTGCAAACCGATCCACCTGGAAGGACTGTAATAACATAGGAAGAGAAAAAGGGAAAACGTAAGGTTTGGGGGCTTGATAATTGGAATAGAGACGGGATAAAAATAGACTGAGGGGGGTGGAAGGAGGTGAAGGAAGATATAAAGGCATAAAGATATAAAGGGTTGTCGTGAGTACAATTGAAGAGGACTGCCGGGGCTTACTTAGGAGGCTCTGGTTGAACGTTTGGGAGGTGGCTATGCCTTTTTTGTTTTTTCTTTGAGCCTTTGTGTATCTCTTTCCACTGGATTGTGTTATTTAGAGTTAGGAAGGTCTGCTTAGATTTAATAGTATTGTTTAACAAAGAGAGATAGGGGGTTAAGTAACTAAAAGTAATGTAAGATAGGAGGTCTGTGGAGGAAAGAACAGTAAAAATTTTATAGATATATATATATAAGAGAGAGGAGAGAAGGGAGAAGAGGGGGGTTAGGAAGGAAAGTAGGGATAGGTAGAAGAAATAGAGGGGAGAAATAATACATAGTATATTTAGTGATTCTTACTTGTATTATAGGAATTGTTTCCCGGTGGTAATTGAGGCTATTGTTTTAAAGGGTTTGCAAGTAAGCAACAGTGAAAGAAGACAATACGAAAGGGATAGGAAGAAAATGAATACGAGGCATCAGACACATAAGGCTCAATCTCAGGCTTTAAGTCAAAGACGAAACTCAACAGAAAGAATAAACGGACCAGATATGAATCAATTGATTTTGGAAAAGATAGAAAGTTTGTCGCTTAGTCTGTCTTCTAATCTAGCTAAAGAAATGAGCAATTTTAAAAAAGAGATTAAGCAAGAGATAAGGGCAGATTTGAAAGAGATTCGGGCTGATTTGCAAGAAATTAAACAAACAGTGGATAGTTTAACGGGTGAAATTCAAAGAGTAAAACAAAGAGTAGATATTTTAGAATTCAGAAGTGAGAAGTTAGAAACAGATTATGGAAAGCTTCTAAATAAAAGAGATGAAGATTTGGATGAGAGGGCTCTTTGGGAACAGAAATTAAAAGAGAAAAGTGTAAAAATAAGAGGAATTCCAGAAGACAAAGATGAAAAACTTGAAGAGACATTAATTACAGAAATAGCTAAATATTTAGAAAAGTTTTTTTTTGAGGACGAGGTGGACAACCTCTACAGAGTGAACTCGCAGGTGGCCAAGCAAAGAGGCCTCCCGAGGGACGTGGCTTTATTTTTTGTAAGAAAGCGTACCAGGGACTTGTTTTTAATGAAACACAACGAATCGCCTTTTCAGTTTAATGGGGTGGAGCTGAAGATATTGAAAGATATCCCAGGGCGCTTCTTACGGAAAAGAAGGGACTACAGTGCGTTAACAGCAGTTTTAAGAAGAGAAGGTATTTCTTATAGGTGGGATCTTCCTGAAGGACTAACATTTTGGTGGCGAAAGAAAAGAGTTAAAATCAGCTCTCCTGATCAGGCAAGAAGTTTCTTGAGAAGAGTGGATGATCAAAGGAAAGAAGAAGATAGAGAAAAAGAGAGTAACAATCGACAAAGACAAAATGATGAAGTAAGACAAGAAATCCAAGATAATGTAGCAACAGGTGTTGATCAATTGAGTGTACAGGAATTCTTTGAAGAAGAAGAGAGATTGAGAAAGGAAGAACGAAACGATCAGGAGGAAGAAGAGAGAACGTCAGAGACTTAGTTTTCATAGTTTTAGCTGATCCATCTTCAGCCATATCTTTTTTTTGTAATATCTGAACTTTTCTTTTTATTTACTTCCATTGCCTTAATAAAAACAAGTTGTATATTTACGACAGACGAATCGGTTTGTGTTGGAGGATACATTGGGGTCAGAATGGATAAACTAAATTTAATAACTTGGAATGTACAGGGCTTAAACACACCCCAGAAGAGAAAGAAAGTTTATCATTATCTACAAAAATTAAAAGCGGATGTAATATGTATTCAGGAAACAAGAATAAAAGAGAAAGATAAAAAATATTTAAGATGTGCGAAATTAGGGCAAGAATTTGTATCTGCGTCTAAAGTAAAAAAAAAGGGAGTGGCCATATATATAAATAACAATTATAACACCAGAGAAGTATATAATGACAATGAAGGACATCTTATTATGGTAGAGTTAAAATATAAGGAGCAAAGCTTCCTATTGGTTGGGGTATATGGTCCATTGGAAAATAAAAATAAATTTTATAAAAAGGTAAAAAATGAATTAAATAAGCTTACAGTTGAAAATATAATAATTTTAGGGGATTTTAATGGGGTAATAAATCCAGTAGTCGATAGATTTTCAGAAAAAAAGCGAAAAATTAATCAAGGAAAATTACCGCAGGAGTTTTTTGACTTGATGAAATCACATTGTTTAGGGGATGCCTGGAGAATAAAGAATGGTGAACATAAAGATTTTACATTTTATTCAATCCCACATAAAACCTGGTCCAGGATAGATACAATCTTAACCTCACTTCATCTATGTGAAAGAATTGGAAAGGTGAAAATACTTCCAAAAATATGGTCAGATCATTCTCCGGTTCAAATGGAGTTACAGTTAGGGAAAAGAGATTATAATTGGAGATTAAACGCAAATTTGCTGAAAGATGAGAAATTGGTAAAAGATTTAAAGCAGAACATTGAATGGTATTTTAAAGAAAACAGGAATAACGAGACCTCTTCACAAATAACTTGGGAAGCAATGAAGGCAGTGATAAGGGGTTGGATAATTAAAAAAGCATCCGAAAAGAAGAAAATTCGAGAGGGTAAATTGGTGAAATTTAATGATGAATTGAATTTGAAGGAGTCGCTGTTAATGAAAGACCCAAATAATAGGAAACTTCATTATGAAGTAAAAGTCCTACAAACACAAATTAGAAGACATTTGGCAGAGGATCTAGCAAATAAAATGAAATATGTTAAACAGAGATATTTTGAAGGGGCAAATAAATCGGGAAAAATTTTGGCAGCACAACTGAAAAAAGAGAAAGCCAAAAGATCAATAATAGCCCTTAAAAAGGAAAATGAGATAATTTCGGATCAGAAAAAAATAAGGGCAAATTTCTGGAACTATTATAAAGAATTGTATAGGGAAGGGCATGTAGAGGAGGTAGACATGATTAAATATTTGGAAAAGACAAGTTTAACGGAATTCACAGAGGAACAGAGAGATAGATTAAATGGACCTATTACGGAACAAGAATTGAAGCGGGCAATCTCTACGAGTAAATCAGGAAAATCCCCAGGTCCAGATGGGTTTATAAATGAATTTTATAAAGTTTGTGCAGATCAAATTACTCAACCCTTGTTGGAAGTGATGAATGAGGTGAGATTGGGCAAGATACCCCAAACATGGACTCAATCCAACACAATATTGTTACCTAAAGAAGGGAAGGATTTAGGCTGCCCGGAAAATTATAGACCTATTTCTCTTTTAAATTCGGAATATAAATTATTGGCTTCGATATTGGCAGTTAGATTAAAATCAATTCTAAAAGATTGGATACATTTAGATCAGAACGGGTTCCTTCCTAACAGGAGAATTAAAGATAATATTAGGAATATTTTAAATTTGGTGGAGGCTCATGAAAAAAAAATTGATAAGAAAATGGCTATGTTTTTCATCGATGCAGAAAAGGCTTTTGACAATATTGATTGGAAGTACATGTTTGGGGTATTGACTAGGGTGAAAGCAGGACCGGAATTTATAAAGATGATTCAAACAATCTATACAAAACAGGAGACTAAAATTATTGTTAATGGTGAGAAAACTAAAACCTGTGAGATAAGGAAAGGGGTTAGACAAGGGTGTCCCTTGTCCCCACTTTTATTCATTTTGGCCCTAGAACCATTATTAACGAATATTAGAAAGAATCCATTGATTGAGGGATTTAAATGTAAAGGGGAAGAGTATAAACTTAGGGCATTCGCGGATGACGTGGTTCTAACAATAGCTAATCCTAAGGAAAGTTGTGAACAGCTAATGAAGACTTTAAAAAAATTTGGGAGAGTGTCGGGGTACCGGATTAATGTGGACAAAACAAAAGTTTTGGCCTTGAATTTAACAACGGAGGAAAAGAATTGGTTGGAGCAAATAACAAAATTTAAAATTGAGAAAAAGGTTAAATATTTGGGCTGTGTATTAACAGTTAAAAATTCGGATCTTTTTAGAAATAACTATGAGAAATTATGGGGGGAAATTAAAAAAGAATTAGAAAGATGGGATAAATTGAATTTATCATGGATGGGGAGAATTGCCACAATTAAGATGATGGTACTGCCAAAAATGATGTTTTTATTTCAGACACTTCCAATTATAATGAATGATAGACCGTTTGTGAAATGGGAAAAAGATTTAAACAATTTTATTTGGAAAAAAAAGAAAGCAAGGGTTAAAGCAAGAACAATGCAGGATGCGGTGAGGAATGGAGGATTGGCATTGCCAAATATAAAATGGTATTATTATGCAGCGGTATTAGATTGGTTATTAGACTGGATTAGATTAGATAATAGAAGGGTCATAAATTTGGAGAAAAGGGATTTAAAATTTGGACTTCATGCATATCTGATATATGGGAAAACTAAAATTGATGGATACTTTAATGATCATATTATACGTAAATCGTTGATTAGAGTATGGAATAGGTACAAAAGAAAATGGTGTGCATTAATACCATTATGGACCTCCCCTAATGAAGCTTTCTTTAATCGAATCGTGATACAGGATAATAGGTGGGTGACATATAAACAATTAACAACAGTGGTTGGAGGAGTGAGAAAAATGAAAACACAAGAGGAATTGGAGAGGGATGGACTTAAATGTGATTGGTTTTCATATAGACAGTTTAAAGAAAGATATATAATGGATAAGAAAATGGAAGATATAGGGGAGGGGGAACCACAATTAGAAAAGATTATATTAGACCCCAAGAAACAAATAGCTAAACTTTATAATTTAATTAGGGAGTATGAATTGGAAGCAGAAATTATAAAGGACTATATGATTAAATGGCCTAAGGATTTAAAAGAAACGATTCAATTGGAACAATGGGAAAGTGTTTGGAACGGAAGAGTAAAAATAACACCCAGTGCGGAAATTAAAGAAAATCTATATAAATCAATGTATAGGTGGTACTTGACCCCTTTTAAGTTATCCAAAATGTTCAATCAAAATAATTCATGTTGGAAGTGTAAAAAGGAGGTGGGAACGTATCTTCACTGTTGGTGGAGTTGCCCTAAAGTATTTAGGTTCTGGAGAGAGGTCCATAAAGAGATTAAAAAAATTGTGACAATTAGAGAAAAACCAAATCCCTTAATGTATCTCCTGAATATTACTGATTTGAATAAGGAGGAAGTATATAAAGAAAAGATATTATTTTATATGATCGTGGCCGCAAGAGCAGTGATTGCCAAGAAGTGGAAGACGGAAGAACTGCCTTCAATTGAAGACTGGCATTTAAAGGTGATGGAATACTCTGAGATGGATAAATTAACAACTTTGATAGGGAAAGGGAGTTTGGATGAGTTTAGTAGGGAATGGGATCCCTGGGATGAATATTTACATAATAGGGGGTAGTTATTAGGATGGTTTTTTTTAGAGATCTCTAGAATAAAGTGAAAAAGGGGAAATTGGTGGCGGTTTCAGAACTAGGGGATTTTTGGGATCTTTATTGTTAGAGCGGTAGTATATTTCCTATGGTGTGAATATAGAACAATGAATAAGAGTTTGTTTTAATATTAGGCCAAAAAGAGAGGGTGGAAGATGCGAACCAAAGGAAGTCAGTGGAGAAGATAGAAAAGAGAGAGAAGATAAAAGTGAAAGTAGAAGGGACAATAAGAAACATATACAATGTACTGATTTTTAATCTGTTATAAGCTTTTGGCTTTCTTTTTTTCTTTTGTGGTTATGAGATGTATGTTTTATTTGTAAGTTTGTCATGTGTTTAATAAAAAATTAAAAAAAAAAGATTCGGCAGTATCTCTTTCCTCAGGTGCCTTGCCTTTGCCTCCCTCTGAGGCTGAGAGAGTGTGACTTCTTGCCCAAGGCCTCCTGGGGGGCTTCCAGGGCTGAATGGAGAGAGCTAGTCCCACCCTCAAACCACTAAGCTGCACTGCCTCCCTCCCTTGTGCCTGGCCCAGAAGCCTTGAGAGGAGGCTGAGAGGAGGTTCCAAGGCTTGGACTGAGGGCAGCAGCCAAGGAGGGATCTGCTGATCCTCCTCCTTCGCCGACAAACATTAGGGTCCACCCTTTGGAGCTCCCTCCTCCCTCCACGCCTTCCTCTCTCTCTGGGAACTAGCTGGCCTCTCTGCTACTCTGAACCCTTGGAGGACTGAAGGGAGGCCTTCTTGCCCTCCTCCCCTGCCTCTCCCTGCGCCAAAGACAATCAGCCTCTGCTTCATGGGTCACAGCAAAGGCTGTGGATTGCTCTTAGGGCAATGGAGCCACCACAGCATCTGGTGCTCTTTAAGGGATTTTGGACTTCAGCTCCCAGAATCCCTGACCTTTGGCCAACATGGCTGAGGCTTCTGGGAGCTGAAGTCCAAAATCTCTCTCTTTTCCCCGCTTTTGGAATATGTTTTATTAGTTTGAGACCACTTTAACTGCCCTGGCCCAGTGCTAGAGAGCTGTAGTTTATGGTGCACTAGATCCCTCTGGCAGAGAAAGCTAAATCTCTCACTCAGCTACACTTCCCAGAATTCCCTAGCATTGACTCAGGGCAGGTAAAGCCTAGAGGAGCCCTCTGACAACTGAAAGACTGCCCTCATTCTCTGGGGGCTACCTCCAATAATGTGGGCATACAGCATTGCAACCTGAGGGTAGGATGCTGACTTAGGAACTACGTCTTCATTCATTACAAGGTTTATACTGCTGCACCCAAATCACAGGATCTGAGAGTTGTGTATTATAAAACCAGTTAACGCATGTAAACAATATAAAACGGTGTAAAAGAGAAAATTAAATAGGCTAAAGGTGTATGAAACCACCTGAGAAGATAAAGCAAGGACATCCAAACTGGTGAGGAGAGTTTAAAAGAATTTTAACATGGCTATAACATCACCAGTCCTAGGAAATTATCACACTAGGTCCTAATGCAGCAACAATCGTGGAAATGAAAGAAAAAGAAACAATAGCCTTATAGCGCTCTTTATGTTCACACTTTTGCGCTTTCACATGAAAACACAACTCCTAACACCTAGAACTGCATGACTGCTTTCCAGACATATCAACAACTGATTCAATGTTACATGGGAATGGACTGTTGAGTGCATGTGCCATTTCCATTTTAAATTTCCTGTGATGGCTGATGCTCTCAGAAGCCATTTAAATATTAAATAGCCCTGGATGCTGCCTGCAGTCACTTGTAAATACAAAGATCTCTGGTCAGGAAGATCCCCGGCTGGTTCTGCAACCATTTAAACTATACATATTTCTGGCCCTTCAAAATGCCAAGATTGCTTCCTCATTACTGGGAACGAAGCATGATTGCCATTTGCACCCTGGCTATCATGCTTCAATCACGGTATTGTGAAGGCTATTCATGGGATGGCCTGAGAATAATAATAATAATAATAATAATAATAATAATAATAATAATAATTTGTTTTATTTCTATACCGCTATTCCAAAGATCATAGCGGTGAACAGCAAGTAAGCTAATTAGCAAGTAAGCTAATTTAATAATAAGCTAATAGTTTGTTCCTCTTTAGTTGCTGGTTCTTCCTGGGAATTTTGTGTGATGTCATCTGAAAATCTTATGTGTGTTCACACAATTATCCTTGATATTGCCTTTCCCTCCTCCTCCAGACTGATAATCTCCCTAATCTCTAGAGCAGCAGCAAACAAGCCTTTTCCATCCGCAATTCTACGGGCATGTCTTCAAATACTTATAAATGGCTATTATGTCACCACTTAACTTTCTCTTCTCTAGGATAAACATACCCAGATGTCTCAGCCATTCCTGGTAGATCATGGTTTCCACATCTTTCCATATTTTGGTCACCCTCTTTTGAATTTGCTCCAGCTTGTCCACAGCTTCTTGAATTGTGGTGCCTAAAACTGAACACAGGCCCATCGATGCAAAAATGTGCCAGAGCATGCAGAAGAGTACCATAACCACTTCTGAAACCTTGGACCGAATGCAGATGTTCCACACCAGACCAAGCCATCCCATGGCTTTCATAGAGGAAGCTATACAGGGCAGAGAGACCAGTATCGCTCCGGTTCTATTTGCTTTGCCTTTTCTGGACCTCAAATAGTTTAGTTGGACATATTATTTCATAGCAGATTTCTTACCTGGTTCTCTAGAGATCTTGCAGTGCCCAAACTATAGGCAACCGGGCCCTCCAGGGCAGATCTTTCCCTTTCACTCTGAAGAAGAGAGGATCCCAATCTGGCCTCTGAAGCCATTGTGCCACCTGGCAAAGAAGACAGGAGAGAAAGGAAGACTGAATGAGACTATTTCTGCATTTCCACATGCACAAAAGAAAAAGGAGAATCTGAATCTGAGTGATGTTGAGAAGTGGTGACTTTGTTCATCCTTGGAGGGATTATGGGTAAACTGGTGCAATTTCCACACATTTTATATTCAGGCTCCTTCCTTGATTTGTACTGCACCCAAATCACAGGATCTGAGAGTTGTGTATTATAAAACCAGTTAACGCATGTAAACAATATAAAACGGTGTAAAAGAGAAAATTAAATAGGCTAAAGGTGTATGAAACCACCTGAGAAGATAAAGCAAGGCCATCCAAACTGTGAGGCAGGTTTATTGCTGAACATAAAGAAAACAAAAATAAGAACCACAGAAAATTTACACAGATTCAACCTTGACAATGAGGAAATAGAAACAGTAAAATGATGTTCATACCTGGGGTCAAGTATTGATCAGAGTGGGGACTGCAGTCAAGAAATCATAAGAAGAACAAGACTGGGGAAGACAGCTATGAGAGAACTAGAAAATCCTAAAGCATAAAGACATACAACTGAGCACAAAAGTTAGAATCATACAAGCCACTGCATTCCCTATTACCAGGGATGGATGTGAGAGCTGGACAGTCAAGGAAGCGGATAGGAAGAGAATTAACTCATTTGAGATGGGTGCGGGAGAAGAGTGCTGAGGTTACTATGGACAGCCAAGAAGTCAAACAAATGGGCCCTAGAGCAGATGAAACCGGAAATCCCTCTGTAAGCCAAGATGACAAGACTGAGGCTGTCGTACTTTGGCCACATCATGAGAAGGAAGGATTATTTTTTCATTGGAAAAGAATATAATGCTGGGAAAGGTGGAGAGAAGTAGAAAGAGAGGAAGGCCACATGCCAGATGGATGGACTCTATTAAGAAGGTTGTGGGTATGCATTTGCCGGACCTGAGCAGAGCAGTGGAGCATTGGGAGTCTTGCAGTTGTCTCATCTACAGAGTCGTCATAGATCAAGATTGACTCAAGGGTGGATAACAACAACAAAGAATGTATATGTATAGCAGTGTTTTTGGCTTTCCTTTGGTCATGTCAGCCCAGCTTGTTGGGGACAATTAGCTTACACTTCGTAAACAGTTTGTGGAACCAGGAACAGGCACATAGCAAGGATAAGACCACAGCCAACTGTTTATACGGGGAAGAGCAGCTAGGAAGGAACTAGAGAAGATCCTAGAAAGTAAAGGCATGCAGAATTGTCCAAGCCATTGTATTCCTCTAAGGCTGAGAGAGTGTGGCTTGCCCAAGACCACCCAGTGGGTTTCTATGGCTGAGCTGGGATTTGAACCCTGGTCTCCAGAGTCACAGTCCAACACTGGACATTCAGATCAACTAATATGCTGGGGAGGGGGGTTGTTGGTCGATATATCCTCAGAGAGAATCTGGCCTTCCTATGAGGCTGAGAGAGTGTGACTTGCTCATAGTGACTGGGTCATTCGGTCTCCATGGCTGAGCTGGTCTCCAATGTAATAATTTAACTCCGGGGATTTAGATGAACTGCTCTGCTCTGGATTTTTTTGGGCAGATGTCTTCAAAGGGGTCCACCATGCCCTTCTTCTGAGGCTGAGAGAGTGTGATTCCCCCAAGTTCACCCAGCAAGCCACCAGCCTGACTGGCCTCAGGAGAGAGCCCACGAACACCTGCCCTGGTGAGACATTGAGGAAGACCCAGCAGGCTGACTCAGTTTGCTGTCGCATGAGGTTTTGGGACTTTTCACAGTCAAGAAGTTGTGCTTCAGTGGGAGACATTGTTTAATGCTTCGGAAACTTTTCTTTTCCATGGTGCTCTACCTCTTTGATTCAAATTTTATTCTAAGCCACTCTGAGAGAAAAATGGAACAGAAATCAAATAAATCAATCATGACTGCTCATTATATAATAAATATCTTGAAAGTGTTCAAAGATATTAAGTTTTTGCTGCAAAGGGAGAACAAGTTGCCAATTTTTGCTCCTGAGGGAGCTTGCAGCAACCAACCCACGCAGGTTCCCTCCACATCAAAAAGAACCTGCTAAAAGCAGTTTTTCCTTGATATGCGCAGCTGCTGTCATGAGTACAACATTGCCGCACTGCTGTACATCGATGCAGCAAGTGTGGCGCAATGACATGCAGACACTGCGCTGTGCTTGTGCCATCATGGCAGCCCCCAGGTAGACGGGGTCGCATCATGATGGTATCGCCACCATCTGCTAGGGCTTGGGAGCATGTGGAAACCCCACACTCCCGGGCCCTAATTCTGGCACCAGGGCACCACAAAGTGCTTATTTGAACCGGGCCTACGGTGCCATTTCCAGGATGCAAAAAGGAGCCACTTTTTGTGGCTCCTTTTCACACCCTGGAAAGACCAGATTGGGGTTGCAGTGTGCGGTTGCCGCAGCTCCGATCTGACTGTAAAAGGGGCGGCTAGAAGCCACCCCGTGGGGGCAGGGTACACAGCCCCAATGGCTTAAAAAGAAAGGAACTGGGTATGTTTAGCCTGGAGAAGAAAGGGTTAAGGGGCCAGAGAATCATAGAGTTGGAAGAGACCACAAGTGCCATCCAGTCCAACCCCATTCTGCCATGCAGGAACTCACAATCAAAGCATCTCTGACAGATGACCGTCCAACCTCTGCTTAAAGACCTCCAAGGAAGGAGAATGTGCTCAACTGTGGAACAGTTCTTACTGTCAGGAAGGTCTTCCTAATGTTGAGGTAGATATGGTAGCTCTGTTTAAGTATTGAAGGGGTGTCATATAGAGGATGGAGCAAGCTTGTATTCTGCTCTTTCAGAAAACAGAATCCTGAACAATGGATGAAAGCTAAAGGAAAATATTCCAAATATATTATTCTATGATCCAAACTATTACACTGAGTAATATATGGGAATTATGATTCTGTATGGTGTGGTAGGGGATGTGTGGGCAGTCAGCATCTTGGTTTGTGTCAAGGCTTAATACCTGTGTCCTGATCTGTGTCGGGTGTCTACCTGTAGGCAAGTACCTGTTTGAGCTTTGGAGGCTGCCTGTAGGTGAGTAAATGTCTGCATTCCCTCTCAGACCTCAGAACAGCAGAACTATAAAGGCAGATTGGAAGGGAAGCAGAAGAATTGGAGTTCACCACAAACTAGTCCCTCAGTAATGGATGGAACAGGGACAAGAGCTTCCAATTCTGTCTCACTACACACATTTCAACATTACCTGATCCCTTCTTCAGGAGGACGTCCTGCTCATTTTTCTCTTCACCACAGGCTTGCTCCTATGCCAAGCTGGATCTGCCACTTCACCTCCATTCACATAGACGAATTTACAATGCTTTTGTTCACAAATGACCATCATTAAGACTGGGCTTGCCACTTCATTACCATACATAAAGGATTTTGAATGTGAATTGACATTCCCACACACCATATCTAGGTCTGTCTCTGGCTTATCACTCCTACAAGATCTCTCTACAACTGATTTTATAGACTAACAGGATAAATCTTTTACTTTCATACACAGATAGGCTGGAATTATACATTCCCTTAATTTGTTTTAGAAGGAGAAATGAGATATTTTGAAACTCTCCAAACAAGCCAAGCTCAGATGATCCCTCTTCTCATATCATGTCAGGCAACCAATAAAGATCTGCACAGGTACTTAAATGATATGTGTTTGATAGCGATTCCACTGAGGTCTGGCTCACTATACCTATCAGGAAATTTTCCGCTTTAAAACAAAAATAAGCTGACCTCTGTGACTGATCAGGGGAATATTGCAGATGCTTCCTTGGTTTCAGTAAGGCTTTGTCCTCTGTTGGTTTTTTTGATGTGGATGTAGATGTCCAAACTGGCTAAAGCTCTTTTCCCCCCCTTTTATTTCAAAACATATAAAGACGTTCACAACACACGGTTACAGACAAAAACAGAAAATGAAATCAAGAAAGAAAAAAGAAAACCATCCTATACATATATAATGTCTATATAACACTAAAACTAAACTACATAAAACTAATGCCATAAACACAATCTAATTAATTACAAACTAACCTAAACTATCTAAAACACATAAGAACTCTGCCCCAATTAAATTGAAATGGGAAAATAAAAGAAACCTATAGTTCTTAAGGTTCCCGGTCGATTATACGCAATAGTTCAAATCTATTTCTTACATTGGTATAATGACTGAGTTTGCTTTCTTCTTCATCTTAATTCTGATTTTTGTTATGAGCATTTAGTGGTCTGGGCCAGTCAGCTCCTGGTCTGGTTTTGGCCACAAGGATAGAGCTTCTCTATCTTCTTCCAATTGTTTAGTCTATCTGTTTTTTTCTGTTTACCATTTGTGTTTACCATTTGGTCATGCCCAATTTCCCTAGCATTGAGCCAGGATAGTTAAAGTGGTCTCAAGCTGGCTTACTTCTGCAGTCTGTTTTGGCCCTTTAAGTCAACAGTCTTGTTTTCTCACAATACACCTTGAAACTAGAACAAGTCCCAAACACGTTCAACTCCTGCAAAAGAACTTGAAATGAGTCAAATGGGTATCATTATCACAAGTTTATCTGCAGAAGCCCTCAACCTATACTCTCATTTTTTAACCCTCACCTCATATATTCTCTCATTTTGTCGATTATCTCTCAGTAGCATTTCCAATGCCAAAATAAAAAGCAAATATGAGAGGAGACATCCTTGCCTGGTTCCTTTTTGTATCTCTATCAATGCTGGGACATTGCCATTTATTAAAATCTTAGCTTTTCAAGTTGAATATATTGTCTTTATAGCCCACACAAAGTTCTTTCCACAATCCACTATTTTCAATTCTTGAAATAAATAATTCCAAGAAATAGTCTCAAAAGCTTTCTCCACATCTAAAAAGATCTGGAATGCCTTTTTCTCATGATGAAGTTCAAAATATTCAATAACGTTCAAAACAATTCTTACATTACTACTTATTTTTCCCCCCAAAATTCACTCATCTTCAGAAATATGCTTCCTCTCATTAGGTGAAAATCAAATATCCTACAGTCTTTATGTAATAAAGAAATAGGTCGGTAATTTTTTGTATCTGTCCCACCCATTCCCTCTTTCAGAATCACTGTGATATAACCATATTTCCATGAATTCAACACCTCCACCAAGTACTCCATTACATACCGTCTTGAAAGGTTTAATTAACTAATCTTCAAGTCCCTTAAAATATACTGCTATTAGTCCTTCTTGGCATAATATTGGCTAAAAATCTTCCTGTATTTCATCTTTTCAGCTGGTTTCTCCCTATGTGGTTTTTTTAAAAAATGTAAATGTAGATTTGTACTCGAGTGAAGCTCTTTCCATATTCCATATAGGGAAGGTTTTTCCTTTGTATGGATTCTTTCATGTGAATGTAAAGTTTTCTTATAAGAGAAGACCTTTCCACATCCTATGTACATTTATATGGTTTTCCACTGTATGGGTTATTTGATGTGAATGTAAAAACTTTTTATACAAGGTCTTTCTACAGTCTATGCATTTAAATGGTTTCTATTGTGTGTGAGTTCTTTGATGTGAATGTAAACTGTCACTACGAGAAAAACTCTTTTCACATACCATGCATTTATATGCTTTCTCCCCAGTGTGTGCCGTTTGATGTAAAAGTAGATGCGTACTCCGAGTGAAGCTCTTTCCACATTCCATGCATTTATATGGTTTCTCCCCTGTGTGTGTTCTTTGATGTAAATGTAAACTGTCACCACGAGAAAAACTCTTTCCACATTGCATGCATTTATATGGTTTCTCCCCTGTATGGGTTCTGTGATGGAAATGTAGTTTTGTACTCTGACTGAAGCTCTTTCCACATTCCATGCATTTATAAGGTTTCTCCCCTGTGTGGATTCTTTGATGTAAAGTTAGATATCCAGAAAGAACAAAGCTCTTCCCACAGTCTGTACATTTATATGGTTTCTCCTTTCTGTGGGTTTTTTTATGTGTTTGTAGACTATTCCGAAGAGAATAGGCCTTTCCACATTCTATACATTTATATGGTCTCTGCCCTGTGTGAGTTTTTTTATGTAAACGTAAAGTGTCACCACGAGAAAAAATCTTTCCGCATTCCATGCATTTATATGGTTTCTCCACTGTGTGAATTCTTTGATGTGAATGACTGAAGCTCTTTCCACGTTCCATGCATTTACATGGTCTCTCTTCCATGTGAATTCTAAAGTGTATGATTAATTGTGATTTACATCTGAATATTCTCCCACAGACAGGACATTTAACTTGATTTGGGCATGAAGTTAGAAATTCAGAACGATCAGCATCCTGAGAGGCAAAGCACTTCTTCAAATTTTTCATTTGGGTTTCCCTTTTTCTTTCCAGTCCCTTCTGACTTCCAAACTCCTCTTTTTCCACAAAAAGCTTCATTATTTCACATGATGCCACAGGTGGCTCCACATAATGCTCATCCTTCTTTTCATTACCTGCTTGAGGAAAAAGATGATCCCATTATGAACAAAGCACAAAAACCATGGATACAGTCAAGAATCATTCTCAATTACTTCCTTTATCAAAAAATCTCATTTCTTTTAACATGCCTTACTGAACTCTACCTTCCCTTTGGAATATGCTACTCTCTTAGCCAAGAGCATCAATTTCATTCTGGTCAATTTCCCCCTTAGCTCCACTAAGCACAGATGTCTGCCTCTCATAGAATCCTAGAGCTGGAAGAGACTACAAGGGCCATCCATTACAACCCCATTCTGCCATGCAGGAAATCTCAATCAAAGCATCTCCGACAGATGGCCATCCAGCCTCTGCTTAAAGACCTCCAAAGAAGGAGCCTCCACCAAACTCTGAGGAAGTGTGTTCCACTGTCGAACAGCCCTTACTGTCAGGCAGTTTCTCCTATTTAGGGTTGCCATGTCCCACCCCCTGGCGGAACAATCCCACTTTCCTACTATGCAGGGGCGCCCCGTCCTGGTTTGTTCCTGGACCCGGGATTGCCCTGGGTACGCTGCCCTGCTGCCGCTGGCGCCAGCTGTGCTGGCTGTTGCATGCGGCCCTTGCACTGTGCTGCGCGCCGCCGCCTGTTGCCCTGCGCGTGCTTTCAGGGCCGCGCGCAGGGCTAAATAAGAGGAGTTTCTCCTCCTGGGGCTGGCTGGCCAATGGCTGCTGGCAGGAGGCGGGCTGTTGCAGCTCCAGTCTGCCCCCATTGGCCAGCCAGCCTCAAGAGGAAGAGCTCCTCCTCTGGTCCCCACGTGGGCTGGCCCAGGCCCGGTGAGGATGCAGAGGCCAGTGGAGGAGGAGGTAGCAAGAGGAGGGAGGAAGAGGGAGGAAGAAGGAGGAAGATGGAGGAGGAGGGAGGAAGGAAGGAAGCAGGAAGAAGAATAGCAGGAGAAGGAAGAAGAAGAAAGAGTAGCAGGAGGAGGAAGAGGGAGGAAGAGTAGCATGAAGAGGAAGAGGGAGGAAGAGCAGCAGGAAGAAGAAGAAGAGTAGCAGGAGGAGGAAGAGGGAGGAAGAGTAGCATGAAGAGGAAGAGGGAGGAAGAGTAGCAGGAAGAAGAAGAAGAGTAGCAGGAGGAGGAGGAGGAGGAGGAAGAAGAGGAGGAGGAGGATTTCCATTCCATTTGTACAGGTCTGCTTTGTTTTAACAATGATAGTGGTGATGATGATGATGACGATGATGATGATATCAGTCAGTTTCTGAGGCATGCACTCACTCTTTCTGAAGGTGAGACAGTGTGACTTTCCAAAGTGCGTTTCTGTGTATTTTCGGTGCTTTTAATGCTAAAAGGTCTGCTTTAACAATGATGGTGATGGTGGTGGTGATGGTGGTGGTGATATTGATATCAGCCAGCTTCTGAGGCACGGCCAATGTAAGTTGCTCTGATTTTTACAAACTCACGGCCAATTACACACTTCTGAGAAGTACAGTTGAATCTGAGGGCAATCCCACTTCTTGTTAAACCACCTTGACATGTTCCATATGCATAGCCCTGTTAAACCATGCTAAGTGTTAAACCCAAGGGGTTTGGTTATGCAATAAGCCTCTGAAATATGCAAGAGGCAATGTTAAAATAAAGCCACGTTCAATGCCCAAATGTGCTGTTTGGAATGGGGGGTGGGGGGTTGGCCAGAAAGGGAAGTACATTTCTGCCATCTGTCTAGGAATAATGTCAAAATGTCCTCCATTTTGATCATGCCTAAGAAACATGCATTTATATTTAAAAAATTAAAAAATCTTTTGTGTGTCCTCCATTGTAAAAAAAAATAAAAATAAAAATAAAAAAAAAGTGTCCTACATTTGAAAATGTTGTCCTACATTTGTCCCGGTTTGGAGATCCTGAGTTATGGCAACCATACTCCTATTGTTGAGGTGGAATCTCTTTTCCTGCAGCTTGCGTCCATTGTTCAGAGTACCTGGAGCAGCAGAAAACAAGCTTGCTCCCTCGTCAATATAACATCCCTTCAAATATTTAAAAAGGACTATCATATCACCTCTTAACCTTCTTTTCTCCAGACTGAACATTCACAGCTCCCTGAGTCGTTCCTCATAGGGCATGGTTTCCAGACCCTTCACCATTTTAGTCGCCCTCCTTTGGACACGCTCCAGTTTCTCAACATCCTTTTTGAATTGTGGTGGCCAGAACTGGACACAATATTCCAGGTGGGGCCTGACCAGAGCAGAATACAGTGGCACTATTACTTCTCTTGATCTAGACACTATACTTTATTGATTCAGCCTAAAATCACATTGGCCTTGTTAGCTGCCGCAGGACAGAGCCCTGTGGGACCCCACTGGTCACTTCTCTGTTACATGGGTTCCGCCGGTCAATCAGTAACAAATCCATGTAACAGTTACCTTGTCTAGCCCACATTTTACAAGCTTATTTCCAAGAATGTCATGGGGAACTCTGTCAAAGCCTTACTGATATCAAGATATACTATGTCCACAGCACTCCCTTAATCTACCAAGCTGGTAATTTTATCAAAGAATGAGATCAGATTTGCCTGCTCCAGAATGATCTGCTCTAGATTATTTCCTGGTATTGTTATCAGACTAACTGGATGATAATTGTTGGGATCCTCTTTTTTCCCCTTTTTGAAGATGGGGACAACGTTTGTGCTCCTCCAGTCTGCTAGAACTTCTCCTGTTCTCCAGGAGTTCTCAACAATTATTGCCAATGGCTCCGATATTACATTAGCCAGCTCTTTTAATACCCTTGGATGTAGTTCATCTGGTCCTGGAGACTTAAATTCATTTACATTAACAAGGTATTCCTGTACTATCTCTTTATTTATTCTGTGCTGAGTTTCCCCTATTCTGTCCTCTACTCCATTATCCTCAGGTTGAGCACCTTTTTCCTTTTCTGAGAAGACTGAAGCAAAGAAGGTGTTGAGTAATTCTGCTTTTTCTCTGTGTCCTGTTAGCATTTTGTCATCTACTCCACGCAGTGGCCCTATCGTTTCCTTCTTCTTCCTTTTGTTGCGGACATATCCATAAAAGCTCTTTTTATTCTTCTTAACCTCTCTAGCAAGCCTGAGTTCATTTTGTGCTTTAGCTTTTCTGACTTTACCTCTACACATGCTTGCTATTTTTCTGAATTCCTCTTTGGTGATTTCCCCATTTTTCTATTTCTTATACATGCTCCGTTTAAAAGTTAACTCAGGTGAAAGTTCCTTAGTCATCCATCTTGGTTTCTTGAGACATCTCCCATTTTTCTTCCTCATTGGAACTGTTTGAAATGGTGCCTTCAGCATCTCCCTTTTGAGAAAGTCCGACCCGTCTTGAACTCCCTTCTCTTTTAGTATTGCTGACCATGGGATCACCCCCAGTATTTCTCTAAGTTTACGGAAATCAGCTTTCCTAAAGTCTAGAATGCGTGTCTGACTATGCCTGGGTTCTCCTTTCCACTGTATAGCAAACTCCAGGAGAACATAGTCACTTCCACCAAAGGATCCCACCACTTGCACCCCATTAACCAAGTCATCCTTGTTGGTTAGGTTCAGATCTAAAATAGCTGACCTCCTTGTTGCCTCTTCCACCTTTTGGACAATGAAATTGTCTTCGAGGCAAGTAAGGAATGTGCAAGACCTTGAGGAAGTCACCCATCACTACTACATCTCCCCTTTCAGAGTGTGTAGTCATCTGTTTTAGAAAGGCATCGTCCAATTCCTCCATCTGACTTGGGGGTCTCTACCATAACATCCTTGTTGTTTCCCTCCCCTTTAATTTTTATCCAGATGCTCTCCACCTGACTGCCAATATTGATGTCCTGGATCTCTTCACTGTTGTAAATATCTCTGACATATAGTGCTATTCCTCCTCATTTCCCGTTTGACCTATTACTCTTTAAAAGGTTATATCCCTCTATTTATAGATTCCAATCATGAGACTCATCCCACCAGGTTTCAGTGATGCCTATTATATCATATTTGCTTTGTTGTACTGGGAGTTTGAGTTCATCTTGTTCATTCCCCATGCTCTATGCATTAGTGTAGAGACATTTATATGTGTTCCCTTTACTTGCTGCATGTGCAAATATTTTTGCCTCCCACTGTTGGGTCTTTGCACTGTTTGTCTTGTTCCCTCTATGACAGTTTGACTATTTTCTCTACCCCTTTTGCCTTTCAGAACATTGTCTCCCTCCCCTGTATATCTCAGTTTAAAGCCCTCCTGTGATGGTTCCCTTGGGAGCAATGCCCTGTGCGGGGCCCTTACTCTCAGGGAGTCCCTTAAAAGAACTATTTTTCCGCTGCCACCACTCAGTGAATTGTCAATGAACTATATTTCCCAAGCACACACTGAGACTTGCTTGGAAGAGAGATCTAGTTTCCTTTCTTGCTAACCCAAAGCAATCTGTAACCGAGTTAAGGCACGTGTATAGGAGCAAAGAGATAGCAGATGCTTTTAAAAGAAAGAGTTTATTTTAAAGAAATAATATAGAATAGGAAGGTATCACTCATGCCAGGCCTCCTTGCCTTGCAGGTCAGAAAACACAGTTACAAAGATATTCATTTCAGGCAAGCTATTAGGTAAACATAACCAAAAAGACCTAGACGTACTGACTAACACTGTTCCTGAACTACTCACACAATGATGGGATTTGTAGTCCTTGTGGAGTTCTTGGAATCAGGGAGCTGGCTCCTTGCCAACTCTACCTGCATTCCTGAGCCGGTCCTCCGGCTGCTCAGAGGACAAAGACAAGCCTCTGGTTTCCCCAAGCAAAGCCAAGATGGAGAACAAAGGACACATGGTCCTACAGGGGTATTTAAAGCCCTCTCTTGGAATCTTTTGAAACTGCCGCTCTGGCACTGGTGATTGGCCAAGTGAGCCTTACGTCAGCTATGATGCCACAGCTCATTAGCATGTGATGTCATCTCTCATTAGCATGTACCTCCTCCCAGATTAACCCTTTGTAGTTCAGGAGAAGTCCTCAGGTGACTGGGACCAGTCATCACACCTCCTGATCAAATTTTTGAGTCTATTGGCAAAGAAGTTTTTGCCAACTGATGTGAGATGCAACCCATCCCTTGCCAGAGGTCCCTCCTTATGGAACCGCAGCCCATGATCCAAGGATCCATAACGTTCTTGGTGACACCATCTACGGAGCCACCTGTTCACATCCGCCCTTTTCCTCTCCCTTCCTGGACCATGCCCTTCAACTGGCAGAAGAGATGAGATGACAACCTGCGCATCCATCTCTTTCAGCTTCCTACCCAGAGCCTCATAATCCCTTATGATATTCTGAAGGCTGAGCCTTGCAGTATCATTGCTTCCCACATGAACCAAAAGAAAGGGGTAATGGTCAGTAGGCTTGACAAGTCTTTTCAGCCTCTCTGTCACATCACGGATCTCATTCCTCTTGTGACAGAACAGTAGTTTCCATTTTTGTAAGCTGATGAGAACCAAAGGAAACTCACAGGTGCAGCAAGGCTAGAATAAGAAGAGAAAACTTGCTAAAATGAAATAATTAATTTCCTACTTCAAATCCTTTCTAACTGTCCCCAGTCAAAGGAAGTCTCTGCTCAGAAACAAAAGGGAAGGTGGGCCAAGTCCAAGAGTACATACTCTACCCTGCTCTTCTGGAATCTGAGTGGAAATCTACAAACATGAATCACACCATAATACACAGTTCAGTGTCCATACTGAGGACAAAACAAACAAATGCATAGCACATGGAAAGAGTATGAGTCATAATGAAGAACAATGTTCACATTCATACATTTGTCTTGGGCCAGAAGGCACCAGTTACTTTCAGTTTACCTGGATCCTTCACAATTCAGTTATAGATTGGACTGTTCTCAGTAAAATTAACCAAAAGCTGAAAACTTCATCAACAACACAAAACCCTTAATCCTCAGACAAGAAATGCTTTCAGTACACATCTAGGCAATTACCTGCAGGTCTCTCCCCTTCCACAGAGCCCTGGTCAAAGAGGTCTTTGCCTTCTTCCAGATAGGAGACAAGATCTGGTTTGGGATATTCTTTCAAATAAAACAGAGAGATGATAGTTAGTACTCTGTAAAAAATTCTTAGGCATTCTCTATTTGTTCCTTCATACTCAAACATTGCCTGTTCACTCTGATTTCTCCCACCACACCAAAACAAACAAACAAACAAATAACAAACCAACAAAAAGTAGAGATGTGTACACTGGTATATCTCCTGAGCAGACAGGCACTCGCTATTTAGCAACAGCCTCTGGAGCTTGGCAAACAGGTTTAGAAAACAGGGGTGTCTTGTGTGGGTGTTTAGCAGGGGATTTTGAGGATGAAACCCAGAGTTCTGTTTCAGCCCCTACATAAGTCTACTGAATATGGACAGTGAGGGAGCTGCTGCAGTCACCTGCAACAGATGTGGTATGTTTGTGCTCCTGGCTATGGATGTGGCTATGGATAACTTCTCCTAGACCAAGTGCAAGTTAATATCCCTGCTGGTGGAGAAGGTCCAGCAGCTGGAGGTCTGAATATGTACGCTTGAGCATATTAGAGAATAAGAGGTTTTCCTAGACATAGTGGAACAGACAGAGAAAATTTCTGGGGAGGAAGTCATTTCTCATCCCCAGTTCCTGGAGGAATGTGACACACAGAAGTAGGAATACCAGGGATCGTTCTGTGAACTTGCAGCTACAGAACCAATTTTGTGCTCTCCCCTTAACAGGAATGATGAGGAACAGCAGCAGGGTCACTGCTCAGGGAAGGTGCAGGAGACCTTGTTAGAATCAGCACAGGGAATGGCTGTCTTGGAGCAGGCACATTGTGGCCATGGGAAATTAAATGATGAGGGGTGCATAAACAGTGGTTTGTGGACCTGACAAGATGTCTTGGGAAAATATCCATGATATGACAGTGAGGTTGACAAGACCTGTCAAGCCTGCTGACATTACTCCTTCCTTTTGGTCCATAGAATCATAGAGTTGGAAGAGACCACAGGGGCCATCCAGTCCAACCCCCTGCCATGCAGGAAATCACAATCAAAGCATCCCCGACAGATGCCATCCAGCCTCTGCTTGAAGACCTCCAAGGAAGGAGAATCCACTACACTCCGAGGAAGTGTGTTCCACTGTCGAACAGCCCTTACTGTCAGGAAGTTCCTCCTAATGTTGAGGTGGAATGTCTTTTCCTGCAGTTTGCATCCATTGCTTCGGGTCCTAGTCTCTGGAGCAGCAGAAAACAAGCTTGCTCTCTCCTCAATATGACATCCCTTCAAATATTTAAACAGGGCTATCATATCACCTCTTAAACTTCTCTTCTCCAGGCTAAACATCCCCAGCTCCCTGAGTCGTTCCTCGTAGGGCATGGTTTCCAGACCTTTCACCATTCTAGTCGCCCTCCTTTGGACACGCTCCAGTTTTTCAATGTCCTTTTTGAATTGTGGTGCCCAGAACTGGACACAATATTCCAGGTGGGGCCTGACCAGAGCAGAATATAGTGGCACTATGACTTCCCTTGATCTAGACACTATACTTCTATTGATGCAGCCTAAAATCACATTGGCCTTGTTAGCTGCCGCATCACATTGATACTGAACCAATGATACTGCAAGGAACATCCTTCAAAATATCAAGAGGGATTATGAGACTCTGGTAGGAAACTGAAAGTGTTAGATGTATAAGTTGTTATCTTATCTCTTCTCCTAGTTGAAAAGCATAGTCCAGAAAGGGAGAGGAAAACAGTGCAGGTGAATAACTGGATCTGCACATGGTGCCATTGAGAACAATTTGGATTCTTGGACTATGGCCTGTGGTTTAAGGAGAGGGTACTTCTGGCAAGGGATGGATTGCACCTCACACCAGTAAGAAGAAATGTTTCTTCCGACAGTCTCAAAAATTTGATCAGGAGGCTTTAAATTGAGTTATGTGGAGGAAGAAGGCAATATTCTAGGGAGCACAAGTTCATCAAGGACTGGGGATAACAGCCAAAAAGTTATAGAAAGAACAAGGCAAATAGTGCAAGGACCAAACATTGAGAGGGGCATCCCATTGTCTTATATGTCTCTACACTAATGCACAGTGCATGAGAAATAAATAAGATGAATTTCCAGCACAGCAAACGAAATATAATAATAATAATAAAAATTTTATTTATATACCGCTATTCCAAGGATCACAGTGGTGCACAGTAAGAGATAAAAAACAGTTAAAAACATCACAAACCCCAGTACCCCCAGAAAATAACAACAATTAACAATAACAACAATAGACAACCGAACAGCTCCCCATACAAATGGCTGTGTAGAATGGAATACAACATAACACTGCCAAGGGGAAAAGAATGACAGACAAGGCTCATGGGGGAAAAGCCTGGCGGAACAAGAAGGTCTTTAAATCCTTCTTAAAAACATCAAGGGAGGAGGAAGTATGGAGCTCATTGGGGAGGGAGTTCCAGAGATGTGGGGCTGAAATAGAAAAAGCCCTCCGAATTGATACATAACGAGCATCTGGAACTCTTAATAGATGTCTCTCACCCGATCTGAGTGTGCGGGGCGGATTATATGATAGAATAGGCATCACTGAAAGCTGGTGGGATAAGTCTCATGATTGAAATATAGTAATAGAGGGTATAATTTTTTAAAGAGCAAAAGGCCAAATAGGAAAGAAGGAGAAGTAGCATTATATGTCAGGGACGTTTACACCTGTGAAGAGGTCCAGGACTTAAATCCTTAAAGCCAGGTGCACAGCATCTGGATAAAAATTCAAGAGGAAAGAAACAACAGGCATGTTATTGTGGGAGTCTACTACAGCATTGGACGATAGCTTTCTAGAACAGATGACTGCACACTCAAAAAGGAGAGATGTGGAGCCAAAACAGACGACAGAAGTAATCCACCTTGAGACCACGTTAACTGCCCTGGCTCAATACTAGGAAATTGTGGGCACTGTAGTTTTGTGTGACATTGAGTGTTCTTTGTCAGAGAGTTGCAGTATCATAATGAACTGCAGTTTCCTAAATTCTCAGTTAAAGTAAATCATAGAATCATAGAGTTGGAAGAGACCACAAGGGCCATCCAGTCCAACCCCTGCCATGCAGTGTCAAGCTGGACTATTTCTGCAGTCTGTTTTGGCCCGAAGTAGTTGTGGATGACTATAATTATGCTAATATTTGCTGGAAGTCAAACTAAGTCAAAAATGGATGGTCCAGCAAATTCTTGACTTACCTGGAAGACAATTAAACTGTTGAAAAGGTGGAAGGTACCAAAAAAGCCCTTTTATTGTTCTTAACCTCTCTAGCAAGCCTAAGTTCATTCTGCACTTTAGCTTTTCTGACATTATCCCTAAACATTAGCTTTTCTGACTTTACTTCCTAAACAATAGGAAGATACATCTTGACAGTAAGTGCTGTTCGGCAGTGGAACACTCTCCCTTGGAGAGTGGTGGAGTCTCCTTCTTTGCATTTTGTTTTAACAGAAGCTGGAGGGCCATCTGCCAGGGGTGCTTTGATTGTGTATTCCTGCATGGCAGGGGGTTGGATTGATCTCTTCCATCTGTATGATTCGATGATGATACAGCTGTAGAATATTTAATGGCCTGAGACACCTGTGTTTGCCAAACTCATCCTCAATGCTCAGCAATAAATTTAATATCTGCCGCCTCTGGAGTCTTAGCGGCTTGTTTGTCTTTCATTAATTGCAACAGGAGATATGAAAGGCCTGGATGTGTCCTCACTGACCACTAGACTATACAGTGGAAAATGCCTCAAACAGGATTCGTTTCCATAAGGATCAATCCCCTGAAGGAAAAAGGTGTCCTTACCCAGAGAGGCCACATGGCCATAAATCTCCAGCATGACATCCTTGTAGAGAGCCCTCTGGCCTGGTTCCAGGAGGTCCCACTCCCCCTTGGTGAAATACACAGCCACCTCCTCGAAGGAGATCAGAGGCTGAAAAAGAGAAAACAACAGCACTTTACCAATCATAAATAATGTCTTCTTAATATGATTCCATCTAGACAGAAACATTCACTCTACTCAACCCACTGTCGAAAAGGGTTGAATGAAGGAAGTATAATTTGAAAAATCGGCTGAGATCTTACGTTGGTATTGCATTGTTTAAATCTACACAAGTGGAGCATGTATGTACAACATCATGTAAATCAACAGCACTCTATAAATAAAGTTTAATAACAATTATAATAATACTGTCCTGATTAGGATATGCAACTCTTGTGGAGAATGGCAACATTGTATAACTGAACAAAGATACCAAACGGGCAACTGAATGCACAACAAAATGCATTACCATAGAGTTGGAAGAGACCATAAAGGCCATCCAGTCCAACTCCTTCCATCCAGGAAGAAACAGTAAAAACACTCCCATCCAGCCTCTGTTTAAAAACAGCCTCCAAAGAAGAAGACTCTAATGCACTCCAAAGCAGCAATGTATTTCACTGTGAAGCAGCTACTACTCTCAGGAAATTACTCTTAAGATTTGTGAGGAATCTCTTTTCCTGTCATTTGAATCCACTACTCTGTGTCTGAGTCCCTGGAACAGCAGTAAACAAGGTTTCTCCATTCTCAATACGCCATCTCTTCAGATATTTAAACATGACTACCATGTCACCAGTCCTAGGAAATTATCACACTAGGTCCTAATGCAGCAACAATTGTGGAAATGAAAAGAAAAAGAAACAATAGGATTATAGCGCTCTTTATTTTCACACTTTTGCGCTTTCACATGAAAACACAACTCCAAACATCTAGAATTGAATGACTGCTTCTAGACATATCAACAACTGATTCAATGTTACATGGGAATGGACTGTTGAGTGCATGTGCCATTTCCATTTTAAATTTCCTGTGATGGCTGATGCTCTCAGAATCCATTTAAATATTAAATAGCCCTGGCTGCCTGCAGTCACTTGTAAATACAAAGATCTCTGATTGGTCTTCTCAGAAACCATTTAAATTTTAAATAGACCTGGCTGCAGCCCACAGCCACTTCTAAATACAAAGATCCAGGGCTGGTCCTGTAGCCATTCAAACTTTACATTGTTCTGGCTCTTCAAAATGCCAAATGAAGAGTGATTGCCTTTTGACCCTGGCTATCATGTTTCAATCACAGTATTGTTAAGGCTATTCATGGGATGGCCTGAAAATAGTTTGTTCCACTTTAGTTGCTGGATCATCCTGGGAGAAGTCAAGATTTTGTGTGATGTCATCTGAAAATCTTATGTGCATTTCCACAATTATCCCGGGATTTTGCCTTTTTTGTCCTCCCCCCTCCCCCTCCCCCATAATCTCCTTAGTCTTTTCTATCCTCAAGATGGAAAGCAAGTGCTTTCAATCCTCAAGAGAAACAAGTCATGCCAGACAAATCTTATCTCTTTTTCTGATAAAATTATCAGCTTGTTAGATGAAGGGAATGCAGTGGATATAGCATATCTTGATTTCACTAAGGCCTTTGACAAGGTTTCCCATGACATTCTTGCAAACAAGCTTGTAAAATGTGGGATAGACAAGGCAACTGTTACATGGATTTGTAATTGGATGACTGGCCAAAGCCAAAATGTGCTGAACAATGACTCCTTTTCATCCTGGAGAGAAGTGACCAGTGGGGTCCCACAGGGCTCTGTCCTGGGCCCAGTGCTATTCAACATCTTTATCACAGAATCATAGAATCGTAGAGTTGGAAGAGACCGCAAGGGCCATCCAGTCCAACCCCCTGCCATGCAGGAAATCACAATCAAAGCACCCCCAACAGATGGCCATCCAGCCTCTGCTTAAAGACCTCCAAGGAAGGAGAATCCACTGCACTCCGAGGGAGTGCATTCCACTGTCGAACAGCCCTTACTGTCAGGACGTTCTTCCTAATGTTGAGGTGGAATCTCTTTTCCTGGAGCTTGCATCCATTGTTCCGGGTCCTGTTCTCTGGAGCAGCAGAAAACAAGCTTGCTCCCTCCTCAATATGACATCCTTTCAAATATTTAAACAGAGCTATCATATCACCTCTTAACCTTCTCTTCTCCAGGCTAAACATCCCCAGCTCCTTTAGTTGTTCCTCATAGGGCAAAGTTTCCAGACCTTTCACCATTTTAGTCGCCCTCCTCTGGACACGCTCCAGTTTCTCAATGTCCTTTTTGAATTGTGGTGTCCAGAAATGGACACAATATTCCAGGTGGGGCCTGACCAGAGCAGAATATAGTGGCACTATGACTTCCCTTGATCTAGACACTATACTTTTATTGATACAGCCTAAAATTGCATTGGCCTTGTTAGCTGCCGCATCGCACTGTTGACTCATGTTCAACTTATTGTCTACTTGGACTCCTAGATCCCTTTCACATGTACTTTCATTCAGCCATGTGTCTCCCATCCTATATCTCTGCATTTCATTTTTCTGCCTTAAGTGCAGTACCTTACATTTCTCTGTGTTGAATTTCATTTTGTTAGCTTTGGCCCAGCTTTCTAGTCTATTCAGATCATTTTGAATGTTGATCCTGTCCTCTGGAGTATTAGCTATTCCTCCTAATTTGGTGTCATCTGCAAATTTGATAAGTATGCTCCCAATTCTGTCATCCAGGTCATTGATAAAGATGTTGAATAGCACTGGGCCCAGGACAGAGCCCTGTGGGACCCCACTGGTCACTTCTCTCCAGGATGAAAAGGAGCCATTGTTGAGCACCCTTTGGGTTCGCCCAGTCAACCAATTACAAATCCATGTAACAGTTACCTAGTCTAGCCCACATTTTACAAGCTTGTTTGCAAGAATGTCAGGGGGAATCTTATCAAAGGCCTCACTGAAATCAAGATATACTATATCCACAGCATTCCCTTCATCTACCAAGCTGGTAATTTTATCAAAGAAAGAGATCAGATTTGTATGGCATGACTTGTTTCTCTGAAACCCGTGTTGACTTTTAGTGATTATGGCATTGCCTTCTAGATGTTCACAGACTCTCTGTTTAATGATCTGCTCCACAATCTTTCCTGGTATTGATGTCAGACTAACTGGACGATAATTGTTGGGATCCTCTCTTTTCCACTTTTTGAAGATGGGGACAATGTTTGCCCTCCTCCAGTCTGCTGGGATTTCTCCTGTTTTCCAGGAGTTTTCAAATATGATTGCCAATGGCTCGGATATTACATTTGCCAGTTCTTTTAATACCCTTGGATGGAGTTCATCTGGTCCCGGAGACTTAAATTCATTTAGATTAATAAGGTGTTCCTCTACTATCTCTTTACTTATTCTGTGCTGAAATTCCCCTATTCTGTCCTCTGCTCCATTATCCTCAGGTTGAGCACCCTTTGCCTTTTCTGAGAAGACTGAGGCAAAGAAGGTGTTGAGTAATTCTGCCTTTTCTCTGTCCTCTGTTAGCATTTTGCCATCTTCTCCACGCAGTGGCCCTACCATTTCCTTCTTCTTCCTTTTACTGTGGACATATCCAAAAAAGCCCTTTTTGTTGTTCTTAACCTCTCTAGCAAGCCTGAGTTCATTCTGCGTTTTAGCTTTTCTGACTTTACCCCTACATAGGATCGCTATTTCTTTGAATTCCTTTTTTGTGATTTCCCCCTTTTTCCATTTCTTATACATGTTCCATTTCAAACTTAGCTCCGTTGAAAGTTCCTTAGTCATCCATCCTGGTTTCTTGAGACACCTCCGGTTTTTCTTTCTCACTGGAACTGTTTGAAATTGTGCCTTCAGTATCTGTCTTTTGAGAAAGTCCCATCCGGCCTGAACTCCCTTCCCTTTTAGTATTTCTGACCACGGGCTCACCCTCAATACTTCTCTAAGTTTACTGAAATCTGCTCTCCTAAAGTCTAGAATGCATGTTTGACTATGCCTGGCTTCACCTTTCCATTGTATAACAAACTCCAGGAGAACATGGTCACTTCCACCTAATGATTTAGATGACAGAACTGGGGTCATGCTCATCAAATTTGCAGATGACACCAAATGAGGAGGAATAGTTAATACTCCAGAGCACAGGATCAAAATTCAAAATGACCTGAATAGACTAGAAATCTGGGCCAAAGCTAACAAAATGAACTTCAACAGGGAGAAATGTAAGGTACTACACTTAGAGCAGAAAAATAAAAAGCACAGATATAGGATGCGGGACATCTGTCTGAATGAAACTACGCTTGAAAGGGATCTGGGAGTCGAAGTAGACCACAAATTGAACATGAGTCAACAGTGCGATGCGGCAGCTAACAAGGTCAATGCAATGCATCAATAGAAGTATAGTGTCTAGATCAAAGGAAGTCATAGTGCCACACTATTCTGCTTTGGTAAAGCCCCACCTGGAATATTGGATGTTCCAAAACTGGAGCGTGTCCAAAGGAGGGCAACTAAAATGGTGATGGGTCTGAAAACCATGTCTTTCATTAATTAATCCTATGAGGAACAATTTAGGGAGCTGGGGATGTTTTGTCTGGAGAAGAGAAGGTTAAGAGGTGATATGATAGCCCTGTTTAAGTATTTGAAGGGATGTCATATTGAGCTTGTTTTCTGCTGCTCCAGAGTAGCAATGGAGCAATGGCTGCAAGCTACAGGAAAAGGGATTCCACCTCAACATTAGGAAGAACTTCCTGACAGTAAGGGCTGTTCAACAGTGGAATACACTCCTTCAGAGTGTAATGGCGTCTCCTTCCTTAAACAGAAGCTGGATGGCCATCTGTCGGGGATGCTTTGATTGAGAGTTCCTGAATGGCAGGAGGTTAGACTGGTCTCCTCCAAGTCTATGATTCTATGATTCAATATGACATCTCTTCAAATATTTATAGATGGCTATTATGTCACCACTTAACTTTCTCTTCTCTAGGATAAACATACCCAGATGTCTCAGCCATTCCTGGTAGATCATGGTTTCCACATCTTTCCATATTTTGGTCATCCTCTTTTGAATTTGCTCCAGCTTGTCCACAGCTTCTTGAATTGTGGTGCCTAAAACTGAACACAGGCCCATCGATGCAAAAATGTGCCAGAGCATGTAGAAGAGTACCATAACCACTTCTGAAACCTTGGACCGAATGCAGATGTTCCACACCAGACCAAGCCATCCCATGGCTTTCATAGAGGAAGCTATACAGGGCAGAGAGACCAGTATCGCTCCGGTTCTATTTGCTTTGCCTTTTCTGGACCTCAAATAGTTTAGTTGGACATATTATTTCATAGCAGATTTCTTACCTGGTTCTCTAGAGATCTTGCAGTGCCCAAACTATAGGCAACCGGGCCCTCCAGGGCAGATCTTTCCCTTTCACTCTGAAGAAGAGAGGATCCCAATCTGGCCTCTGAAGCCATTGTGCCACCTGGCAAAGAAGACAGGAGAGAAAGGAAGACTGAATGAGACTATTTCTGCATTTCCACATGCACAAAAGAAAAAGGAGAATCGGAATCTGGGTAATGTTGAGAAGTGGTGACTTTGTGCATTCTTGGAGGGATTATGGGTAAACTGGTGCAATTTCCACACATTTGGCATTCAGGGCTCCAAGCTCTTTCCTTTTTCTTTTTTAGAGGGCAGCTCCAGACTTTTGTCTCTGCCACTGAAACCCCCGAGGAGCCCTGTGACATTCTCTTGGAGTTATGTCCAATAATGTGGACATACAGCATTGCAACCTGAGATTTATACTGCACCCAAATCACAGGCTCTGAGAATTGTGTATAATAAAATCAGTTAACCCAGTTAAATAATATAAAACAGTGTAAAAGAGAAAATTAAATAGGCTAAAGGTATATGAAACCACTTAAGAAGATAAAGCAAGGCAATCCAAACTGGTGAGGAAAGTTTTAAAGAATTTAAAGCCCTTACATATATTTAGCTTTGGGTAGAAGGCTTCTCTGGAGGGGGGACAGAGTGAAACAGTGGCATTTGAGATGGTCATGACTAAGGAGATTGCATGGGACTGAGTTCCAAGAAAATGGGGATAGGACTCTTCAGATGATGAGGGGAAATGGAGAAGAACAAAGTGGTAGCAGCAGGTTTTCTTTTCCTTTTCTAGAAAGCCCAAATTCCTCCCTGTTTTATGGCAACTTGCTCCCAGGAAAATGCATACAGGATTTCAGCCTAATATGGCTGGCTTTCAAAATATTGAGGGAAATGGAGAAGAGCAAAGCAACAAGAGGCTCCCTCCTTATTTTACAGGGACTGGCAGACATAGAATTAGAATTCAGAGATCTCCAAATGCCTCTCAGGACACAGACCTTAGTCGATAGGAAAGTTCCTGCTGCCAACTTTTTTTCAGCTAGTGCCAAAAGGGCTCTTCCTCCAAATAAAGTGCAAGCAGGATTTCAGCACAAAGTTTGCCTTTCAAAGGAAAAAAAAGCCCCGCAATATACAAATCCCTTCCTATTCTACAGTGAATTATTATTATTATTATTATTATTATTATTATTATTAATCACTTACCAAGGATAGTTCTTGTAGGGTGTGGGGGAAGAACTCCTAGAAAAGTGTTGCCCAGATTTGGGGGGAAGGAGCCCCTGCAGATGGAGGAGGAGGAAGAGAAAGCAGGAGGCAGAGGAGGCTTTGGAGGCTGGCTCAGGCTCTGGGATGCTGGGGGACAAGAGGGATCCCTTTGGGGGGAGGAGTGTAGGACACCAGGACTAGGGCTCCTCCTACCTCCCTCCTCTCCCTCCACCCCACAAAACACACTGCCACTGGAGGGTGCCCTCCCAGCTCCTTCTCTCCTGCTGAGGGTGTCTTCCTACAAGACAAAATGGGATTGGCCTAGATGGCCCTTGGGGGATGTCTTCCCAGTTCATGATACTATGGTCCTCCCCTTGGCCGCTCTCTCTGTCTCTCCCCTTCTTACCTCTCTATGCTCTTATCTCTTTTGGGACTGAAGGGAGGCAATTCCTCCTCCCCTTCCCAAAGATTTCCCAAAGACCATCAGCCTGTGCTCCATAGATTCCAGCAAAGGCTTTGGTTGTGGAGGAGATCACTAAAAGCTATGGACTGCTCTTAGGGAAATGGATGCAGCTCACCATCTGGTTGCCCTGAGGCCTAAACCTGGACTCAGGACTAGAAGCAGGGTAACCAGACATCCTTCTTTCTCAGGACATGTCCTCCATTTCAACCTTCTGTCCAGGAGGAATGTCAAAAGCTCCATTTGGAGCATGGCTAAGCACCATGGATTTCTATGTACAGGAGTGTCCTCCCTTTCTTCTTGAATGTCCTACATTTGGCGGTTCCTTGTCCTCCTTTGCAGTTGGGACATCTGGCTAGTCGTGTGAGTTGTTGTGTTTATCTCCCATGTCTTGGCTGGTTGGAAATCAGAGTGCCTCTGAGCATAAGCAAAGTGCCTAATGATACCCAGGAGCAATGGCTTGGCTCTTGTTTGGGTGCCTCTCCTTTTCCGACCACTGAGCAGCCAATGCCAGTCTGGATCTCCCAAGCTTGACTCAGGCTTGCATCCTTCCGAGGTCGCTAAAATGAGTACCCAGACTGTTGGGGGCAAATTAGCTTACTTGCTGTTCACCGCTATGATCTTTGGAATAGCGGTATATAAATAAAACAAATTATTATTAATTATTATTATATTGTGCCAGAACCCATCTGGATCTGCAGTCTGCCAATGGGGCCAAGGGGGAGGATGCTCCTCAGAAAGGCCTGGAAAGGGATGTGGGTCTGCCTGGGAAGGGACTCTGTGGGGTGGCCTTTTCATTGGTAACAAGAAGCCCAAGCTTCCAAAAGACACTTTGTGGAAACAGTGGCACATAGCAAGGATAAGACCACAACAAAATGTCTCTGCTGGGAAGCACAGCTAGGAAAGAACTAGAGAAGATCCTAGAGAGTAAAGGCATGCAGCCTTTCCATGGCTGGGCTTGGATCAAGCCATAGTACTCCTCTGAGGCTGAGAGAGTGTGACTTGCCCAAGGTCACCCAGTGGGCTTCCATGGTTGAGCTGCGATTGGAACCCTGGTCTCCAGAGTCACAGTTATGGGCTTCCTCTGAGGCTGAGAGAGTGTGACTTGCTCATGGTGACTTGCTCAGTGTGCTTCCGTGGCTGAGCTGGGATTTGAACCCTAGTCTCCAGAGCTTTTGATGTGGGGTTGGCAGACTCACTTTATTCAGAGGGCATGTGTCATGGCCTTCCTCTGAGGCTGAGAGTGTGTGACTTGCTCAAAGTGACTTGCTCAGTGGGTGGATAGCCATCTTTCAGGGATGCTTTCACTGTGAGTTCCTGCATGGCAGAATGGGTTTGGGGCCAGCCCTTGGGGTCTTTTCCAACTTTAAGAATCTATTATTCTGTTTCCATGGCTGGGCTTGGATTGGAACTCTGGTCTCCAGTGTTCTAGTTCAACGCTGGGTCTTCAAATCAAATGCTATGCTCTGGGACAGGGGTAGGCAAGCTCTTTGAGCCAGGGGCCAGGTTGCTGTCCCTCATACAACTGGGGGGCCGAAGCCAAAAAGTAAATAAATAAATATTTTTTTTAAAAAAAATAATTAAATAAATAAACTGGGACAAATGTAGGACAAAATTTTCAAATGGAGGACACTTATTAAAAAATGGGGGACACGCAAAAAAATTTGCTGATTTAAAAAAAATGTTAATATAAATGCATGTTTCGGAGGCTTCTATAGACAATTGCCCACCGCTTACCCCCCTTGCCCGCCTCCTCCTGATAGGCCTAAGGCCCCACGCCCTCACGCGAGAGGCCAAAGGCTCCGGCGGCAATCGGCAGCAGGACCGGGTGGGGGCCAGTCCCAAGGCCTTGCCAGGCCGCATCCGGCCCGCAGGCCACAGGTTGCCTACCCCTGCTCTGGGAGGTTTGGCCAGATTTTTTCAGTAGGGGTCTACTATGCCTTTCCTCTGAGGCTGAAGTTCACCCAGGGAGCCACTAGCCTGCCTGGCCTCAGGAGGGGAAGGCAGCACTGAGAGCCTGCCCTGGTGAGATATAGATGGAAGAAGACCCATTTGCTGCTGCACAAGGGTTTTTTGGACTTTTCAAGGTCAAGAAGTTGTGCTTCAGTGGGAGACTTTAATGCTTCTGAAACTTTTCTGCTCCGTGGTGCTCTACCTCTTTGATCCTTATTTTTATTCTGAGCCCAGAAAACCCAGAGCAGAGCAGTTCATCTATAGACCCAGCATTGAACTAGGACACTGGAGACTAGGGTTCAAATCCCAGTTCAGCCATGGAAACAGAATCTATGAAGCACAGGCTATTGGTCTTTGGGAAAGGGGAAGGGGGAGTGTCTCCCTTCAGTCCTAAAAGGGTTAAGAGCATAGAATTCAGCTTCCTAGAGAGGTAGGAAGGAGAGGGAGGGAGGTCCAAGGGGTGGACCATAGTAGCATTGAATCCTAGAGTTGGAAGAGACCACCCCCAAGGGCCATCCAGTCCAGCCCCTTCTGCCTTGGAGGAAGGCACCATCAGCAGGAGAGAAAGCGCTGGGGGGGGGGGACCCTAAAGTCTGCCTTGTGGGGTGGAGGGAAAGGAGAGAGGTAGTAGGAGCTTCTTGTAGTGTCAAGCAGGCCTCCCACCAAAGGGATCCCTTCTTCCCCAGGAGCCAAAAGGCCATCAAACCCTCCTCTGCCTCCCTCTTTTTCCTTCCCTCTAACATCTGCAGGGGCTCCTTACCCTCAAATCTGGGGCAAAACTGCTAGATCTCTTGCAAAACGTTCCTGGAAGTACATCCCCAGCAAACCTACAAGAACTATCCTTGGTGAGTGACTAATAATGATAATAATACACAGTAAGATAGGAAAGGGGTTTGTATATTTAGGGAGGGGATTGTTGCATATGCAGTTGTATTTGTATTGGCTTTGTTCTCCATTTTTGTACTCTTGTATTTTGAGAGGCAACCTTTACGCAGAGATCCTAGATGCACTTTCTTTGGAGTAAGTAAAGGCCGATGGTTGTTGGGCTGGATGGCCCTTCTTGAGGTCTCTTCTAGCTCTGTTGTTCGCTATGTAAAGAGATCTTGTAGCACCTTTGAGTCTATAACTTTCCAACTTTCATCATGATGTTATGGCTGCATATTTCATGACATATTTTTTTGCATTAATTTACACTTTTATAGTATTGTTTTAACTTTATTATAGTAATATTTTATTAATTTTATAATCTTGTTTGTGGTTTTAGAGTGTGTGCCATAGGCAGGCTTTGTTTCTATTTTGGATCATTGTTTTCTCTCCTTTGTAAAGCACTATGTAAAGCTTATGGCACTATACAAATAAAGGTAGTAATAATAATAATAGTAACCAAATTACTTTCATTAAAAAACACTCCTCTTTTTAAAAAAATGTTTTTTTAAAAGCCAAAACCCTGGCTGTTATCACTATTTTCTAGCCCCTTACTGGAGCAACAAGGACTGTTTCAATTTAAAATTTTAAACTTGAACAGCAGTTGTTTATTGTTAGACCAGTATCCAGTGTCAGTTGCTTCTTTTTAATCCCTTTATTTTATAGTGCAAGAAATGTTGTTCAGAGACAAATCCTTCAGATAACCCTAAGTCAGTGATGGTGAACCTTTTAGAGGCCGGGTGCCCAAACTGCAACCCCAAATCCACTTATTTATTGCAAAGTGCCATGTCCCTTTGGGTTTCTAGTAACAAACTCTGTGCTGGGGCGATGTGCCCACAGAGAGGGCTCTGAGTGCCACCTCTGGCACGCGTGCCATAGGTTCGCCATCACTGCCCTAAGTTCAACCAATGCATCTGAGGAAGCAGACTTTAGTCTACAAAAGCTCAAGTGGCCAAATTCTTTCTTTCACTACATAGAGAGACAGGCTGAAATAAAGAAGTTCGCAGCAGGAGCTTTCCTAGACTTCACTCTGTTTCCTCAGATCCATTTGGCGATCCCTGAATTTTATAATTCTATGATTGCCATTCCCTATAAAAATAAGGAGGGATCCTCTTGCTGTTTTGTTTGTCTCCATTTCTCCCAATGTTTTGAAAGCCGGCCATTCAGCTGAAATCCTGCATGCACTTTCCAGGGAGTAAGTCCCTATAAACCAGGGAGGAATTGGGGCTTTCTAAAATCAAAACAGCCCTGCTGCGAATGCTGCTTTGTTCTTCCTCTCCTCCATCCTCTGGAGAGACCCAGGCTGCAGCCCTCTCCCCATTTTCCTGGAAGTACGTCCCATGCGATCTGTTGGCCATGACTATGAAGGTGAGTCCCACTCACCCAACTGTCTTCCTATTGTGGCAGCAGCCCCAGGGGTTTTGTCATCCCTCCGCTGCCACCAAATTGTCAGGCGCACTTTTACTGTTTCTGTTGGGGCAGCCCAAAGGAATTTTTCTATTCCCTCGCTGTCACCAATTTATTACAGGCCTTTTTAAAAATCTCTCTACTTTGTTTTAAAATGCTTTATGTTGGTAGTGTGGATATACTGTATGCTGAGACTGCAGATAAGTTTTCAGCAGATGTTTCAAACAATAATTATGTGTGAATAAGACGTTTGTTACTCCATGTATTTCTGTTACTTGTTTCACTTGGGAGTTTCACTTTCTGAGTCCCAACTTTGTTACAAGTAGAGTTTCCTTTACACCATTCTCCTCAGAGAATAAAGAGTGACTGGTATACCAAGGACCTCACACAATCCTTCTTCTGGCTCACTTTCCTTGAACCTAATTAATAAACCTGCCTCTCTGGCTATCTCTCTCCCGCAGGACATTTCTCTACATTGACTCCCTCACTTGGAGTTCTGTGTGGGTTTTAAGTCCCTCACTTCTGGACTTTAACCTCATTCCTCTCTGGAGCCTTCACAACGACTCTCTCTCTTTAGACTTAACTGAAACCTTATCTGGCTTCCAACTGTCAGTAAGGCCTGTTACAGACTGTCAAAATAAAGCTGCTTCGGGTCTCTTTGGAGGTATGCTGTTTAAATGATGCATGCATCCTAAGAATCTGTAAGCTGCACCAAAGCTGCACTCCAGTGCTTAGGAATGGAGTGTGGCTTTGGTGCGACCTCCGGACTCTTAGGACCCTTGCATCATTTAAATAGCATACCTCCAAAGAGACCCGAAGCAGCTTTATTTTGGCAGTCTGTAACAGGCCTAACTGACTATTTATCCTCCCCAGCCTTCAATTTGATTGGCTGTCGCCAGCTCAAATTCTATTGGCTGTTGCTAAGGCTCACCCTATTCTACAACTGTCCCTCTCCGGACTTTACATGGAACCCAGAGTTGCTGCATGTTTTACCAAAATCCCTGGAATGCCTCTCATATTACCCTGAATATTAAGTCAAAATCCCCGGAAAGTTCCCATAATGTTAAAATGGTGGATCTTTTGCAAATAAATGTAACACTAATTGAATAAAAAATAATTGTAACTTATTTCAACTCTCAAAATTACCACTGAACCAAACAATGAATCTTTCGGTCCTTCTAATACTTTTAAGATATTTATTTTGACATGAAGGGGGTCCAGGAAGCTTTGTGCCAAATAGAAACGTTAGGCTGCAACCACACTGCAGAAATAATCCAGTTTGACACCACTTTAACTGCCCTGGCTCACTAATATGGAATCCTGAGAATGGTAGTTTTGTGAGAAAGAGCTCTGGTGCCACAATAAACTACAATTCCCATGCCTCTGAGAAAGTACGCTTAAGTCTAGGAAAGCTCATGCTGCCAACATGTGCAACGCCAGGTCTATTAATAACAAGACCCACATCCTCCATGACCTCTTGGAGGACTCTAAGTGTGACCTGGCTTGCATTACCGAGACCTGGCTGGGGCCTGAAGGGGATGTGGTGTGGGCTCAGGCCCTGCCTGTCGGGTTCTCGGTGAAGGACCAGCGTAGGTTAGGTGGGCGGGGGGGGTGTGGCCTTGGTACATAGGAACACCGTGTCCCTCACCAGGAACCACCTCCGACAGACCACCTATATCGAGTGTATTTACCTGACCCTAAAGGCTAGGGACAGTCTAGGGATTCTGTTGGTGTACCGGCCACCCCGTGCATTAGTGGACTCCCTTAACGAGCTGACACAGCTGGTTGCTGAGCTGATGTTGGAGACGCCCAGGCTTCTTGTCCTGGGTGACTTCAACATCTCCCTCACGGCCAGCTCTGTTCCATCTGGTGCGGCTCGGGAATTCATGGAGACCATGGCGGCCATGGGCCTGTCTCAGCTGATACAGGGTCCCACGCATTGTGCGGGTAATACTCTCGATTTGGTCTTCTGTTCGGAGGCGGAAAATCCGTGGGTGGAAATAGCTGATATTTCCCCCTTGTCATGGACGGATCATTTCCTGGTAGAGGTGATAATCAAGGCTTCTACCCAGATCCCCCCTGGGGGTGGTGGACCGGTTAGGATGGTCCACCCTCGAAGGCTGATGGAACCTGAGAGGTTCCAAGAAGCCTTAGAGGGGTTCACGGCTGGAAATGACGACGACTCTGTTGATGCCCTTACTGGCATCTGGAATGCCGGTCTTTCTGGGGCTATACACAGAATCGCTCCCAAGCGCCCTCTCAGACCCGCTTCCAAACGCAAGCCCTGGTACACAGAAGATCTCCGGGCAAAGAAGCGGGCTCTGCGACGGCTAGAGTACCGTTGGCGGAAACACCTTCGCTTAAGCGACAAGACTCTCCTAGACCGACTGTTAGAGGACTATGGAGAGGCAATACGAGCAACAAAGAATTCGTTCTATGGTGCTCGCATTGCGTCCGCGGAGTCACGTCCAGCAGAGTTGTTCAGGGTGGTCAGGGAGCTAACTCAACTCCCTCCTGCCCTGAACCAGATCCTTGAACCTTCTAAGGCCTGCTGTGACTTGTTCAATGACTTTTTCGTGGATAAAACTTCTCGTATAAGCGAAGGTCTGAACGCCGACATTATGGCAGAACCTAGGGTAGAAGTGTCCGGAGCCTCCGTAGACTGTATTATTCTGGATCAGTTCGAGTCGGTGAGTACCGAGGATGTGGACAAGATCCTCGGAAGTGTTCGGAAAACAACCTGCTCTCTTGATCCCTGTCCCTCATGGTTAGCGGCCCAGGGGGGACCGGCGGTGACACTCTTGTTACGCCGGATAATAAATACATCTTTCAGGGATGGGCGATTTCCATCGGATCTTAAATTGGCCATAGTAAGACCGATCCTAAAAAAGCCCTCCCTTGACCCCCTGGTTCATAATAATTATCGGCCGGTGTCGCTGCTACCATTCTTGGGGAAGGTGATTGAGAGGGCGGTTGCGATTCAGCTTCAGGCGGTCTTGGATGAAACGGATTATCTGGACCCATTTCAAACTGGCTTCCGGGCGGGTCATGGGGTTGAGACGGCCATGGTCGCCTTGGTCGATGATCTCCGTCTGGGCATTGACAGGGGAAGCGTGTCCCTGTTGGTGCTCTTGGACATCTCAGCGGCTTTCGATACCATAGACCATGGTATCCTTCTGGGGCGCCTGGCTGAGGTGGGAATCGGGGGCACTGCGCTCCAGTGGTTCCGTTCCTACCTCTCTGGGAGGTCCCAGATGGTGCAGCTGGGGGACGTGTGCTCCAGTGAGCGGGCCCTCAAAACTGGGGTCCCTCAAGGAGCCATTCTGTCCCCCATGCTATTTAACATTTACATGAAACCGCTGGGAGAGATCATCCGGAAACATGGGGCGCGGGGTTATCAGTACGCTGATGACACCCAAATTATTTTCTCTATGTCTCCGACTGATGCAGTGACCGGGGATGGCGTCTCCCCCCTCGTGGCCTGTCTGGAGTCAGTAATGGGCTGGATGAGGGAAAACCGACTCAAACTTAATCCAGAGAAGACGGAGGTACTAGTGATAGGTTCCCCTGGTCCAGGAATGACGGTGGTTCCACCTGTCCTGAATGGGGTCACGCTCCCCGTGAAGGACTCCGTGCGCAGTCTGGGGGTGCTTCTTGACTCTTCCCTTCACCTGACTGCTCAGGTGAATGCGACAGTCAAGAGCACCTGTTATCAGCTTCGGCTGATTCGCCAGCTGCGCCCATACCTGGCCCAGAGGGACCTTGAAACTGTTGTACACGCTCTGGTAACTTCGAGACTGGATTTCTGTAATGTACTCTACATGGGGCAACCCTTATATCTAACTCGGAAGCTGCAATTGGTGCAGAACATGGCAGCACGGCTGGTCACTGGCGCTCCCAGGACCAGCCATATAACACCCGTGCTTAAAGATCTCCATTGGCTGCCCATTCGCTTCCGAGCACAATATAAGGCGTTGGTTATTACCTATAAAGCCCTAAATGGCTTGGGTCCAGGATTCCTGAAGGACCGCCTCTCCCCGTACATTCCGCCTCGCACCCTCAGAACATCCGGGCAGCAACTCCTGAAGGTGCCTGGGGCTAGGTTGGCTGCTACGGCCAGAAGATCTTTTTCCACAGCTGCCCCAGCCCTCTGGAACACGCTGCCCACGGAGCTCCGCTCATCCACCACCCTGGCCCAATTTAGGAAGGGTCTAAAAACCTTCCTATTTAATCAGGCATTCCCCGACTAAAACATCCTGTGGGCCTCCCTCCTCTCTCGTGGCCGTGAGGATGGGCTAAGGGGGTTTTTATTGATTAATATTATTGTGCTTGTTTTTAATACTGTATTCTGTCTGCGCTTCGGTGCATTTTGTTAGCCGCCCTGATCATTCGGAAGGGCGGGGTATAAATAAAAATTTTATTATTTATTATTATTTAACATTTTTTTAAGTGAGTCTCAAAGGTGCTACAAGATCTATCTCTCTATCATCATCACCATTATTATCATTATTAAATTCAAATGCAGTTGAAGAAGTGGATTTAAATTGGCAACACTGATATACTGTAGACTCTTTCTCTGGGGCTGTGATCTGGAAGCGTGGAGGCAATTCCCTTGTCAGACCTAGGAATCCTGGGAATTGTAGTTTGTTGTGACATGTGTGTGTATATCTGTGTGTGTTTGTGCATGTATATGTATATGTATATATGTGTGTGTGTTGTGTATATATATATATATGTGTGTGTGTGTGTGTGTGTGTGTGTGTATAAGTGCCTTGTCTCCCGTGTGTCTGCCCTTGCTGAGCTTTTCCTGAGGGCGGGGGTGACCACTCTCCTCTCTCTGATTGGCTGAAATCTGTCAGTGTGACTCCAAACAGGACTGGTTGCTCTGTAGCCTCGCTCTCAGAGTCAGGGCCACTGTTGCCAATTCCAGGAGTTTCTCTCTTCATAAAACTTTACATTTTCATCAAATAATCCACACAGGGGAGAAACCATATGAATGCATAGAATGTGGAAAAACCTTCTCTCATAAAACTCTACATTCACATCAAAGAACACACACAGGGGAGAAACCATATAATTGTATGAAATGTGGGAAGCGCTTCAGTCAGAGTACACATCTACGTTCACATCAAAGAATCCACACGGGGGGAAAACCATATAAATGTATGGAATGTGGAAAAAGCTTCAGTCAACGTACAAAACTAGATTCACATCAGAGAATTCACACAGGGGATAAACCATATAATTGCATCGAATGTGGGAAGAGTTTCAGGCAGAGTACACATCTACGTTCACATCAAAGCATCCATACAGGGGAGAAAGCATATAAATGCACAGAGTGTGGAAAGAGTTTCTATCAGAGCACAAGTCTACATTCACATCAAAAACCCCACATAGGACAGAAACCATATAAATGCATGGGATGTGGAAAAAGCTTTGTTCAGAGCGCAAGTCTACGTTCACATCAAAGAACCCACACAGGAGAGAAACCATATAAATGTATGGAATGTGGAAAGAGCTTCATTCAGAGCGGAACTCTATATTCACATCAAAGAATTCACACGAGGGAGAAACCTTATAAATGCGTGGAGTGTGGGAAGTATTTCAGTCAGAGTACAAATCTACGTTCACATAAAAGGACTCACACGGGGGGAAAACCATATACATGCACTGAATGTGGAAAGAGCTTCAGTCAAAGTTCAAAACTACATTCACATAAAAAAATCCACATGAGAAGAAAGCAGCTAAAAAGTTGTAATACAGAGAGAATTTTAGCTAGTGACTATTATGGAGTTACTGGAAATAATCAAAAGTTTTAATTTGGAAAAGCCCCAGGCCCAGATGGACTACCAGTAGTATATTATAAAGGACTCAAAGATAAGTTAATTTTTTTAAAAAAAAAAAAACTCAAATAAAACAACAATGAAGAAGCAATGTATGAACTGTTTGGAACATTATTCAGTATTTTGAACTCCATTGTGAGAAAAAGGCATTCTTGACCTTTTTAGATGTGGAGAAAGTTTTTGACACTATTTCTTGGAATTAAGTGTTTCAGGTATTAGAAATAATGGATCATGGAAAGTTTTATATATATAAAGACAATATATTCAACTTGAAAAGCTCAGATTTTTAATAAATGACAAAAAGAAGCAAGCAAGGACACCCCCTCCCACCTGCTGGGGAGAGGCTGGGAAGATCACCCCGCAACTCTTCCCAGCTGGGCTCCCTCCCCAGGAGAAAGCCCAGCTGAGGAGAGGCTGAAAAAGGCAACTGATCGCCCCACAGCCTCTTCCCAGGTGGACTCCCTCCCCAACTCCAACTTATTCACGGGTCATAGAAAAATCCTACATTTTGGCCCCAAAACTTTGCCTTGACTTATATACAAGGTCAACTTATAGTCGAGTATATATGTTATGCCCAAATCTTAAGGGCAACCTGTTTAACCTGAGAGCGTGTAGTGGAAATCTCCCTCCCAGTCAACTTATCCACAGCAGGGCTGACACAGACAAAGAGACACCAAATTTGGTTTTTAGACACTATACATGTAACATTTATTGAAATACAGACATAAACAAATGCAAGTACCAAGAGAGCTCTCACACACAGCATTCACACAATACTCACACACACAGATGGCACTTCACTGAAGCCGTTGATCAGTCGTCTTCATGAAGACGTGGGCCTGTTGCCACGGATCCAGAAGCGCACCTTTGATTTGGAAAAGTCTCTCTTTTAAGGCTTTACCACGTCCTCCGTCCTGCTGTCTTTACGTTAGAACCTCTTCCTTTGACGCTGGTCAACGCTTCAGATCGAACAGTTCTTTGCAGTCTCTTCCTTATCAATCTTTGTTCCTATCCAGGCTGTTCGTACAGTCCTGGATATCTTCTTCTTTACGGATAAGCAGCTACATCCAAGGTTTGGGACACGCCATCTATCACCACATCAGCAGTTCTCAAAAAAATCCTCACCTCGTTTGCCAGGCAGCTTTCCCCATCATGCATTGCACATTCTCTGTTTCATTTGCTCCAGTAGTGCCTTTCCTACACATTCATACATTTCTTTACATATACGGTAACCAACCTCATCTGAGGTCATATTGGACAGTTCTGATGTATTTCCATTTTGAAGTAATATCCCTTAGTGATCCCTGGCTGAATTCAAATACCAATAATCCATAAGTTTGTTGTTGTTAACTGCCTTTGAGTTGGCCCAAACCCTTGGTGAACCTGTGGATGAGGCATTTCCAAGATACCTTATCTTCCACTGCTCTGCTATGGTTCTGCAAATTCAGCTCCCATGACCTCCCTGACTGAGTCTAGCCATCTAGCATGTGGTATTCCTTTTTACTACCTTCTTCCTTTCCCAACATTGTATTTTCTAATGAGTCATGCCTTTTAATGATGTGGCCAAAATACGATAATCCTCAGTTTGATCATCTTAGCTTCCAGGGAGACTTCCAGCTCGATCTGTTCTATGTCCCATTTATGTTTTTGGCCATCCATGGTATCCTCAGCACTCTTTTCCTGCACCACATCTAAAATGAGCTGATTTTCTTTTGTCCACTTTCTTCACTGTTCATACCCTCTCCAGTGTTTCTCACATGAAAACCAGGATGTGTGTGGCCATGTGTGGAAGTCATGTAGCCCTTTTCTTTCTATCCATCCTGGGCTGGGGGATAATCTAGTGGCCCCAGTTTCAGATTAAGAATTTGTGAGCTGGAAAAGGAAAGAGGCCCACAGTACCAAGAGGTGGAATTTGAGGATCCATCCTCATCTCCAGGGTCTCTTCTCCATGTCTTCAGTTCTTCCCTGCTTTCAGCCATCCTACTTGCAATGACTCTGTAGCCTCAAGTACGTTGAACACTTTGTTTTTGTTTTTGCTTTCAGCTTTTGGAGTGTAGTGGAGTCTCCCTCCTTGGAGGTCTTTAAACAAAGCCTGGATGGCCATCTGTCAGGGATTCTTTGATTGAGAGTTCCTGCATGGCAGGGGGTTGGACTGGATGGCCCTTGCGATCTCTTCCTATTCTATGATTCTATGATCAGTAAAACTATACACAAACCAATACAAAACATACAAACATATAAATATTACTTAAACAAAAATTAATCATCTTTTTCTTTCCCCTCCCCAACCTATAAATGTAACTTCCTGGTACATTATAAACATCCTGCTTTATAGTAAATGTCTTGATTTTCTCTGTTTTAGTTAATATAAGCAGGTCTCTAAGCATGTAACACAATTGTATATTTATAATAATTCTGCTGTCTTTCTCCCTCTTTTTCCTATTCCATCCCATCATCTTATAAAGAGTAAGTTGAACACTTTGGATGACTGGCAACATATTCCTCATTAATCATGATGGTGGTGAAAGCAATCCATTTGAGAACAAGTTCTTGAATGGCAATAAGAAAGGGAAAAATTGTTTGGGAAGCAAGCACTACAGCTAGGCATTTTTGCTTGAACTGTTATGGATTATTGATTATGTTAAACCCAGAATTTTAACCAGAGGTCAGCAGGAAGACCAAGGAGTCAATTGGAAAGGAAAGCAGGAAATTCTTCCAAATTACTGGGACCACAATTCTAAAATGAACCAAGTTTTAATAGTATTCCGAACAAAGGAAATTACAAATCACACTTTCATTGGTTACATTGAAGTAAACATTTACACCCCTGTATATTCATTGGATGTTCTAACATACGTCTCTATCCCACGTGGGTTAGCCATCAATTAATCTTTTAGCTATATGTTTTGTTTCACTGTCCTTAAACTGTTTATGCAGTACTTCCTTTTATTTGGGTTAAAATCTTAAATTAGGAGCCATTTCCAAATTGTTTACGTTCCCAAAACAGAACATTTGACATGACCTGGAATAACAGCTTTTGTTCTCATTTCAGCACTATAATTTTAGTTCTGGAGCAAGTAAAATTCTGGCTTTTAACCATGCTACCACAGAACCAGATATTTTATTTTATTTATTAATTAATTATAGTGGGGCCATTAATATAAAAAGTAAAATTATTTAATAATAATAATAATAATAATAATAATAAATAAAAATTTAATTTTAACCATTTCAAGGTTGCTTATACAATACAGCTTCAAAGGGAATATAGTGAAAATCCAGCACAGTAGGAAAAATAATGTCACATTCAAAATTGCATTATATCAAAAATAGTTTAAAGGAAACTGTTGGAAAATTTATGTTTGCATTTTCCTCTCTTTCTTAGTTAGACAGGGATGCCCTCTTCCTCTCTCTTGTTCTATCTAAGCATGTGGCACCTGTCACTCTTAGAGGCAATTTAACTGTCTCTTTCCAAACATTCTAAACTGTCGGTGAGTAGACAATTGGATTAACATTCACTTCAGAGTGAGGTAAATACAAATCACACATTTGTTGCTTTTTGGAGTAAGGGGCTCGACAGACCGCCCCTTTCCTAGCTGGATCGGGGCCACGGCAACCTCATGCTGTGGTTCTGATCTACCCTTTCGAGGGCGCAAAAAGGAGCTGCAAAAAGCGGTGGCGCAGCTATATGGCACTCCTTTGGTGCTGCATCATTTGGACACAGTACCAGAGGTGAGCCGCACACTGTTGAGCAGCGCACAGTGTCAGGGAGTCTGGGGGGACAGAGTCAGCTATGTGTTGTGAGGATGCTACGCCCCAACTTGACTTCCATGCCAGCCTTTCAGGCCAGTCTGTAAAGGGCTAAAGCCCACAGTAAAGTGTGGGTCAGACTAAATAATAGTCTGACCCACACTTTACTGTTCTGCTGATGTTCGCATGTTTTTGTTTCCCTTTAAAAGGGCAAACATCCTGGAAAACTAAAACTGCACCCCACAGAAAGAGAATAGATTTTTTGGAAAATATAAGACCGCCAGCATGGCAGAGGGGTTTGAGTGTTGGACTATGACTTTGGAGACCAAGGTTCAATTCCCAGCTCAGTCATGGAAACCTACTGGGAGAGCCACACACTCCCAGCCCCAGAAAACCCTGTACCTTAAGAGTGACCATAAGTCAGAAATGACTTGAAGGCCCACAACCACAAACATTAAAGCAGCCAAGGAATTTCAGGGAAGAGGAGGTCAAGCCACAGAGATAGAGCTTCTGCTGTCCTTCCCCAGAGACAGGTGTCTCCATCACTGTCCCCACCCAATGCCATCTCCGATCCTCTTGCCTTACTCCTCTTTCCACCCCAATGACATCTCCAATTCTCTTGGCTTCCCTCCTCTTTCCACTACCCCCCCAGAGAGTGTGACTCCCTCCCAGGGTCACTTCAAGAGTTTCCACAGCCAGGCTGGGACACGAACCCTGGTCCCCAGAGTCCAACACTCCACATACATATGCCCCAGAAGCAGTGGCCTGTAAGGTGGATCTGCTGTGAAACTCTGCAAGCCTCATGATCCCTCTGGATTGGAGGATAGAGGAGATGGAGCAGAGGGGAGGAATGATGGTGAGGGAAGGCGAAGGGCCGTGCGGGGAGCAGGCTGCCCTGCTTCGGTCCCCAAACATAGGTGTAGGCCTGGGTAAATAAATACATATGTAGCACAAGCATTCACACATCAGTTTAGAGAAACAAATGTAGCATTTGCATAATGTGTCACAAACATTTTTTTAAAAGGCCGCTTGCAAAGTGACTGGTGGGAGAAGGGAGGCATGTTCCACCCAGTGCCCAACCTCTGACCTTTTCCCCTCCCCCTAAATGACCCGCTCATGACTGGGGACAAGTTCACATTTGCTGGCACCATGAAAGAACAGGGTTTTCCTAAAAGAAACCTCAATATGACATCCATTCAAGTATTTAAACAGGGATATCATATCACCTCTTAACCTTCTCTTCTCCAGGCTAAACAACCCCAGCTCCTTAAGTCGTTCCTCACGGGGCATGGTTTCCAGACCCTTCACCATTTTAGTCACCCTTCTTTGGACACGCTCCAGGTTCTCAACATCTTTTTTGAATTGTGGTGCCCAGAACTGGACACAGTATTCCAGGTGAAGCCTGATCAAAGCAGAATAGAGTAGCACTATTATTTCCCTTGTGCTAGAGTCTAGGCACTATACTTCTGTTGATGCAGCCTATTGATGCAGGTGTCTCCATCACTGTCCCCCATGAACCTCCCGCAATCTGTAGCCTGTCTGTCCAGTGGAGTCTTTCCTGCTCCAGGAAACTGACTGGCCTCTTTGCCCAAAACCGCCTTCACCTGAAAAAAGAGGGAAGATCAAGGAGAAGGGGAAGGGATGGTGCAGCAGATTTCACAGAAATCTGCTGAAATTACATAGGTTGCCTGCTTACCCTTGAGCCTGGTTGAAACTGGGGAGAGTTACATTTCATGTTCTCAGTGGTGCAAGACTCAAATATTTGCTTTTTCCATACTCACCTCCTGCATCTCTGCAAAGATTGGTAGACCTGAGGAGTGCATGATTTGACACCATTTTAATGGCAGAATACTGGGATGTATAGTTTTCTAAGGCACCAACACTCCTTGGCAGAGGAGGCTGAAGACCTTGTAAAACTACAAATCCCAGGACTCCATAGGATGGTGCTACAGCACACACCAGGGTCCATGATTTTTGAGTGCATCTACACTGTAGAAACAATGTAGTTTGACACCACTTTTAAGTGCTGTAGTGCCATTCTGAGGAATCCTGGGAGTTGTAGTTTTACAAGGCCTTTCGCTTTCTTGGCCAAAAGTGCTGGTGGTGCTTCACAAAAACCACAAATCCCAAGAATGTATGGGATGGAGCCTGGGCAGTTAAGATCCCTTTGAATGCTGATTTTCCAGGCTTTGAATTCAGAATCTGGAAAGACATACTAGGAGGGCATCTACACTGTAGGAATAGTACGGTTTGACACCACTTTAACTGGCCAGTGCTACAAGATACCTTTGAATGCTGACTTTCCAGCTTCAGACACTGATGGGAGATCCTCCAGAGCCACAGACTCCAGGCCTTTGGGCTGAAAAACAGGGGCCTCATGTGGGGATTGTGAGTGTGTGTTTAGGGTATGTGGGTGTGTGTTTTGGGGGGTGAGTATCACACCAACTGACCCTATAAGTATTTGGTGATACTTGGGGGTCAGATCAAGACCCACAAAGGCCCTAAGCACTTAAAAGATTTCGGTGTCCACATCTATATCATGATCATGGGAGCCTTGGTTGGACTCTGTGGCAGTTTACCAGTCTCCAGTTTCTAATTTTGTTGCATTCCCAAGATTAATGTGTATCTCAATTATTACTATTATTATTTGTTTTATTGAGATGTGTGTGTGTGTGTCCATGTATTCATTGCCTTCAAGTAATTTCTGACATATGGTGACCCGAGTAGGGTTGCCATATCCCGCCTGGGGGCGGGACTTTCCCGGTTTGGGGCGGGGCCACATGGTCCCGCCCCAGCTTGGCCCCTCCCACAGGACCTCCCCCCAGCAAGGCCCTGGAGGCAGCTCCAGCCCTCCCCATGGCTGTGTGCCACCCTCCCCACCTCCCTGCCTGGCTTAGCCTAGAGAGCAGGTCTTCAAGACATCTGCCACTCAGAGCTATTGCCAGCCCTGCAAGAGGCCTTACTTTCCAGATTACAGTGAGAAAAGAAAAAAAGGCCATAAATGGTTCCTGTTTCACTGGGAGTCCAAATGCCTCATCTTTTAAATGTAAACCGCGTCAGTATTCTTGTAATTCTTTATCACAGGGTCGTTTTTGAGGCCCTAAACACCTTTACTTGTAATATGCAAATTTCTCCCGAAGCTGACCAATGGGAAAGAAGCAATCAGCCCCCCTCCACTTGGGTTGGTTTTCAATGGCTTGGTGAAGGAAGAGATTTTGCCTTGTAAACAGGAAGGGCTTTGGGGTAGTAAAAGGCTGCAGAAATAGTTTGACCCCCCCTTAAACATCCATGGCTCAGTGCTATGGGATTCTGGGAATTGTAGTTTCTTGTGGCACCAGAGCTCTGGGCCACAGAGGAGGCGTTGCCTGGGGGCAGAGCCTCTTGCCAGCAGTCTTCGGTGGAAGAGAGGAGGCTGATGGTCCTGGCCACTTCCCTTGGCTCCCTCCCTCCTCCTCCTCCTCCTCCTCCTCCTCCTCCTCCTCCTCCTCCTCCTCCTCCTCCTCTCAGAGTAGCCACAGCCAAGATGAGCTTCTCATTCACTCTCCCTGGCTTTTCTCTCCCCCCCCCTGCACTTTGAGACCCCTTTAACTGCCAAAGCTCAATGCTCTGGAATTCTTGTGTCTGTGAGGCATTTGGCCTTCTCTGTCAGAGAGCTTTGGTGCCACAATAAACTACAATTCCCAGGATTCCATAGCACTGAGCCCTGGCAGTCCAAGCAGTGTGTTTTGGGCACAGAGATCCTCCAAATGAATCCAGTCCCTAGCTTTTATATCTCTCACACACACTGCAGGAATAATAACCCACTTTGAGACTGCTTCAACTCAGTACTAGGGAATCCTGGGAATGCTAGTGTTTGGGAGACATTGAGACTCAGTGATGGCTCTGAGGCCACAATAGACTACAATTCCCAGGATTCCCCAGCACTGAGCAGTCTCAAACTGGACCATTTCCTCAGTGTGGATGCACCTGTTGAGGAATTCTGGGCACTGCAGTTCAACTACGTTTGGAGGGTTATGGGACTCCCTGTCAGAGATAGCTCTGGGGCCACAGTGTACTACAATTCCCAGCATTCCCCAGCACTAACCCAGGACAGTTAAGTCACTCTCAAACTGGATTATTTCCTCAGTGTGGATGCAGCTTTGGTGAGGAACTCTGGGCATTTCAGTCCAGCATTGTTTTATTTCTGCAGTGTATTTTGGACCAGAGACAAGGTGACCAGGCATCCTCCTCCTTTTCCAGGATATGCCCTCTTCTGTCAAATTTCAAAATGTCCTCCATTTGGATCATGGCTAAGAAGCATGGATTTATAATTACATGGGTGTTTTTAGCTTTTATTTTTGGCCACGTCCTACATTTTTTTGCTTGGGTGCCCTACATTTTGGGGTGAGGGCATTGGTCACCTTGGTCAGAGAGCTTTCCAGGGGTTAACTGCCATTCTGCTGTGGTGCTGGAACAAACCACCATTCCCAGAATTCCATTGCATTCAGCCAAGACAGTTAAAGTGGTCTGAAACCAGATTATTTCTCCAGTGTAGATGCAGCCCAAGCCTTTTGCCTCTCTTATGCCTGAGATTTCAAAGCCCAGCCTTGGCACCACAACAAACTACAAATCCCAGGATTCCATAGGATGGAGTGATGAGAGTGAAAGCAGTGTGGCAGCAGCCTAAGTGTGCTTAATGCAGTTCTTAACATGGTGCACCTCTTGCCTACAGAGTCTCACAAGACTTTTTTGTTTAACAACTTGTACCCATTAACTCCATTTCATGACTCCTTTATTTAGTGGGGAGGAATACAGACAAAACAAGTCAAAATGAAGGAAAACCAAAGTCCTTTGACCAAGTACACATTTCTGAGAAGTATACTTGGTGAGACACCTGAAACCAAGGGCAAATCCACTTTTTGTTTAACCATGTTCTATATGCATAGCCATGTTAGCCCATGTTCAGTGTTAAACGAAAAGGGTTTGGTTGTGGAATAAGCCTCTGAAATATGCAAGAGGCAATGTTAAAATAAAGCCATGTTCAATGCTCAAATGTGCTGTTTGGAATGGGGAGAGGGGGGTGGCCAGAAAAGGAAGTACATTTCCGTGATCTGTCTACGAATAATGTCAAAATGTCCTCCATTTTGATCATGCCTAAGAAACATGGATTTATATGAACATTTCTAAAAAAGCCTCATTTTTTTTGCGTGTCCTCCATTTTAAAAAAATGTGTCCTACATTTGAAAATGTTGTCCTGCATTTGTCCTACATTTGTCCTGGTTTGGAGGTCCTCACTTATGGGAACCCTAGACCCGAGCCTATCATGGGGGGTGTCATGGCAAGATGAGTTCAGTGGAGATTTGCCATTGCCTTCTTCTGAGGCTGAGAGTGTGTGACTTGCCCAAGGTCTCCCACTGGGTTTCATGGTGGAGCTGAGAATTGAAATCTGGTCACTCGAATAATAGTCCAACACTCAAACCAGGACCTCAGGCAGGCTCTCCATACAAATTCTCCATATCTATCTATTTATATGGTTGTTGTACACCTTCAAGCTGTTTCCAAGCCATGGTGCCCCTAAGGCCATATCATGGAGTTTTCCTGGCAGATTCCTTCAGAAGGGTTTGCTCTTCTCATCCTGAGACTGAGAGAGTGTCACTTGACTAAGGTTTATAGTAGGTTTATGTGGTTGTGTGTGTGTGTGTTGTATTTTATATATATACTAGCTGTACCTTGCCACGCAATGCTGTGGCTCAGTCTGGTTAAATAGAAAAGAAAGAAAAGAGAAAGTGCACGTTTTGGGAATATTTAATTTCACAATGGTTGTGGGTAAACACTATTTTTGTTGTTCCATTGTGTGTGTAGATATAGAGATTGTCTGGTTTGCTGACTCTAGAACGCACGACATATAATTCTCCATGTGAGAAGCAAGCAGTCTGTGTCTAGATCAGTTCCTCCTCCTCCTCCTCCTCCTCCTCCTCTTCCTCCTCCAAGGCCCTTTTGCCGCTTCTGAGGGTCCTAAAGGGACACTCAGGGTCCGGCAAACTCTGGAGAACAGCGACCAGCGGCTCCTGCTGCTGGCTCTTGTCCTCCAAGGTATAGAGAAACGTGTGTATTTGGGTGGAACGCTGTGTCGAAATTTCAAAGCAGTCGCTGAAGAGCATTTTGAGATTTAAGATTCTGAACTAACGAACATTTACATATATAAGGGCCTGTTACAGACAGCCAAAATAAAGCTGCTTCAAGTCACTTTGGAGGTATGATATTTCAATGATGCATGAGTCCTAAGAGTCTGGAAGCTTCACCAAAGCTGCACTCCAGTCCTTAGGACTGGAGCGTGGCTTTGGTGCGGCCTTTGGACTCTTAGGACGCATGTATCATTGAAATATCATACCTCCAAAGTGACTCGAAGCAGCTTTATTTTGGCTGTCTGTAACAGGCCATAGATATATAAACAATTATATACACACATATATACTTATAATATGTATTGTACTTATACATACATACATACGTATATACATATATAAAACAATTATTATATTATATATTAACATATATAATATACATAATTATATATCTATAAGCTTGTAACGTTCTTATTTATTGACAGAGCCTCGTTTCGTGGGGCTTGGTATATTTGTGTTTTTAACTGTGTGTTTGTGTGTGTGTGTGTGTATATATAAAATAAACGTTTGAGGTCTTTCTTTCCTGAGGGAGCCATGTGTCTTGTGGGCCTGGTTGCTGAGCCTCGCCCTTGACCTGAGGGTCGTTGGCCTATTATTCTTATCCCAAAGGGAAACAATAATAGCTCCTTCCCTAGCGCCCATTTCCCTCAATGGATGCCAAGCCAACTGCCAGTCCTTTGTAGGTCAAAGGTGCTTTCCAGTCACAAGAGGAACTACTGCAAACAATTCTGTGATTCTGGATCAGTCGCACTCAAGTACTGTACAGATCACAGAAAATCACAGTGATGATTCCATTCTCTGCCGGCAACCGAGGGAGGGAGAGAGCGAGGGAGGGCCTTGGATCTGATTGGTGGGGGCTCCGAGGGGCTGGAGGAATGGTCCAATCGGGGCTTGGGGGCGTGGCTTCTCTCTGGCCGAGCTGCGCACGATGTGAAGGCGCCGCGGCAGTGGAGTGTTTGCCAGCGAAGGAGGATCAGCAGCCTGGCCCCTGCTCGCTCCAACCCAGCCCCGCAAAGAGAGCCAGGAGGAGGAGGAGGCGCGCTGCCCCTGGAGCTAAGGAGGGCCTAGAGACCCCTCCTTGGCTGCTGCTCTCAGTCCAAGCCTTGGAACCTCCTCTCAGCCTCCTCTCAAGGCTTCTGGGCCAGGCACAAGGGAGGCAGGCAGTGCAGCCTAGTGGTTTGAGGGTGGGACTAGCTCTCTCCATTCAGCCCTGGAAGCCCCCCAGGAGGCCTTGGGCAAGAAGTCACACTCTCTCAGCCTCAGAGGGAGGAGGCAAGGGCAAGGCACCTGAGGAAAGAGATACTGCCAAGTCCTAAGAAAAGCCCATCTCCTGAAAGGGATTTGGAGGCATACAAAGACAGCAACACACAGCCATAGAGAACAGGGTTATACAGTATATTTAGAGCCCCGCTTGCCTTGCACTGAGTCAGACCTTGGTCCTTCTAGCTCAGCATTGCTGACTGGATGGAGGCTGCATTTCCAGGGTTCAGGTGAGATTCTCATTAGAAACCCTTGTTTATTTATGGTATTTATATATGATGTCCCAGCCTTCCTTCAGGGCCTCCAGGCTAATGCACAGCACATAAAGCATTTAAACCTTAAAAGATGTCTAATATACGTGGCTTTAAGTAGCCTCTAGGTTCAAGGCAACCCATGAATTACACAAGGTTTTCTTAGGCAAGGAGATCTCAGAGGTGGCTTTTCCAGCTTCTTCAGCACCTGGTATTTGTTGGGGTTTCCCTTCCAAGGACTGACCAGAGCTGATCCTGCCTAGCTTCCAAGATAAGACATGATTGGGGCCTTTAGGGTATCTAAGTGTATATAAGTGTGTGTGTGTGTGTACGCGACTGTGTGTAAAGAGGGGTGTCAGGGAGAAAGTGCACATAGAGAGACATCTTCTGGTTTGAGTGTTGGGCTTCAACTCTGGAGAACTGGGTTCGAATCCCTGTTTGAGTTCTCACTTCGGCAGCACATATGCTAAAATGGAACAATACACAGAAGATTAGCTTGGCCCCTGAGTAAGAATGTGTTTTAATCTGTTTTAATAATTTAATTCTATTTTAATGTATGTTTATAATGAGCTGTTTTAATCTTGTAAATTGCTCTGACAATGGCTCAGGTTTGAGAGAAGGGTGGTATATATATATATGTATGTAAATATAGACACTTGTCCCTCTATATTCACTAGGGTTAGGGGTGCAAGACCCCCGTAAATATGGAAAAACTGCAAATAACGAAAACACCATGTTTTACCTGAGATGACACCTCTCTAAGAATACACCCTTCAGTACCTGGTATTTGTTATGGTTTCCCATCCAAGGACTGACCAGAGCTGGTCCTACTTAGCTTCTAAGATCAGACACAAAGGATTGAGAGTTCCTGCATGGCAGGGGGTTTGACTGGATGGCCCTTGTGGTCTCTTCCAACTCAGTGATTCTATGAGACACGATCTGGGCCTTTAGGGTATGTAAGTATGTATGTGTGTGTGAAGAGGGTTGTGTGAGAGAGGGAGAGAGTGCACCTAGAGTAATGTCCTTCTGGTGGGAAACAGGAGGGGCAGCATGGTTTAATGGTTTGAGTGTTGGACTGTACAACTCTGCTTTAGGAATGTAATTCTGTTTCAATGTACTGTATGTGTTTAATTAGCTGTTTTAATTTTGTTAGTTGCTCTGACTCCCGGTTTTGCGAAAACAGCGAGATATAAATCATAATATAAGGTGATAATAATGATAACATGGCCATGAAATCCACTGGGTGACTTTGGGCAAGTTACATGCTTATTTTGTTAAGCAAATACAATGCAATTTTCTTGTTATTAATATTATTACTATTGTTTGAGTGTTGCCTTATGGTTGCCATAAGTGGGAAACGACTTCAAAGCACACAACAACCATTTCAAATCCATGCTGCTCTGGTCCTATTCCTTCCTCTCCAGAGCCATTCAGTTGACTTCTAGTTGACTTCTCCTTCCTTCTGGGTTCCCTGCAGCTCCTCTCTAAGAAATGTATCTCTCTCACAAACACAGCCTGAGGAAAGCCAGAGACAAGAGCAATGTCCAGACAGAGAGTTGGGTCTGAAGAAAGAGCCTTCTTTTTTGTTGGGGGGAGAGAGAAAAGGGAGCCCCTTGTATTCCAAAGGTCATCCTGACTTATGGGCTGCCACCTTGTACTTTGCTTCAGGCAGCAAAAATACTTGTAAGCAATGTTGAAAGACCAAAAAGCCACCCCATTGCTGTTGACAGAGCTGTGCTAAAATATGGGTCAAGGCAATAGGGACAGAGCAAGTGGAAGGATGCTGCAGTGAGAATCTGAGTGATGTAGATTGTCAAATCTCCCCTGAAGAGAGTCTTTAGAACATCTCATTCACAGGATGTCTTGTTTTCCATTCTTCTTTTGGGAAGAGCCATGCAGAGGAGCTTCGGGGAGAAGATGCTCAGTTCTGAGGTCCAGGCTTTGGGGCCCCGAGAGGTTTGCAGCCAGCTCCACAATCTCTGCTGTCAGTGGCTGAAGCCAGAGAGACACACCAAGGCTGAGATGCTGGACCTGGTGATCCTGGAGCAGCTCCTGGCCATCCTTCCCCCAGAGATGGAGAGCTGGGTTCGAGAGTGTGGAGCGGAGACCACCTTCCAAGCAGTGGCCTTGGCAGAGGGTTTCCTCCTGAGCCAGGCAGAGGAGAAGAAACGGGAAGAGGAGCAGGTGAGCTTATTTATAGTGCCCATTATTATTATTTATTAAGGATTTTGAAAAAATTTAAGTAAGCTCAGTTTTCTTAATGCAGACAAGAAAGGTTTGCTGATCAGTCGAAAGGCAGCTGAAGGAATAGGGATACCGCCTGTGTTAGATGGGATTGTCTTTCCTTAAGACACATATTCTGGAGTAGCAATGCTGACCATACAGCAAAGAACAGTAACATCTAATATGCACAAAACACTGACAACTTTTAACTGGCCAGTCAAAATGCACAGTATATACAAGGGATGTTTCATAGCTCCACTGGCTTCTTCATGTTAAGAATCATGCAGGAGGAAAAAATTATAAAATGATAAAGTTAGTCACAAGATTACATTTTCTCAGGGTATTTTTGGTGTTCGTTGGAGGTATAGCTGTGCAAGCCAGTCCCTCTTCCTGACCGTCTGGCACTGTGGGAACGAAGCCTCCCAAAGCCCATGAGATGAATTTGAACCCCTGTAGCAATACAAAATGATCATTTTTCTCAGATCCCAGATTTCTCCATTCCTTGTGAGTTAAAAGCCCCTTTTGTTAACCCAGAAGACACAGTTTTTGGACAGATTACTAACTGGGGTTGGTTACGGGGAACACATTGTTATGCCCAAGTTTGTAAGGGCAAACTGTTTATGCTGAGAGCATGTAGTGGAAATTCCCCCTTGAGTAGACTCCCACAGCAGGGCTGACACAGACATTGAGACACCAAATTTGGTTTTAGACACTATGCATGTAACATTTATAAAATCACAAAAGTAATACAAACATTGATTATCAAGAGCTCTTTCATTCACTCACACATTCATACAGTACTCACATGCACTTTCCTTCCGCTGAGCAGTGATCAGTTGCCCTCGAAGTTTGGGGATGACACTGTTGCCGTGGTAGATGCCAACAAAATGGAGATGAAGGCCAAGGGTCTTTATACTTTTCTTCTCTCTGGCTTTTGGTTGCTGAAGTCTTGCAATATTGTAGCCCATTACTCGATTTCCTCTTTTGGGAGGAGAGACAGGCTGTTCAAAGCAACTAGTTCTGTTCAAAGTGGCTCGTTCTGTTCAGAGCAGCCCATTGTCCTGTCACTTCCTCTTCATTGCGACTCAGGATTCCTCAGACTTTACTTGTCTCGGTTGCCAAATCCCTTTGTCACATCAATGCTCTGCGCAGAACCATCTTGTTTGGCTCTTTAGTTTGGTTTAAAGCACCATTCCTTGGTTTTTTGGTTCTTCAGCTCTGGGTTTAAGTCAGAACTCACACATTCGTCTTACATCATGACTCCCTTTTTAAGCAGGTTTGGTGATTACTGATTGAGTTCCAGGCACAATTTATTCAGCTAGTTATGTCCTGTAAAGCTCCATCTGGCTTCCTTCCAGGCTTCTTAAAGGAGCATATTCTCCTGCATGAGTATATCCTCCTGGTTGTATCTTGTGGGAACATGGGCTAGAGCCTTCTCAGTGGCTGTCCTTGAGGCCTGAACTCCCTTCCTGGGGAGGTTAGACTGAGGTTAGTGCCCAAGATGAAAATAGCTTTTTGAAAACTACCTGAAACTAGGTTTAGCAGTAGGCATTTCTGTCAGGACCATGTTATAAATAAGTCTGATAAAATGACATGGATGTGGTCATTAGGTGGAGTTGTAGTGGAACTTATTATAGTGGCAGGTACATGAGTCTGTATTTAAAACAGCGCATCATGGGCAGGTTGATGCAACTGTCAACTGTCAGTTTTTCTGAGAGAGAATGTGTCAGTTACGATGGCTGATGTTAGAGTAACTGTCTCCGAGGTTGTGGTTATGGTTGGTCGGACGGTAAATTAAATTACTTGAGAATATTCAAGACGGATGTCTTCTACCCTGTGTAATCTTTGTAAATAGTTTAAAGTTAAATATTTAAGTTAAAGATTTAAAAACCCTTTTCTTGAGAAAAACTTTGTTGTCCTGAGATTCATTCCTGTGTGAGAGGAAGTTTGCTGAGCAGCTAAGATTCTTCACAGATGGGAGAGGAGCCACGAGCGATGGTGTGAGCAGCTAAGATCGTCTGCTCCTGAAAGCAAAAGCCTAAAAAGCTAAAAAATCTCTCCTAATGAGGAAAAAAAACTGAGTAACTGCAAATAAATATATCGGAAAGGGAAGAGAGCAGATTGGAATTGTTTAATTAAAGTTTTAAAGGGAAGGAAGAGAAATAAACAGCAATCTTGCATATGGCATTGCCGGCTAGAGGTTTGTCAGCTGAGCGGACGCCAGGACTGCTGGTAGATGTCCAAAAGCCAAAAGAAAAAAAGGGAACTCAAACAAACAGTGATAAACTGGAAAAGAGAGTCTAAACAACACCCTTCTGACAAGGCTTATAGTCGTTTGCAAAGAATAAGTTCACATGAGATGCTTGGAACTTGTAATAAAGAAATGAGAAAGACAACGTCTATGGAGGCGGTGGGAAAAAATGGAGCTAGACCCAAACAACATGGCGAAGTTCCAGGAACAGAGCCAAAACAAGAAGAAATAAAGATATGGTTAGAAAAAACTCTCACTGAAAACCAAAACAAAGGTTTTGAGACCATGAATGAGCTGATAATTAAAAATAATGCTATTTTATCAGAAACTATAACTAAGACAATTATGGATGAAATGAACAAATCTTTTCAGATTATTACAAGAGAGATTGAACAAGTGGACAAAAAGTACAATTAATGCAAAATGAACAGAAAGATCAGCAAAAAATAACTTTGGAACATTCAACAAGATTGGATCAGCTGGAAAGGAAAATTATTGACTTGCAGGACTGTAACAGAAGGAATAATATTCGCATTCGTGGCTTTCCTGAGTTGCCAAATAAAACATCTAGATTATTAAAAATAGAAATCCTTAAATGGCTACAAAGTATTGTCCCTCAAATGATCTGGGCAGATGAGGAAGTGGAATGACTACACAGAGCATCAACAGTTAAAGGGGCTTGGCCCCTTGAGATGTAATCATGAAAATAACAAGTTTTTACAAGAAAGATCAGTTAATGAAAGAAATCAGGAAACTCTCAGGAGGACTGAAATATGGAACCACTGCAATTGAAATTTATAATGATTTATGTCCAGAGTTGGAGAAGAGGTATTAAGCCTTGTATTGCAGTTCTGCAAAAAAATGGAATAAGATACAGTTGGGGCTATCCTGTATTTTTGAAATTTCAATGGAAAGGAAAGCATCACAAGATTTTTTCCATGGAGCAAGGATTAGAGCTGTTGGAGCGACTGGATCTGGCCAAACAAGGAGGAGAGAGTGACAAGGGTGCAGCTGGAGGAGCCAAGGAATGATAGAAAACAAGGACAAAGACGTTGACTTTTCTTTTACTCTGTATTTTCTTCTTTCTTCTTTTTCTTCTTTCCTTTTGAAAGGACATGACAGGAGAGATCATTAATAAACAATCAGGAGGAGGAATTGGACCACACATTGGGAGAGATGGCAGCAGTAGTAACAATAAATGATGGAATAACAGAACAAATTTCAATTTCTAGAGGTACAAGGCAAGGATGCCCTCTTTCCCCGGTTTTATTTGCAATAATTATTGAAATATTAGCAAATATTATTAGGGAGGATGAAAATCTGGAAGGAATTGGAATGAGAAAATTGAATAAGATAAGTTTATTTGCAGATGACACCTTATTAACAATTAGAGACCCCTTGGAAAAAATGAATAATGTGAAAAACCATTTAAAGGAGTTTGGACAAATGACAGGATTACGAATTAATTGGAATAAATCAGAGCTAATGTTTAATTATTCAAAAACGGAAGAACAGAAATTTTTAAAGGATGAAAAGATAGATGTAAAGGTAAAAGATACAATTAAATATCTAGGAATAAAAATTACAAAAAATTTACAAAAATTAGAGGATCAGAACTATAAAAAATTAAAAATAGAAATGAAAAGGAAATTAGAAGAATATAAAAATATTAAACTATCATGGTTCGGTAGAATTGCATTAATAAAAATAAAAATTCTGCCTAAGATCAACTTTTTGTTCAGGATGTTGCCAATACAAATATCAGATGTTGAAATTAAAAATTGGCAAGTATTAGTGAATAATTATTGTAATGGGAATAAAAAAGTAAGGATTAATAAAAGATAGTGGTATAAACCCCAAAAAGAAGGAGGTTTGGGTCTCCCAAATTTAAAACTGTACTATAATGCAAACCAAATAAGATAAATTATAGATGGAATTATAGAGAAAGGGGAATTAGATTGGTTAGAGATGGAAACAACAGGAATAGAGGAAAAATTGGAAAATATATTTTTAAAGAATTTACTATGAAAGAAATGAAGGAAATAGTAAACCTCTTTTTAAAGAATATACTAAAAATTTGGAAAAAAAATAAAGAAAAACTGATGCCAGCCATCTCACCATTAAGACAAGTTATAATGCTTAAAAAAAATTTCCAATAAAGGAAGAATTAGGGAAATTGGTAAAAGGTCAAGAAATATACAGGATAAAAGAATGGATGAAGATAATGAGGGAGAAAGGGAAAATAAAGGAGAAATTGCAAGGATCAAAATTAACTTGGTATAATTGTATTCAATTGGAACAATGGACAAAGAATTATGAGAAAAATATTGGAGAGATTAGAGAATATACAAAATTTGAACATTTGATCAGGCAAAGAGAAAGTATAGAGGCAAATGAAACTTTGAAAGGAGTCACAAGTGAAATATATAAATTATTAAAATATAATGAGAAAGAAGATTATCTTAGGACAACATGGGAGGAGGACTTAGCACAAAAAATAAACGTCCACGAATGGGGGAAAATTTGGAATCAACACCATTTAAAATGTTATTCTATACAAATAAAGGAGAATTACTATAAAATAATTTGGAAATGGTATTTAACGCCTGTAAGGTTAAGTTATATAAATAAGAATTATTCAAGGTTATGTTGGAGAGGGTGTCAAGAGATAGGCACTAATATGCATATGTGGTGGGGTTGTAGAACTGTAAGGAAATTTTGGCAAATTGTATTTGAAGAGATAAAATAAATAACAAAAATTGATTTAGAATTTTGTCCAAAGATAGCTCTATTATCTTTATATGATAAAACTAACTGCACCCAAGTTATAAAGGATCTAATTACAAATTTATTAACAGCGGTGAGATTAATGATAGCAAAAAAGTGGAAAGACCAGGGAGATTTACAAATACAAGATTGGTATAGAGAGATATGGCAAATAGCAATTAATGATAAGTTAACTAGTGGAATTAAGTTTAGAAGAGGAATAATCAAGAGAAATGATTTCGAAGCAATATGGAAAACATTTGTACAAAAGGTTTTAATAAAAGAAGGAGGTGTCTTACCACCAGAGGAAGAGCTACAATTCTGGAGATAGAGTAATAAGAAGATATTAGGCTCCGGTGATGGGGAGCACTTGGGGGAAGGGTGAAACGGGGGGAGGGGGAATTATGAAAAGTATATGATGAAAAGAAATATGAATTAGATTTAGATAAAGTAGTAAAGAATGGAATGTAAAAGGATATATTATATTTCTTCTTCGTGGTCTCTGTGAATCATACAAAAGGGGTTTCACTGCGCCTGCGCAGTGCTGTTCGGAACTTCTAGAATCACTGGGCAAAGTACACTTTGCAACAAAAAGAAACTTTTTGGCGGTAATCCCACCCACTATAAAGCCCCTGCTTCCCGCTCTTTTCCCCAGTTCCTTTTTTCCGCCGCGCTTGCTGCTGTAGAGGAACGTCGCTTGCTATTGCTAGCTTTTGTACTGGAATCACTGGCTTTTTTTTGGACTTCAGACTGTTCTTTCGACCTTTCTGGCTCTGATCTCCCCGTGTTTTAGTGACCTCGGATCGGCTTGACTCTGGCTTCGTTTTCATCCTCCACTATGCCTCCGGCTCCATTTAAGAAATGTGACGTCTGCGGCGGTAAGGTGCCCATCCAGGACCCACATTCCTCCTGTCTTCTCTCCCTGGGTAGGGAGCATGATGTCAAGGCCTGCACCCTCTGCAAATCCTTGACCTCCCAGGAGAGGAAAAACCGTGAGTCGCGGCTCACTTCGGCCATTGCCCAAGGTGTTTTGAAGAAGCCCAGGGAGGGAGACCCTCGTCCTTCTTCAGCCCCTGCGGCCTCCTCTGCGACCGACCGCGGCAGCCCAGCCAGCGTGGCCTCCACACCCCCTGCCGATGCTGCCCGTGGTTCGGCTGAACCCAGTGCCGCCAACGCCGTGGCCCGTGGTCTTGCGGTACCCAGCGCCACTACCAAACCCCCCAAACGCCCTCATAAGACCTCGGGCAAAGGGGAATCTTCCGAGTCTTCGTCTTTGACACGGAAAGAGGACACCGGTGACCCAACACCCGGTACCAGCTCTACGACACGGCAAGAAAAGACTGCTGTTCCTGCGCCCGGTACGGGCTCTAAGACCTCCAAGGCCCCTACCGACCGATCAGCTCACAAGAAAGACTCTAAAGTAAAGTCTAGCGAGGTTGGATCCAAGACCTCGGGCTCGAAGGCCCTCCTGACGACCACTGGTTCGGCAAGGGACGCGGGGCCATCAGCTGGACTCACTTCGGAGGCTCCCGGACACTCTGCCAACACGCCACACGCCACCCCTTCAGCCAAGGGCGATGCTTCCCGACACCACGGCGACCGGGACTTGTCTAAGTCCTCCAAGAAGAGGAAGCACAACTGGGAAAATACCCCTCAGCCTCCACGGGATGACCTTTTCAATCCCGATCCCATCTCGAAGAAGGCCAGGACAGCCACCAATGACCTCTTCGATCCCGATCCCATCTCGAAGAAGACCAAGACAACCACCAAGGACTCCGGGAAGTTCACAGCAGTGAGATGTCAGGGATGATGGGAGTTGTAGCTCTTCACCTCTGGCTCGAACTCACCACCTTGTTACGCACCGGCGCTGACCAGTTTTGGTCAGTGGTTAAAGCTTTGCTCTAAAGCAGCAGAGTTACAGAGAATAGGCTGAAGACCCTGACAAACTCTCCAAGCCTTCTCACTCTTGCTTCCACAGAAGTCTTCACACTTCTTCAGGATCCAGCTGGCTCTTGTATCTTCACTCAAGACACCAGACAACTCAGTAGTCTTATATAAAAGATCTACTTTATTCTACTATATACAGCTCCAAAACTATCCAACACAACTCCAATACTCCTCCACAACTACCCACAAAATACATTGGGATTCATAGCCATTATTATAGTAATTGGATAATACCACCCACTCTTGTCAGTTTCCACCCAGTGGGCGTGTACATCCACTCTCATTGGTTCTCTTGGTTCAACCCACAATTAATGATTTCATCATTTCACCTTGTCCACTTAACAATTCTCAGGTGTGTTCAATTATCCACTTTACATTTCTGTCCTTGGCATTTAGGATTTGTTAATTCCATTACCTTTTACACCTGTGTGGATCCTAATTGCTTCTGCTGAGTCATCCTGACTCTCACATACATGTTTTATTTCATTCACTGTATATCCCATGTTGCATTTTCCTTAACATGAGAGACATCCCTGCGTCAACCCACTCGTTGTCGCCTCGCCAGGTAACTCCTGAGCCCGTCATCCACCACTCTGTGATGGAAGCGACCCCCTCTTCGCCTCGCCTTGACCTGCCCACGATACCATTCATCCACTCTGAGGACGAGGATTTGCTTCCTTCCAGCCGGCGTTCCCCCGTACCCGTCTTGAAGTATTCGCGAGGGGCTCCGCGTGAAGACCCTGATTTTTTCTACGATTCTGACACGGGCAAGTATTATATGGCTGTATCCAGAGAACAGGCCTTCGAGTGTTTCTCGTCGAGGCATTCGAGTGGCAGGGCACCTGTTCAGAAGCCATCTGCCTCCAAACAGTCACCTCCCGTTCCGTCACACTGTCCCCAGAGACCCACCGAGGAGGCTCATACGTCGGGCCGTTCCCGCCCTAAACCCTTGCCGGTCGTACAGGAACCCGAGCCTGTGGACTCTGAACCCGAGGTGGTGTCGTCCGACGATGCCTCAGAGGTGAACCTGTCACCGCCTGATTCCCCATAGGAGATGCACCGACCAGAACCGGCCTCTCCAACCGATGATGTGCGCTCATTTAATGAGCACATCATCAAAATGGCCAATGCACTTGATATTGAGCTGTCTTACGCCAATGACGGTGCCCAAGACCCGGTCGACCGGCGGGTCCAAGGCAGAGTGCCAACTCCTCCGTCAATTCCTCTTCTGCCATCCCTGGAAACAATCCTCAAGTGCTCCTGGGACTCCTCGACCTCCTTGGCAGGATTGACCCGTAAGGTGGAATCCCTTTACAGGATCCCCCCGACGTGTTGTCCTTGGCTGGCGTCGCACCCGAAACAAAACTCGGCCATAGTTGAGGGCTCTCAACAGACTTTTACCCAGAAACAAGCCACATCCCTTGCCGATCGGGAGGCCAAGAAGGTGGATGCGCTAGCCAAGAAGGCCTACTCTGCTGCTGCCCTCGCCGCCAAGGCTGCTAATTACAACGCATGTATCGGGGCATATGTTCAGGCACTAATGGAGAGCATCTCCCCATTGGTACCGGATGTCCCGGACGACGTTCAGCGGAAGCTTGTCGAGATCAGGGACGAGGCACACTCGATAGGCAGTTGGCTTATCACCACAGCTAGGAACGTCACTGACTGTGTGGGCAGGGCAATGTCGGCAGCTATTGCACTTCGTCGCCATGCGTGGCTCCGGGGCTCGGATCTTAATCTTAATGCCAGGACCGCGATCAAGGAAATGCCAATTGACGGATCGGGTCTTTTCCACACCGATACCGATGAGGCTCTCAACAAAAAATACCGGATGAAGGCAGCGGCCAGAAAACATGGCATGTCTTCGACCTCGACTCCATCGTTCCGGAAGAGACAACGCCCAAGGCAGAGTCAAGGTCAGTCCCAGAGGCCCTACCATCAGGACCGCCCTTTCCAACAACAAGGGCCCCAGAGATCGAGATACCCCTCGCAATCCTCCTCCTCCTCGGGCCGACGCAACAACTCGGGTCGGTACCGAAAGAACCGACGCCAGGAACCAGACCAGGCCAAGAAGCGGGCCTGAAGGTCTCCAGCGCGCTTCGTCCCTGCCACCCTTCCTTCTTCATTTTTAGACATTTTGAGGCCTTTTGGTGACACCTGGGCTACCATTACTTCGGACTCGTGGGTTCTCAGTATTGTCCGTAAGGGCTATGCCCTCGAGTTCCTACATCTCCCTCCAACCGGACTTTTTGTTTCTACCCCACCCTCTGACACCCTTCTCGACGAAGTGCGCACTCTCCTCACCAAAGGGGCGATTTCACCCATCACCTCAGACGAATTTCACAGATGCTTCTTCTCCTGGTACTTCACGGTGCCTAAGGCCGATGGAGGCATCAGACCAATTTTAGACTTAAGAAACCTTAACGAATTCCTTGACTACCGTCGTTTTCGTATGGTAACTTTGGCTTCTATCCTCCCTTTGCTCCACCAGGGCTTGTGGTTCGCAACCATCGATCTCAAGGATGCCTACTTCCACATAGGGATTCGGGAGTCCCACAGACGGTTCCTCTCCTTCGCTGTCGGGACGGAGGCCTATCATTACAACGTCCTCCCTTTTGGACTGGCCACGGCTCCGAGGGTCTTCACCAAGTGCATGGCACCGGTAGTGGCCTACATCCACCAGAAGGGTTACATGGTGTTCCCATACCTGGATGACTGGCTCTTCGCTGCAGCCTCACAAGCCCAACTCCAGGAGGCGGTCGGGTTCGTTCTAAACTTACTCGAGTCCCTCGGCCTCGTCATCAACAGGGAGAAGTCCCACCTAGATCCGTCCATGCGCATCAGATTCATCGGCGCCATCCTCGACTCCATTCTTTGCATCGCATACCTCCCTTGGGACCGTTTCCAGGCATTGACAGCGGCTGTCCAGTCCTGCTTGGCCCACAGAAGAGTGAGAGCCAGGGATGTCCAAGTGGCTCTGGGACACATGGCGTCCACGACCTTTGTCACTCCCTTGGCAAAACTTCACCTTCGTCCCTTACAGGCCTGGTTCCTGTCGGTCTTCGATCCCATGACAGACCGCCCCACCAAATGGCTCACCATCCCAAGACCGGTCGCTTCTTCTCTTCGATGGTGGCTAGACTCCCGCAACATTTGTGCAGGCATGTTGTTCGTTCCGCCACAGCCTCAACTGACGCTGACGACGGACGCGTCGCTAGAAGGCTGGGGAGCCCACCTGCTCGACCTTGCAATAAGAGACAGATGGTCTCGGACCGAGAGCTGCCTCCACATCAATACCCTAGAGATGCTGGTGGTAGAGAAGGCCCTGCGATCATTCGAACTGACTGTGTTGGGCAAGGTGGTCCTGCTGAGGACAGACAACACCACCGTAATGTATTACATAAACAAACAGGGGGGCACCAAATCCGCCACCCTGTTAAACATCACGCTTCGAATTTGGAACTGGTGTGTCCTCAGGGGAATCACCTTGCAAGCAATTCACTTGCCCGGAGACGAGAATGGACTGGCGGACCAACTCAGCAGGTCCACGACCACTTGCCACGAGTGGAGACTACATCCGGAGACGGTCGACGACCTCTTCAAACGCTGGGGATATCCCCAGATCGACCTCTTCGCGACCACTCGCAACACCCACTGTCCCCAGTTCTGCTCTTGGACGCCGACCGACAACTGCCTCGGGGACGCGTTCGGGCTCACGTGGTCGGGACCGATGCTTTATGCCTTTCCACCGTTCCCGATGATCACCAAGGTAGTCTCCAAGATAAAGGTGGACTGCCCAGAGGCGATTCTCATCACCCCCTGGTGGCCGAGACAACCATGGTTCCCGGTACTCCTACAGCTTTCCAGGAGACAGTTTCTCCAACTCGAGCCTCGCCCCGACCTTCTCACGATCCGGGACGGACGCATACGCCATCCGGATGTCGACAACCTTCCTCTGGTGGCTTGGAGGCTCCATCCCTGACGTCGCTTCCGGAATCGGTACGGACGGTGATCCTGGCCGCACAGAAACCATCAACCCAGAGGTCCTATGCGGCCAAATGGAACAGATTCCTGCAGTTCCTTACTGAGAAGGAACTCACTCTGGACCAAGTCACGACACCGGTGGTGCTGGAGTTCCTGAGGGCGCTGATGGATGCGGGATTATGTCTTGCATCCATCAAGTGCTACCTTTCTGCCATCTGCTCTCATTTTCAGTTTGGGGGCAAGCCTTCTTTTTTCAGGGACCCGTTCGTAAAGGCCTTCCTTAAGGGCTACGCTAACTTACACCCTCCGGTCATGACACCGACTCCGGCATGGAGCCTGGACTCTGTGCTGGCTGCCTTGCAAAACAAACCTTTCGAACCGATGGCTACTACTGACTTAACGACTTTTGACCTGGAAGACGGTCTTCTTGGTGGCCATCACTTCGGCCCGATGTGCAGGCGAACTTTGTGCGCTACGGAGGGACCAGCCTTTCCTTAGGTTTCATAGGGATAAGGTGGTCCTCCGTACCGATATCACCTTCCTTCCGAAGGTAGTCTCGACTTTCCACATGTGCCAGGACATTGTTTTACCCACCCTGGCCCCGGACCCAACCACCAAGACTGAGCGGACTCTCCATTCCCTCGATGTCAGGAGGGCTCTCACCTTCTACCTGGACAGAACTGCAGCCTCTAGTCGGTCGGATAGGTTGTTCCAATGTTATTCGGAAACGAAAAGAGGATTGCCTGTTTCCCCCCAGAGGTTGTCCAAATGGGTGGCGGCCACTATCCACCTCTGTTATGAGCTTTTGGGAAGGCCGCTTCCGACCAGGGTTCGGTCTCATTCTACCAGGGCGGTAGCAGCATCCTCCGCCTTTTTGAATGGAATTCCCTTGGAGGATGTCTGCAAGGCTGCCGTTTGGTCCCAACCTATGACTTTTATTAAACATTACAGGTTGGATGTTAGGGCCAAACGGGATGCAGCATTTGGGAGAGCTGTATTGATCTCAGGGCTGCACTAATACCATAGTTCTATGCCTTCTAATCTATGTACATTTGGGGTTCTCGAAGTTTACATTGAGTTTTCCCATGCGCCTGGCCTTCCTCAATTTCCCTGTTCATAACCATTGTTATGGTCTTAATTTCAGTTTAAAAGGGTTGTGGGTACCTATTATGGCTTCACAGGTTTCAGGTACCTTATGCCTTACCTTTCTGGAAAATTGCATACCAGTCTTCAGTCTTGGTCAAGGCTCTTGTGGATTAATGACTGACACAAAGGTTGTGTTTCAATGGTTTTATTGTTAATAAACCAGTTTTGTTTGAACAGTTTGTCTCAGGACATTCCCTCCGCCGCTTACTTAAGCTTGTCAGTCTAAACCCATTTGTGTGATTCGCAGAGACCACGAAGAAGAAGGACAGGTTGCTTACCTGTAACAGTATTTCTTCGAGTGGTCATCTGCGAATACATACAAATCCCGCCGATCCTCCCCTCTGTGTCCTGCTCTTGATTGGCTTATTCTCATAGCGCCCACGCGGCGTAAAAATGCGGAACTGGGAAAAGAGCGGGAAGCAGGGGCTTTATAGTGGGTGAGCGGGATTACTGCCAAAAAGTTTCTTTTTGTTGCAAAGTGTACTTTGCCCAGTGATTCTAGAAGTTCTGAACAGCACTGCGCAGGCGCAGTGAAACCCCTTTTGTATGTATTCGCAGATGACCACTCGAAGAAATACTGTTACAGGTAAGCAACCTGTCCGTTTGGGGGATATTATGTAAAAGTTTTTATATATTATTGTAAGGCGAATTAACCAATATTTTGTTTTATCAATTTATTATAATAACATTTATTAATTTCATTCTACCAATAAATATTTTTAAAAAAAGAAATTCTAGACGTAAAAAAAAGAGCTCTGTCATTTCAACAACCTGAGATCAAAATTTATTTCTTGAAAAAAAAACAAAATCTAGAGACATTCTGTTTTCCTCATTTGCCATGTATTTATTCTAATATTAACTATAGAAAATTAAAATATTACTGATGGCAGGGTTTAAAATGTCTTCAAGTGAACTTAACAAGCATTGACCCAAATCCAATTGTTAGTTGCAACTAGATTAAATCCACAAAATTAATAAAAACTTGCTAAGTGTTAGGGAAAAAAAGATTCTTCACAGACCTTTTTCTGGGTGTCTTGTCTGCGTACATAAACTCTGCTTGTGTTTGCTTCGACAAGGGTTATGAACCCAGCACACACCTTGACAATTTCTGTCATTTTAATCTTTCCTTTTAGTCTCTTATGTTTTAATGGTTTCAATTTTGTAGATAGATTGCTTTTAAACTATAATTTGTGTATGCATTATTGTTTATGCTTTGTTGTTGTTGTTGTTGTTCTGCTCGCTGTAAATCACCATGAATCCAAGTCCTAGGGGATAGAAACAAGGGATACAAATGGGGGCGGGGGGGAATCATCATAATGATGTAAATCTAGCTACCACTTCCCAGTTTTTTTTTCTTTCTTTCTGGAAATCATCTGCAGTGGGGATGATGCCCCACAAGGCCTTGTCCTCTTTCCTTAATTCTTCTCTCTTCCCCCTCTCTCCCCATTTGTGCTTCTGCTGCAGGACTTATTTGTGAAAGAGATGACTGAGAAGGAGAAGTGTCCTTTTGAATCCAGTCCAAAGCATTGGCCCAAGTGGATCACGCAAGGCAGAGGAGGAATGTCCCCTTCAATGAGTAAGGGCTAGGAGGGTAGTTTCCTATTTGATTCCCCCTTCTCAAATATGTGTGAAATATCCAGACTCTTATCAATTGAAGCACTTGGACCATTTTATAAATCTTAACTAGCACTTTGAAAATACAGGCATACCACAAGTTAACAAAGCCTCTGACATTGAAGTATATTTTGCAAGTACTTTTTATGCTTGACCAGCCTTCCTTTCCTTCCTCATCCTCTTTGAAGCTAGTTTTTTTTTTAGCAACATTGGCACTAGGAGGAGGATGAAGGAGGATGGGAGAAGCACAGGCTTTTGAGCATCCAGTTATAGTAGCATGTCTGCAGAAAACAATGCAATAAAGCCTGACGTGGGAAATGGTGCATGCAGCATTTGCACATGTAGGAGGGACTGGAAGGAGAGGGAAGGGTTAGAAATCCTCTCTTTCCTATTTTATTCCTCTCAGGGGGTGGAAGAAGGAATGAATCTATGTGTACAAGGACATCTCTTCATCCTGATGGACTTCTGCAGGTGACCTTTGAGGAAGTGGCTGTGGATTTCACAGAGGAGGAGTGGGCCCTGCTGGATCCAGACCAAAGAGCCCTTCATTGGGAAGTCATGAAGGAGATTGTGGACACCCATTTCTCTCTGAGTAAGCTTCATGATTTCTTGTGATTATGCAACTTATAAGTGCTGAAAAGTAACTGTGGGAGTTCTTTTTCACTCTTGATAGATTAAAGCAGGCTGAGTGGTTTTTATAGAATCATATAATCATAGAGTTGGAAGAGACCACAAGGGACGGAGCTCGCACCAGGCAGCTTTCTCTCTTTATTATTATTATTATTATTGTCAAACTATGCACACGTTTTTTGCAATAGGTAGATAGATATATAGATAAAATCTGCCTGCCTGCCTGTTCACTTTCCCTTTCATTTCCTTGCTTCCAGCAGGCAGGGCACTTTGCAGGAGGCTCTTTTCCTTTGCGAATGCTACAATGCAAATGTTACAACGATTTTATTTCCAATTTGGCAAATTGATACAGAATGCTTTTGCTACTGTCTGTAAGGAATTCAGGGGTAGCCTAGGGAAAGGAATGGGTGCATGGCATCCTTTTGTGGCATTCTAAGGTGATGAATGAATGAATTAATTATTACACACGTATGAGGCATTCTGGAATGGCAAGGAGGAAGGATGCAGGATGCAGTGATGGCATTAGCTTGCATTTTGGGGTTGAAAACGGGGCCAAAGGAAGATCCATAACCTGCACTGACCCAAATACCCATAACACACACACACATGGGTAGATTTTAATCTTACTCTAGGGAGCTCTAGTAAAAGCATCCCTCTAGTTCTAAGAGTGCGGGGTGGATTGTGTAGGGAAAGGCATTTCTTCAGGTAACTTGGGCCCAAGCCATGTAGGGCTTAAAAGGTAATGACCAACACTTTGTATTGGGCCCGGAAGCTAATTGGCAGTCTGAACAATCTCTTCTGTTTATGAAAAGTTCCCTTCTTCTCCTGGGATATTTTATTCAAGATCAGAAACAACCCAGACGTTGCTTGTACAAAGGGAAAGGGATATTATAATTACAACTCCCTTGTTGCAACAGCTCCATTGGCTGCCAGTTTGTTTCCGGGCACAATTCAAAGTGCTGTTTTTGACCTATAAAGCCCTATACGGCTTGGGTACAGGCTATATGAAGGACCTTATCTCTCTGTATGAGCCCCCCAGAGTACTGAGATCATTGGGAGAGACCCTTCCGTCTGTCCCATCACAGTCTCAGGCATGTTTGGTGGGAACAAGAGAGAGGGCCTTCTCAGTGGCTGCTCCCAAGGATAGAAACTCCTTCCCTAGAGAAGCCAGGATGGCTCCATCCCTGCTGTCCTTCCAACGCCAGGTAAATAAGTTTTTGTGCAGTCAAGCCTTTTAAGCTGAAAAGGACTGGGTATTTAATGTTGTGCTATATAAATTTTAATGGTTTGTATTTTTAACGTGTTAATTTTTAACTTATAACTGTTTTAACTCTTAAAATTGTTTAGTTGTTTTCAAATTTTTATATTTATGTATTTTAATATGGTACTGTTTTTTAAATTGTATTGTTCACCGCCTTGAGTCACTATATTGGAAGAAAGGCAGGATATAATGATGATGATAATTGTGTTTAAGGTGATGGGCGGGGTAAGGGATGAACTGAGATTACTAGTTCATATGATAGTTTAATTGTGTATTCCGGTAGAGCAAGGGATTGGCGTGGATGGACTTTGTGGTCTCTTCCAACTCCATGATTCTATTTTTTTAAAACTATGATTCTATGATGCCAAAATACTTAGAGCTGACTCCTTTCAAGGAAAGAGAACTTATCTCTTAGGAGAAGCAGTGAAGACGTTCTGGAGTCCCATCTGCGTCAATGACATTTCTCATATTTTTTGTGTTCTGAGCAGTACTTTTTCTCCTTTCCAGGCAGTGATGGGAAACTGAAGGAATATAATGGCCAAGCATTGATGCAAAGAAACCAGAGCAAACAGGTAAAAGAGAAGGAAAAAAGAGCTGACACCAAAACCGAGCAGAGGACAACACATCAAAAAGGTGATGTTTCTGGAACCTCAATTCAAAGAAGAATGCAGAAACAAAAAGAAAGACTTAAATATCTTCGTCTTGAACATGACAGAAGTTTCAACTCTAAAGCAGGCCTTATGCTTCACAGGAGAACCCAGACAAAAGAGACATTGTTCAGAAGTGGTGAGTGTGGAAACAGCTCCAGTATTATTTCACTTAAAAAGATTTACAGAAGAATGAGACCATTCAAATGCCTGGAGTGTGGAAAAAGTTTCATTGAGAAAAGAGCCCTTACTGCTCATCAAAAAACTCACACAAGAGAGAAACCATTTAAATACCTGCAGTGTGGGAACAGTTTCATTGGGAAAAGAGCCCTCATTCATTATCCATCAACTCATACAGGAGAGAACACCTTTAAATGCCTTGACTATGGAACAGGCTTCACTCAGAAGACACACCTCTCTTGTCATCAAGCAACTCACACAGGAGAGAAACCATTTAAATGCTTGGAGTGTGGGAAAGGTTTCACTCAGAAGACACACCTCACTCGTCACCAAGCAACTCACACAGGAGAGAAACCATTTAAATGCCTTGAGTGTGGGAAAGGCTTCACTTGGAAGACACACCTCACTTGTCACCAAGCAACTCACACAGGAGAGAGACCATTTAAATGCCTGGAGTGTGGAAAAAGTTATATTCAGAAGGTAAACCTCACCTATCATCAAAGAACTCACACAGGCGAGAAACCATTTAAATGCCTGGAGTGTGGAAAAAGTTATATTCAGAAGGTAAACCTCACCTATCATCAGAAAACTCACACAGGAGAGAAACCATTTAAATGCCTGGAATGTGGGAAAAAATTCATTGCGAAAAGAGACTTCACTTGTCACCAAGCAACTCACAGAGGAGAGAAACCATTTAAATGCCTGGAGTGTGGAAAGGGTTTCATTGGGAAGGCACAGCTCACCTATCATCGAAAAACTCACACAGGAGAGAAACCATTTAAATGCATAGAGTGTGGAAAAGGCTTCACTCTGAAGACACACCTCATTTGTCACCAAGCAACACACACAGGAGAGAAACCATTTAAATGTCTGGAGTGTGGGAAAGGTTTCATTGTGAAGGCAAAGCTCACCTATCATCAAAGAACTCACACAGGAGAGAAACCATTTAAATGTCTGGAGTGTGGGAAAGGTTTCATTGTGAAGTCACAGCTCACCTATCATCAAAGAACTCACACAGGAGACAAACCATTTAAATGCATAGAGTGTGGAAAAGGCTTCACTCAGAAGACACACCTCATTTATCACCAAGCAACTCACACAGGAGAGAAACCATTTAAATGTCTGGAGTGTGGGAAAGACTTCGCTCGGAAGGCACATCTCACTCGTCACCAAGCAACACACACAGGAGAGAAACCATTTAAATGCCTGGAGTGTGGGAAAGGTTTCATTGTGAAGTCACAGCTCACCTATCATCAAAGAACTCACACAGGAGAGAAATCATTTAAATGCATAGAGTGTGGAAAAGGCTTCACTCGGAAGACAGACCTCACTCATCACCAAGCAACTCACACAGGAGAGAAACCATTTAAATCCTTGGTATGTGGGGAAAGTTTTACTCAGAAGACAAACCTCAGTCATCATCAAAAAACACCAAACAGGATAGAAACCTGAAATGTGGAAAAGGGTATATTCAGGAGGCATTCCTCACTTGTCATAAAAAATAAATCACAGAAGCGAAAAACCATATAAATGCCTTAAGTGACCGAAAAGTTTCATTGACAAAAGAGCCCCCCCCCTCATAATCAAAAAACACTTACCTTAATTTCTTTAATACCGAAAGAGGGTAAAGATAAACAGATAATGAGTAATTACAGGCCAATTTTTTTAATGAATAATCACTATAAGATTTTCGCATTTGTAATGGCAAAATAAATAGGGAGAAAAAATAAAAAGGGAACAGAATGGTTTCTTACCAAAGAGACAGATCAAAAATAATATCAGAACTATTATTAATACACTGGACTATTATAATACGCATAATGAAAAAAGGCTGCGTTGTTATTTGTCGACGCTGAAAAAGCGTTTGACAGCATTAGCTGGAAATTTATGTTTAATTTGTTAAGTGCAATGGTGTAAAGCATGGATTGGCAACCTACGGCCCGCGGGCCGGATGCGGCCCGCGAGCACTGTACGACCGGCCCCTGGCCGACCCTGCCGCCGATTGCCGCCGCCCCAGGGGGCGGGGGCAAGCGCTGGGGCCGCCGGAGCGTTCCGTTTCCCCGCCCCCTGGGATGGCCTCTGGCCTCCCAGGGGGCGGGGGCAAGCGCTGGGGCCGCCGAGCGCTCCTTCCCCCCGCCCCCTGGGATAGCCTCTGGCCTCCCAGGGGGCGGGGGCAAGCGCTGGGGCCGCCGAGCGCTCCTTCCCCCCGCCCCCTGGGATGGCCTCTGGCCTCCCAGGGGGCAGGGGCAAGCGCTGGGGCCGCCGGAGCGCTCCGTTTCCCCGCCCCCTGGGATGGCCTCTGGCCTCCCAGGGGGCGGGGGCAAGCGCTGGGGAAGAAGGAGGAATGGAGGAGGAGGAGGGAGGAAGGGAAGAGGAAGGATGAAGAAGAGGAGGAAGAAGGAGGAAGGAAGGAAGGAGCAAGAGGAGGAGGGAGGGAGGGAGGAGGAAGAAGAGGAGGAAGAAGGAGGGAGGAAGGAAGGAGCAGGAGGAGGAGGGAGGGAGGGAGGATGAAGAAGAGGAGGAAGGAAGGAGAGAAGGAGGAAGAGGAGGAGGGAGGTAGGGAGGATGAAGAAGAGGAGGAAGGAGGAGGAAGGAAGGAAGGAGCAGGAGGAGGAGGGAGGGAGGGAGGAGGAAGAAGAGGAGGAAGAAGGAGGAAGGAAGGAGAGAAGGAGCAAGAGGAGGAGGGAGGGAGGGAGGGAGGATGAAGAAGAGGAGGAAGAAGCAGGAAGGAAGGAAGGAGCAGGAGGAGGGAGGGAGGGAGGAGGAAGATGAAGACATGCAGTCTTTCTGAAGGTGAGAGAGTGTGACTTTCCAAAGTGCATTTCTGGGTATTTTCAGTGCTTTCAATGCTGAAAGGTGTGCTTTTACAAGGAGAGTGGTAGTGATGGTGATATGTCAGTTTGTGGGACATGCAGTCTTTCTGAAGGTGAGACAGTGTGACTTTCCAAAGTGCATTTCTGTGTATTTTCAGTGCTTTCAATGCTGAAAGGTGTGCTTTTACAATGAGAGTGGTAGTGATGGTGATATGTCAGTTTGTGGGACATGCAGTCTTTCTGAAGGTGAGAGAGTGTGACTTTCCAAAGTGCATTTCTATGTATTTTCAGTGCTTTCAATGCTGAAAGGTGTGCTTTTACAAGGAGAGTGGTAGTGATGGTGATATGTCAGTTTGTGGGACATGCACTCTTTCTGAAGGTGAGACAGTGTGACTTTCCAAAGTGCATTTCTGTGTATTTTCAGTGCTTTCAATGCTAAAAGATCTGCTTTAACAGTGAGAGTGGTTTCGGCCTTCCCCTTCGGCTGAAAGGGCCCCTTGGAGCCCTTTCGGCTGAAAGAAGGGGCGAAGGAGGAGAGGGCAGGCACACGCCTCCTCCTCCCCGCGGGGCTTTGGCAGCCCTGAGGTGTCTTTCGGAGGACACCTCAGGCCTGGCAAAGCCCCGAGGACAGGAGCTGGGGCCGCGCGCCTGTTGTTCCTGCCTCTCACGGGCCCTTACTGCTTCTCTGAGAGGCAGCTGGGGGCCACGGAAGGGCAGGAGGAGCAGGCGCGCGCCTGTCACCCCCCTCTCCCAATCCCCCCCTTCTAGCTGTCTCTCAGACAGCGGGAGGTTGGGAAAGGGAGCAGAGAAAGCCCTGCCCCCAGAGGGTGGAAGCTCCGCCCCTGGCACGCAGCCCCACCCCCAGAGGGTGGAAGCTCCACCCCTGGCACACAGTCCTGCCCTGGAGGGTGGAAGCTCCGCCCCCAGCATGCGGTCCCGCCCCCGGAGGGTGGAAGCTCCACCCCCGGCATGCGGCCCCGCCCCCGGAGGGTGGAAGCTCCCCCCCCTTTCGGCCCCCCAGTTGTCTCAGGGACAGCAACCTGGCCCCTGGCTCAAAAAGGTTGCCTACCCCTGTATTAAAGTATTATAGAGAAGACCTGACCAAAGCAGAATAGAGTAGTACTGTTACTTCTCTTGCTCTGGACACTATACTCCCATTGATTCTGGCTGGAATGAAGTTGGCTTTTCTAGCTGCTTCATCACACAGTTGACTCATTCCTTGCATAAAGGAGAAGGGGGAAAGCTGGTTCTCTGTAGCCATTTTGGTTGGGTGAGTTCTTAAACTGTGAGAAGAAGGAAAGTCAGGGGCAGACATATATATGCTATTTGTATGTGAGAATGATATTAACTGAATTTCAAAATGCTTTGTGTATGGAAATGAAATAGCAAGTCCCCTTTTAACAATGGATGCTAGCATTTCCCTCCACACTTTAGGAGACCTTAAGTATCCCTATCTAGGATTCCCCTTCCTCTGAGTAGTGAAATTTAACTGATTTTTCAATGGCTGTTAGCTGCCTTGAATCCTGTGCTGGAAGAAAGGCTGGATATAAATTAAATAAATAAAATGTTAAAAACAAACAAAAAAAATTTAAACTAATGTAGTGCTAGGGGCTCTGTAAATGATTCCAAATTGACAGACCATACATTGCTAGGAAATTGCCACAGGCAGGATTCCAGCAGCACAATTAAAAAAAGAGGGGTCACTGTTTGGAACATGTCTTATTATCCAATGATTCCTCACTGAGTCCTAGATTCCTGGATAGCCTCTGAATAATTGGTGGTGCAAAGTTCCAGTCTGTAACATCTGGGGGAAGGTGAAATTGAATATGATGATGGGAAATACAACAGCAATCCTCATTTTTCTGGTGCAGCTTCAAACCTATCTTTTATACTTATCCTTAGCAGAAACCAAAACTACAGCATTTCATCTTAAGCCTATTACAAACTGCACCGTGGGGTGTGTGTGTGTGGGGGGGGGGGGGTTGTACTATTTAACTGCATATATGGACCTCAAGCATAAATACTGTGTTCTCTCAATGTATGAAAGAATCTGGAGTTTAATCCCTGAAGCCTAGGGTTGCCATATGTCCGGACCTCCAAACTGGGAAAAATATAGGACAATTTTTTCAAATGTAGGACACATTTTTGGTGTGTCCTACATTTGAATAGGAGCCTCGCTGAGGGGAGGCTTTCCCTCGCCGCCTGGGCCCCGGGCCTCGCCGTGATCGCGGCGGGGAGCAGAGCCCAAGCGGCGAGGGAAAGCCTCCCTCAGCTTGCCATATCCTGCCTGGGGGTGGGGGCAAACCGGGGTGGGACCATGCGGACCCGCCCCAAACCGGGAAAGTCCCGCCCCCAGGCGGGATATGGCAAGCCTACTGAAGCCAAAAATAAACTCGACTGCTATTCTTAATGTTCCCGCTTCTTCCCCTCAAGGCTAGATTTTCCAGCAAATGGAGGTGGAAACATCCTATATCGTGGATTGATTCCATCTCTTGCTCCAAATAGGCAGGAAAAACAGACTTGAAGGAGGCACCACCAAAGAGAGCAACTCAGTCCTTTTCCTGCCTTGGCTCCGAGTAGGCTGTGATTTTCCTTTTCTCCTCCTTCCTTTACCTTGTCTTCAAGACTTTAATTCTTCTTCTAATATTTATTCCATTCTTATATTTATGATCTGTTCTCTCCTGCTTTGGCAACTACCTACAAAAACAAATATGTTTTCTTTAGTCTTTGCTTCATCCTTTTGACTTTCTAACCTTTTCTGCTGAAGCAAAGCCAGGCATGGAGGGACAGTTCAGAAGCTGTGAGGCAACTAGGCCCAGCTCCAGCATTAAAAAAAGAAGACAGCCCAGCCATGTCTGGCTGAAAGGGCTGAAAGGCCAGAGAACCCAGGCGCGGCCAGAGAAGGGAGATCCCTCTGTCCTTGACCAGATGTGCTCCACTGCAAACCTCAAGCCCAAGAAGGGCTCTGGGCATTGAGATGGAGAACCTAAAAAGAATTGATGCGGTTGAGGAGAGAGACCCCCCCTGTCCTTGACCAAATGGCGCTATGCCACAGACACCAACCTCAGCTAAGGGTTTGGGCGGTGAGATGGACAACCTAACAGGACCTTGGCATGGCCGGAGAATGGACAACCATCTGTCCTTGGCCAGATTATGTTCCACTGCAGACATCAAACCTGGCAAGAGGCTTGGACAATGGGGGGGGGGGGGGGGGGGAGAGAGAGAGAGACAGAGAGAGACAGAGAGAGAGAGAGGAAGCATATTGGAGAGCTGAGTGGTGATCCGATTCCTAATCCTATATCTATGGATTAAGCTTTACTCCAGAGGTTTGTTTCTAGCTTGCATTGCCAGTTTTGAAGGAAACTTCAGTTACGTCAGAAGTGCAAGTGGAGAGTTTCCGGCCAAACCAACTGCTACCTCCTCCTCACCTTCCTCCATGATCCTCTCAGACTCAAGGGATCAGAGAGGGTTAGCAAAAGGATTTTCCAGATGCAAGGAGTCTTCCCCGTCCGCCCCATCATCCCCTAGTTTGGAGGTTTCAGTCACTCCCTGGGGGGAATGTGGCCAAGGAATTTATTTATTGTGTTTGCCTTTTTTAAAAGAGGAGGCAGAGCTGGAACTGAAGTCATGGCAGCCATTGTCATAGAATCATAGAGTTGGGAGAGACCACAAGGGCCATCCAGTCCAACCCCTGCCATGCAGTAACTCTCAATCAAAGCATCCCTGACAGACGGCCATCCAGCCTCTGTTTAAATACCCCCAAGGAAGGAGACACCAATATACTACGAGGGAGTGTTTTCCGGAAGTTCCTCCTAATGTTGAGGTAGAATCGTTTCCCGTAGCTTGCATCATTCTCTGCAGAAAAGGGAAGGCTGGTTCTCTGTGTCCACTTTGCTTGGGTAAGATTTTAAACTTTTAAAATGTGACTCATTTCTGTGGGTCACTGGGAGGAGGAGCTAGAAGCCTCATTCTATATAACTGATGGTAGAGGCGCGCGCCTAACGGTGCACAATTTTTTGTTATCACATTGATTTTTTTTATAGTCAAGGAGGGTTTGGAGTACAGAGGAGAAGTTGACTTGAGCACAGTGCTGGAGGACGTCTCTTTCAATTTTACACTTTTCTGTTCACTACTCCCTTAAGTGGCTTGTGGGGATTTGCTCAGAGGAAGTGTTGCCTCTGGTAGGAGCAAGTAGCCAGGAGCTCTGTACATAACTAGAGTCCCAGTTGATTGTTCATTGGGCCGGAAGAGGAAAGGCCCCCCTCCCTCCTTCTTCTGGCTTTGAGGGAGCGATAGGACAGGCCCAATGCCATCAGGCCAGCCTCGATTAAGAATAAGAGCCCTTCCTCCAGTCTATTTGCCTCAGAGGGAGAGAGGAATGCTGGACCTCATCCCCCCCACACCATTCCCTTCTCCTTTTCTGTTGTGTCTTTATAGATTGTAAGCCTGAGTGCAGGGAACCATCTATTATCGCCTCTGTTGTAAGCCACCTGGATTCCCTGTGATTGGGCAGCATATAAATAAACCCTATTATTATTACTATTATTATTATTATTATTATTATTATTATTATTATTATTTCATCCCATAATGGCTTCCAACATGCATTGACTGTCTCAGGTTTTATGCCATCTACAGCCTCTGTAATAAAAACAATAGCATCTGCAATTGTGAAGTTTTTCCATATATCCATGATGGTGCAAGGAAGATTAACATCAAGTGCCGCACAAATCCTCCCAAAGGTGAGACGGGTGTAAATTGTCTTAATGCATTGATGACACTTCGATCTAGTGGTTGCAGCAGTGATGTTGTGTTTGGAGGCAGGAACATCACTTCCACATGCTCATTGGCAAAGCAGAGCGATTGGGGATATCCAGGAGCACTGTCGAGTATGAGGAGGACCTTGAATGGGATCTCCTTCTGTTGTAGATACTTCTTTACTTCAGGGATAAAGCACTGGTGGAACCATTCCAAGCACAAGATTGCAGTCACCCAAGCCTTCTTGTTGTGCTGCCACAATACAGGCAGGCAATTTTTGTTTTTGTTCTTCAGGGCCCAGGGATTCTTTGCTCTGTAGACAAGGCCTGGCTTGATCATGTGCCCTGCTGCATTGCCACACAGCACCAGGGCCTTAAATCCCAGAGCCTGCTTAGCACTCTTCTGGATGTAGGTACGACTGGGCATCTTCTTCCAGAACAAGCCTGTTTCATCACAATTAAAGACTTGCTCTGGAAGATAACCTTTCTCATCTATAACTTGCTGGAACTCTTCTGGGAATGCTGATGCTGCCTCTGTATTGGCTGATGCAGATTCTCCTCTGATCTTTACGTTCTTGAGGCTGTAGCGCTTTATAAAACTAACCAGCCATCCCTTACTAGCTTTAAACTTTTTCCTCTCACTTGCCTCAACCCTTTCAGAGTAGTGTTTATGGAGGCTAAGTGCCTTTTCACCTAAAACTTGGCCATCAACAGGGATATGCTTCTGGGACATGTCCTCTAGCCACACACTTAAAGCTTTCTCGGTTCAAGAAAGCAGTTCTCCAGAGCCACGTATATTAGACATCTTTTAAGGTTTAAATGCTTTATGTGCTGTGCATTAGCCTGGAGGCCCTGAAGGAAGGCTGGGACATCATATATAGATACCGAAAATAAACAAGGATTTCTAACCAGGCCTTGGAAAGAATCTCACCTGAACCCTGGAAATGCTGCCTCCAGCCAGTTAGCAATGCTGAGCTAGAAGGACCAACGTCTGACTCAGTGTAAGGCAAGCTGTGCTCGTCTCTGGTTTGTGTCCTGTCTATTTAGATAGTAAGCCTGAGGGCAGGGAACCGCCCATTATCCCCTTTGTTGTAAGCCGTCCAGATTCCCAGTGATTGGGTGACATATAAATAAGTCCTATTATTATTATTATTATTATTATTATTATTATTATTATTATTATTGAGGCCGCTAAGAGGGTTTGGAACAAAGGCCAGGCCCACAGGGGTTCTTTACATAGGTGTTTAACAGGAGAATCCCACAGTCTTGTTCAGTGCCTCCTTAAAACTTCTCAGTATGGACACTGAGGGACCCCTGCAGTCACCTGCAACACTTGTGGGATGTTTGTCTTCTTACCTAGAGATATGGGGAACTTCACCTGTATTAAGTGCAAGTTGGTAGCCCTCTTAGAAGAGAAACGCAGCAGCTGGAGGCTCAGGTAGCTACACTTCAGCATCATAGGGAGCAAGAGGTTTTCCTGACCAGATTGGTCCTGGACAGGAAACACATAGAGAAAGTTGCTGGGGAGGAGGAGGAGGACACTTCACATACAACAAAAGTAGATAGTTAGAGGAATGTCACACACAGAAATAGGGAAACTAGGGAAAGTTCTGTGCGCCTGCAGCTACAGAACCGTTTTGACTCAGAAAGGAGAGATTTAGTAATGATGGGTGACTTCAACTATCCTGATATTTGCTGGAAGTCAAACTCAGCCAAATCCTCAAGGTCTAGCAAATTCCTCACTTGCCTGGAAGACAATTTCATGGTCCAAAAGGTGGAAGAGGCAACAAGGGGGTCAGCTATTTTAGATCTGATTCTAACCAACAAGGATGACTTGTTTAATGGGGTGCAAGTGGTGGGATCATTAGGTGGAAGTGATCATGTTCTCTTGGAGTTTGTTATACAGTGGAAAAGAGAAGCCAGAGAAATACTGGGGGTACTGGGGGTAATCCCATGGTCAGGTATACTAAAAAAATGGGAGTTTCTCAAACGAGATACTGAAAGCACGATTTCAAACAGTTCTAGTGAGGAAGAAAAATGGGTGTTGTTTCAAGAAACCAGGATGGATGACTAAGGAACATTCAACTGAACATGTTTAAGAAATGGAAAAATGGGAAAATCACCAAAGAGGAATTCAAACAAATAGTGAGCAAATAGGGATAAAGTCAGAAAAGCTAAAGCGCGGAATGAACTCAGGCTTGCTAGAGAGGTTAAGAACAACAAAAAGGGATTTTTGCGGTATGTCTATAGGTTAAGTAAAGAGATAGTACAGGAATTCCTTGTTAATCTAAATGAATATAACCTTCCAGGACCTGATGAACTACATCCAAGGGTATTAAAAGAGCTGGCAAATGTAATATCGAAGCCATTGGCAATAATCCTTGAGAACTCCTGGAGAACAGTAGACGTTACAGCAGACTGGAGGAGCACAAGCGTTTCCCCCCATCTTTAAAAAGGGGGAAAAGAAGATCCCAACAATTATAATCCAGTTATTCTGACATATATACCAGGAAAGATTCTAGAGCCGATTGTTAAACAGAGAGTCTGTGGACATCTAGAAGGCAATTCCATAATCACAAAAAGTCAACATGGGTTTCAGAGGAACAAGTCAGGCCAGACTAATCTTATCTCTTTTTTGATAAAATTATCAGCTTGATAGATGAAATATATCTTGATTTCAGTAAGGCCTTTGACAAGGTTCCCCATGACATTCTTGCAAACAAACTGGTGAAATGTGGGCTAGACAAGGTAACTGTTGCATGGATTTGTAATTGGTTGGCTGGTCGAATGCTAAGGGTGCTCAACAATGGCTCATTTTCATCCTGGAGAGAAGTGACCAGTGGGGTCCCACAGGGCTCTGTCCGGGGCCCAGTGCTATTCAATATCATTATCAATGACTTGGAGGACAGAACTGGGGGCATATTTATCAAATTTGAAGATGACAACAAATTAAGAGGAGTAGCTAATACTTCAGAGGACAGCATCACAATTCAAAATGACCTTAATATATTAGAAAGCTGGGCCAAAACTAACATAATGAATTTCAACATGGAGAAATGTAAGGTACTGCACTTATGGCAGAAAAATGAAATGCACAGATATAGGATGGGGGACACCTGGCTGAACAAGACTACATGTGAAAAGGATGTAGGAGTCCAAGTAGGCCACAAACTAAGCACGAGTCAATAATGCGATGCAGCAGCTAACAAGGCCAATGTGATTTTAGGCTGCATAAATAGAGGTATAGTGTCTAGATCAAGGGAAATAATAGTCCTGCTCTATTCTGTTCTGGTCAGGCCCCACCTGGAATATTGTGTCCAGTTCTGGGCACTACAATTCAAAAAGGACATTGAGAAATTAGAGCGTGACCAATGGAGGGTGGTTAAAATGGTGAAGGCTCTGGAAACCATGCCCCATGAGGAAAGACTCAGGGAGCTGGGGATGTTTAGTCTGGAGCAAAGAAGGTTAAGAGGTGATATGATAGCCCTTTTTAAATATATGACGGGATGTCATATTGAGGAGGGAGCAAGCTTGTTTTCTGATGCTCCAGAGACTAGGACCCAGAGCAATGGATGCAAGCTGCAGGAAAAGAGATTCCACCTCAACATTAGGAGGAATTCCTGACCGAAAGGGCTGTTCAACAGTGGAACAAACTCCCTCGGGAGTGTAGTGGAGTCTCCTTCCCTGAAGAACTTTAAACAGAGGCTTGATGGCCATCTGTCGGGGATGCTTTCATTGAGATTCTCTGCATAGCAGAAGGGGATTGGACTGGATGGCTCTTGAGATCTCTTCCAACTCTATGATTCAAGGTGAAGAAAAGACTGAGCCAATGCATTTGGATCTGAACACAATCTAGGAAGGCAAACAGATGAATAGATGGCTCTTGACTTAATCACTGGGCCATTAGGTGTGAGGCTGAAAACAAACAACCTGTATTGTTCTGGTTTTGGAGGAGATGGTTTTTCTTGTCTATCAACTCCCAGACTTCCTGTGGGGAATTTCCAGTCTTATCTCTAGGGCTTTGCAAGCAGCCTACAAATCATCTCTGCTTTGGAGAAATGGTGGTGCCCCTAGTAGCTTGGGGTCAAAGTGAATGCCACACGCACTCCAAAATTTAATATAAATCGATATGCTCTAAAACTACTACTAATAAGGAATCTCTAGGTCCTCCAGCACAACTTTGCATTCAACGTCCAACAAACACTGACGATAGAACTGTGCTGGAGGAGCAACAAATGCCTAGCGGAGTGTTCTCTCTAGGTCTTTCAGTGCAACTTTTAGTTCAAGTTGACCATAGAATTGTACTGGAGGACCTAGATATTCCTAAGAGATGGAAGAGAGACAGGAATACATAGAATCCTAGAGTTGGAAGAGACCTCCTCCAAGGCCCATCCAGTCCATCCCTCTTCTGCCTTGTAGGAAGACACCCTCAGCAGGAGAGAAGGAGCTGGGAGGGCACCCTCCAGTGGCAGTGTGTTTTGTGGGGTGGAGGGAGAGGAGGGAGGTAGGAGGAGCCCTAGTCCTGGTGTCCTACACTCCTCCCCCCAAAGGGATCCCTCTTGTCCCCCAGCATCCCAGAGCCTGAGCCAGCCTCCAAAGCCTCCTCTGCCTCCTGCTTTCTCTTCCTCCTCCTCCATCTGCAGGGGCTCCTTCCCCCCAAATCTGGGCAACACTTTTCTAGGAGTTCTTCCCCCACACCCTAAAAGAACTATCCTTGGTAAGTGATTAATAATAATAATAATAATAATAATATAATTCACTGTAGAATAGGAAGGGATTTGTATATTGCGGGGCTTTTTTTTCCTTTGACAGGCAAACTTTGTGCTGAAATCCTGCTTGCACTTTATTTGGAGGAAGAGCCCTTTTGGCACTAGCTGAAAAAAAGTTGGCAGCAGGAACTTTCCTATCGACTAAAGTCTGTGTCCTCAGAGGCATTTGGAGATCTCTGAATTCTAATTCTATGACTGCCAGTCCCTGTAAAATAAGGAGGGAGCCTCTTGTTGCTTTGCTCTTCTCCATTTCCCTCCATATTTTGAAAGCCAACCATATTAGGCTGAAATCCTGTGTGCATTTTCCTGGGAGCAAGTTGCCATAAAACAGGGAGGAATTTGGGCTTTCTAGAAAAGGAAAAGAAAACCTGCTGCTACCACTTTGTTCTTCTCCATTTCCCCTCATCATCTGAAGAGTCCTATCCCCATTTTCTTGGAACTCAGTCCCATGCAATCTCCTTAGTCATGACCATCTCAAATGCCACTGTTTCACTCTGTCCCCCCTCCAGAGAAGCCTTCTACCTAAACCTAAATATTTTTTTCATATTTTTATTGATTTCTATATTTTCCATATTTACAAATTGTGTAGTACATATTCATCATCAATATGCTGTAATATTTATACATCATTCGAAAAACATTTCATGTTTCCAAATATCCACATATGTACATTTTCTTGAGTATTGTTCTGTTATAATATTATGCTATACATTGCCCTTTCTTGTTTATCTTTAATAAATGAACGTAAAATTAATTTTAACTTAAGGAATTAATTTAGAAATTCTTCTTTTATGTCTCATATTTTCATCCAGTATCTTTTAACTGGGTCCCATTCTATTTCTCTTTTTGTTTTCGATTCACTGTTAATTACTGCTGTCAATATGGCCATATCTTTAAATTCTATAACTTTCTGTAACCCTTCTTCTACTTTGGGTATGTTATCCAGCTTCCAATTTTTTGCAAGCAATATTGTAGCAGTTGTGGCTATATAAAGTATAATTCTCCCATACCTTTTTTCTAATGTTTCTCCCATAAAGGATGTCATGTTTAACAAATACAGCTCTGGGATTAAAGGGTATTTTATCTCCAATATTTCTTGTATTTTATTATGTCTATTATGCCAGAATTTCCTGACTCTTTGACAAGACCACCATATGTGGTAATATGAACCTTTCTCTTTGTGGCACTTCCAACATCTATTATCTTTTAAATTGTACTGTTTTGTGATTTTTAATGGTGTATAATACTATCTATTTGCTGTCAAACCTAAATATAAGTAAAGGCTTTAAATTCTTTTAAACACTCCTCACCAGTTTGGATGGCCTTGCTTTATCTTCTCAAGTGGTTTCATACACCTTTAGCCTATTTAATTTTCTCTTTTACACTGTTTTATATTGTTTAAATGCGTTAACTGATTTTATAGTACACAACTCTCATATCCTGTGATTTGGGTGCAGTATAAATCTTGTAATGAATGAACACATATTTCCTAAGTCATCATCCTACCCTCAGGTTGCAATGCTTTATGTCCACATTATTGGACATAACCCCCAGAGAACGATATCAGTCTTTCAGTTGTCACAGGGCTGCTCTGGAGTTTCAGTGGCAGAAACACAACTCTACAGCTGCCCTCTAAAAAAGAAAAAGGAAGGAGCCTGAATGCCAAATGTGTGGAAATTGCACCAGTTTACCCATAATCCCCCAAGGATGAACAAAGTCACCACTTCTTAACATCACCCAGCTTCCTATTCTCCTTTTACTTTTATCCATGTGGGGATGCAGAAATAATCTTATTTAGTTTTCCTTTTTCTCCTGTCTTCTTTGCACAGGTGGCACGATGGCTGCCAGATTGGGATCTTCTCTTCTTCAGAATGAAAGGGAAAGATCTGCCCTGGAGGGCCCAGTTGCCTATAGTTTGGGCACTACAAGATCTCTAGAGAACCGGGTAGGAAATCTGCTATGAAATTATATGTCCAACAGAAACCGTTTGAGGTCCAGAAAAGGCAAAGCAAATAGAAACCTGAACCATACTTATGGCTGTCTTGGATGAAGCCAAGTATCTAGACCCATTTCAAACTGGCTTCAGGGCGGGATACAGAGTTGAGACTGACATGGTTGCCTTGGTTGATGATCTCCGTCTGGGCATGGACAGAGGAAGTGTGACCCTTCTCATGCTTTTGGACATCTCAGCGGCGTTCGATACCATTGACCACAGTATCCTTCTGGAACGCCAGCAGGGACGTAGCTAAGGGGGGGGTTTCAGGGGTCCGGACCACCCCTTAAGCAGGAGAGAAAAGGGTGCTTATTGGAGCGTGCGCACCCAACCCAATCAAACTCCAGGGAGAGCCCCACTTGCTCTCCTCTTGGCTTCATGAGGAGCAGAAGTGGCGCCCTGGCCCCTGGCATTTGTTTGGGGCTGTGCGCAGGCACGCTCCAGCAAGCACCTTTCCTCTCCTCCCGGCCAGTGCCGCCCCTAAACTTTTTGCGGGGCCTGAGGGGGAGGAGCCAAAAAGCCCTGGAGGAGAGGGAGGGAGGGACAGGAGGCTGCATCAGGCTGCATCCACACTCAAGAAATAACCAGGTTTGGCAGTGATTTAACTCTTTTGTGGCTCTTGGCTATGGAATTCTGGGAGTTAGAGTATGCTCTGGGGTCCAGATATTGACGCTTGGCTCCATTCTGGCTCATGGCTATGGAATTCTGGGAGTATATTCTGTGGTCCAGATATTGAGGCTTGGCTCTATTCTGGCTTATTGCTATGGAATTCTGGGAGTTGCAGTATGTTCTGGGGTCCAGATATCAAGGCTTGGCTCCTTTCTGGCTCATGGCTTTGGAATTCTGGGAGTTAGCATATGTTCTGGGGACCAGATATCGAGGCTTGGCTCCTTTCTGACTCATTGCTATGGAATTCTGGGAATTAGAGTATGTTCTGGGGTCCAGATATTGACGCTTGGCTCTTTTCTGGTTCATGGCTATAGGACACATCCTACATTTCAGACTTCTGCCTAGAAGGAATTTCAAAAGTCCTCATTTTTTGTAAGATGAGCAGATGTCCTCCTTTTATATGACGTGTCCTATGTTTCAACCTTCTGGTCTGGATGAATGTAAAAATGTCTTCCATTTTTGGTAGGATAACACACGTCCTCCTTTATCCAGGATATGGCACACATTTCAGCCCAGGAGCAATGTCAAAACATCCTCCATTTTATCAGGGTGACCAGACATCATCCTTTATCCAGGACACGTCCTACATTTCTGCCCAGGAGGAATTTCAAAACATTCTGCTTTGCCAGCCTTTCCTTGAGGCTGAGAGTGTGTGACTTCCTAGCCTAGTGGGTCTTCTTGGTTTGTTCAGAGAGTGTGCCTTTGCCAGCCTTTCCTTGAGGCTGAGAGTGTGTGACTTCCTTGCCTAGTGGGTCTTCTTGGTTTGTTCAGAGAGTTTGCCTTTGCCAGCCTTTCCTTGAGGCTGAGAGTGTGTGACTTCCTTGCCTAGTGGGTCTTCTTGGTTTGTTCAGAGAGTGTGCCTTTGCCAGCCTTTCCTTGAGGCTGAGAGTGTGTGACTTCCTTGCCTAGTGGGTTTTCTTGCTTTGTTCAGAGAGTTTGCCTTTGGTGACTTGGGTGTGTGCGAGTGTGTGCCTTCAAGAGGTTTTCTTGGGAGGTTTGTTCAGAGAGGGTTTGACTTTGCCATCCTCTGAGGCTGAGAGAATGTGACTTGCCCAATGGTTTTCAGGGATTTGCCTTCACCTTCACTTAAGGCTGAGAGAGTGTGACAAGCGCTGTGATGTCCCTTGTGCGCCGCACCATTTGGACATGATCCATACATAAGCCACATCATCGACACGTACCCCATGTAAGATATTTAGCCTTCTCTGATGGAGAGAATCAGATTTTCATTGAATCTTGGTCTCCAGAGTCATTGAATCGTAGAGTTGGAAGAGACTGCAAGGGCCACCCAGTCCAACCCCTTTATTCTGCCATGCAGGAACTCTCAATCAAAACATCCCCATTGACAGATGGCCATCCAGCTTCTGCTTAAAGACCTCCAAAGAAGGAGACTCTGCTGCACTCCGAGGAAGGAGTGTGTTCCACTGTTGAACAGCCCTTACTCTCAGGAAGTTCCTCCTAGTCTAACACACAAAGCTATATCCCAACCTCCTATCCAGGAAGAATGTCAAAATGTTCTCCATTTTGAGCATGACTGAGAAACATGAATTTATATTGTTTTTTATTAATGTTTTTGGCTTTTAGTTGGGTGTGTTTTCCATTTTTGAACACCCTACAATTTGTCCTACATTTTGTCGTGCATCATGTCCTACATTTTTCCTACATTTTGTGTCTTGAGGGGGTCTTAGCATCTCAAAATGGTGGCACTTAGTCTGGACCCCCCCCCCTTCCCAAAATCCTGGCTACGTCCCTGACGCCAGAGGGAGTTCGACATCAGGGGCACTGCACTTCAGTAGCTCAATTCCTATCTCTCGGGCAGATTCCAGATGGTGATGCTGGGAGACAGCTGCTTTCGTAAAAGAGAGCTGATAATCCACTTGGAGACCACTTTAACTGCTCTGGTTTATATAAAGAAATGAACAACAACAGCAAAAATAAAGTTGAGAACAACAAACTATCATCCCCAGAATTGTAGTTCCTGGGAACTGTGGCTTCTTGTAGCCCCAGAGCTCCCTTTGACAGAGAAGGCTGACAGAGAATGTCTCTCTAAACTACAGTTCCCAGAATTCCCGAGCATTGAGCCAGGGCAGTTAAAGGGGTCTACAAAAAAGGGTTGATTTCTGCAGTGTGTGTCCTGGGGACCTGCTCCATTTGGGACTCCCTAGTCCTGGAGGGAAGGCTGGGAAAGGAGGACCCACCTGTCCTGCCAGCAGCCCCAACTGCCTGCCCTTCTCGGCTGGGCTCTCAAGGCTCCCTTGGATGCATGGAGGGAGGCACATGTCCTTTTGCCTGGGCTCCTCTCCACCCCAGCGCCCCCGGCCTTCCAGGGCCAAAAGCAGGAGGAGGCGGCTCCTCTTTCTTCTTGTTGTTTTTGGGTACCACCAGGTCCTTTCCCTCCCAGCCTCTCTCCTTTTCCTCCCACGACTCTGGCTCTTAGGGGAAGGGAGTGGGGCTTCTGGGACTTCTCCCTCTGCCTTTCTCTGATGGGACAGCGCAGCCCAGCAAACCCAGGGCAGCAGAAGGAGCACTTTTGGCATCCTGGGGTTGGAGCTACTTGGGCACATGCTCCAGCCAAGTGCCCTGCTGCTGCTGCTGCCCTGGGTTTGCTGGGCTGCGCTGCCCAGGGAAAGGCAGAGAGCGCTTGGCTGCTGGAGCGTGTGCGCACACAGCTCTAGCCCCAGGGTGCCAAACTCGCTCCTCCTGCTGCTCGGCTGGGGCTAGAGCTGCACAAGCGTGCGCGCATGCTCCACCCAAGCACCCTCTGCTTTCCCCGGGCAGCACAGCCCAGCAAACCCAGGGCAGCAGGAGAAGAGTGTTTGGTGCCCTGGGCCCAGTTGGAGTTGTGTGTGCGTGCCCTGATCTTCCTGTGTCCCAGGCAACCACCTAGGTCACCTATATGGAAGAACCGGCCCTGAAGACGGATCTCTTCCGGCAGGCCTAGCCACCTGATCTTTTATAGTGGCTCTTATGGAATTTTTTACACCTGATTCAACAGTACAGAAACAGATGATGATTTGGCTTCGTTGATGATTGTATTGCATCTTGGCATGTTTTAATTGATTATTTTATGTAGTATGAGTTGTGTAATTGTATAGTTTGATTTTATCGGTTGTAATCCTGCATCGATCCGCAGGGAGAGGCGGGAAATATAAATAAATGTTGTTGTTATACATGCTCCACATATATGGATTTAAGCTATGCAATACCAAGGTAAGATCTCAGCCAATTTTTCAAATTATACTTCCTCCTCTCAAGGCTTTTGGGCAGTGGGGTGAGTAGAGTGAATGTTTCTGCCTAGAGGGGATCATATTAAGAAGAAAGTGCTGTTGTTTTCTCTTTTTCAGCCTCTGATCTCCTTCGAGGAGGTGGCTGTGTATTTCACCAAGAGGGAGTGGGACCTCCTGGATCCAGGCCAGAGGGCTCTCTACAAGGATGTCGTGCTAGAAGTTTATGGGCATGTGGCCTCTTTGAGTAAGGACACCTTTTTCCTTAAGGGATTAATCTTTATGAAACGAATCCTGTTTGAGGCATTTTCCACTGTATAGTCTAGTTGTCAATGAGGACACATCCAGGCCTTTCATATCTTTTGTTGCAATTAATAAAAGACAAACAAGCCGCTAAGACTCCAGAGGGGATGATATTAAATTTATTGTATCATGAACACCAGCTAAGCATTGGAGAGGAGTTTGGCAAACACAGGTGTCTCAGGCCATTAAATATTCTACATCTGTATCATCATCGAATCATGCAGCTGGAAGAGATCAATCCAACCCCCTGCCGTGCAGGAATACACAATCAAAGCACCCCTGGCAGATGGCCCTCCAGCTTCTGTTAAATCAAAATACAATGAAGGAGACTCCACCACTCTCCAAAGGAGAGTGTTTCACTACTGAACACCACTTACTGTCAGGATGGTTCTTCCTATTGTTTAGGAAGTAAAGTCAGAAAAGCTAGTGTTTAAGGATAATGTCAGAAAGGCTAAAGTGCAGAATGAACTCAGGCTTGCTAGAGAAGTTAAGAACAATAGAAAGGGCTTTTGGGGGTACCTTCCAGCTTTTGAACAGTTAAATTGTCCACCAGGCAAGTGAAGAATTTGCTAGACCTTAAACCTTTGGCTCAGTTTGACTTCCAGCAAATACTAGCATAGTTATAGTCACCCACCACTACTACGGGCCAAAACAGACTGCAGAAATAATCCAGTTTGACACTACATGGCAGGGGTTGGACTGGATGCCTTTGTGGTCTCTTCTAACTTTATATTCTATGATTCACTTTAACTGGGAATTTTGGGAACTATAGTTCATTATGGTACCAGAGCTGTCTGACAGAGAACACTCAGTGTCTCATAAAACTACAGTGCCCACAATTCCCTAGCAGCTGTTTCAGATGACTGCAGCAGCTCCCTCACTGTCCATATTCAGTAGTCTTATGTAGGCACTGAAACACAACTCTGGGATTTCCCCTCAAAATCCCCTGCTAAAACCCACACAAAACATCTCTGTTTTCTAAACCTGTTTGCCAAGCTCCAGGGACTGAGGCTGTAGCTGAATAGTGAACTGCTGTCTGCTCAGGAGATGTAACAGTGTACACATTTGCACTCTTTTGTTATTTGTTGTTTGTTTGTTTGTTTTGCTGTGGTGGGAGAAATCAGAGTGAATAGGCAATAACTGTGAGTGTGAAGGAACACATACAGAGTGCCAAAGTACTTTTCCAGAGTACTAACTATCACCTCTCTGTTTTATTTGAAAGAATATCCCAAGCCAGATCTTGTCTCCTGTCTGGAAGAAGGCAAAGACCCCTTTGACCAGGGCTCTGTGGAAGGGGAGACACCTGCAGGTACTTGCCGAGATGTGTACTGAAAGTATTTCTTGTCTGGGGATTAATGGGTTTGAGTGATTGATGAAGTTTTCAGCTTGTTGTTAATTTTATTGAGATCAGTCCAATCCATAACTGAATTGTGAATGATCCTGGAAGACTGCCAGTAACTGGTGGCTTCTGGCCCAAGACAAATGCATGAATGTGAACATTGTTGACTCATACTCTTTCCATGTGCTGTACATGTTTGTTTTGTCCTCAGTATGGTTTCTGAAGTGTGTATTATGGTGTAATTCATGATTGTAGATTTGCGCGCAGATTCCAGAAGAAGAGGGCAGAGTCTCTAATCTTGGTCTTGGTTCACCTTCCCTTTTGTGTCTAGCCAGAGACCTTTGATTAGCAACAGATAGAAAGAATTTGCATAGGAAATTAGTTATCCCATATTAGCAAATTTTCTCTTCTTACTCTCGCTTTGCTACACCGCTGAATTTTGTTTGGTTCCCATCAGCTTACAGAAATGGGAAGTACTGTTCTGTCACAAGAGAAAGAGCAGTGCCTACTGGAGCTAAGGGGGAAATTGACCAGAATGAAATTGATGCTTTTGGCTAAGGTAGATTTTAGCAAGGAATGAGGAGATTTTAGGATAAAGAAAGTAATTGAGATTGATTCTTGACTGTATCCATGGTTTCTGTGCTTTACTCATAATGGGAAATTCTTTTTCCTTAAACAGATAATGGAAAAGAGAATAAGAATTATGAGGAACCAAATGTGGCGTCATGGAAAATTATGGAGTTTTTCATGGAAAAAGAGGAGTTTGGAAGTCAGAAGGGACTGTGGGAGAAAAGGAAAAATCAGATGAAAAATGGGAAGAAAAAGTCCTTTGACTCTCAAGGAGCTGATCAGGGGTTTTCTTGTGGTGACAGTTTACATTCACACCAAAGATCCCACACAGAAGAGAAATCATATAAACGCATGGAATGTGGGGAAAGCTTTAGTAACAGTAGAAATCTACATTCACATTGGACAATTCAAACAGGGGAGAAACCGTATAAATGTATGGAATGTGGAAAGACTTTCAGTTGGAATACAAAATTACATCTTCATCATAGAACGCATACAGGGGAAAAACCCTATAAATGCATGGAATGTGGAAAGAGTTTTTCTCGTGGTGACAGTTTACATTCACACCAAAGATCTCACACAGGAGAGAAACCATATAAATGCATGGAATGTGGAAGAAGCTTTAGTAGCAGTAGAAATCTACATGCACATCAGAGAATTCACACAGGGGAGAAACCATATAAATGTATAGAATGTGGAAAGATCTTCTCTCATAATCGTACTCTACGTTCACATCAAATGACACATACTGGGGAGAAACCATATAAATGTATGGAATGTGGAAAGAGCTTCAGTCGGAATGGAACACTACATAAACATCAAAGAATCCACACAGGGGAGAAACCTTATAAATGCATGGAATGTGGAAAAAGCTTCTCTCGTAGTGACAGTTTATATTCACATCAAATAACTCACAGGGGGGAGAAAGCATATAAATGCATGGAATGTGGAAAGAGCTTCTCTCACAGTTCAGGTCTACGCTCACATCAAAGAAGTCACACAGGAGAGAGACCATATAAATGCATGGAATGTGGAAAGAGCTTCTCTCAGAGTACAAATCTACACTCACATCAAAGAACCCACACAGGGGAGAAACCGTATAAATGCACGGAATGTGGAACAAGCTTCTCTCGTAGTGACTGTTTATATTCACATCAAAGAACCCACACAGGTCAGAAACCGTATAAATGCATAGAATGTGGAAAGAGCTTCTCTCAGAGTACAAGTCTAAGCACACATCAAAGAATCCACACAGGGGAGAAGCCATATAAATGCATGGAATGTGGAAAGAGCTTCTCTCAGAGTACAAATCTACACTCACATCAAAGAACCCACACAGGTCAGAAACCGTATAAATGCATGGAATGTGGAAAGAGCTTCTCTGAGAGTACAAATCTATGTTCACATCAAAGAACCCACACAGGGGAAAACTCATATAAATGCATGGAATGTGGAAAGAGCTTCAGTCAGCGTAGGAGTCTATGTTCACATCAAATAACCCACACGGATGAGAAACCATATACATGCATATAATGTGTAAAGATCTTCAGTTAGAGTACAAAATTATTTTCACATTAAAAAAATCACATAGGAGAAACCAGCTAAACTGTAAGAGAGGTGTCCAGTGACTCCATGGACTATGTTAGACTGGATCACCTTGAGCTTGTAAATCCAATGAAGTGGACAAGCTTCTTGGAAATATAAGGAGGACAACCTGCCCACTTGATCCTTGTCCATCTTAGTTGACTACTCAGGGAAGTTATGAAGAGGGCAGTTGCATTCCAACTCCAGACTTTCTTGGATGAAGCCAATTATCTGTAATGTGTCATGGATAAGGAAGTGGATAACAAATATGGACTACCTCTTTGATACATAGAATCATAGAATCATAGAGTTTGAAGAGACTGCAAGGGCCATCCAGTCCAACCCCCTGCCATGCAGGAAATCCAAATCAAAGCATCCCCGACAGATGGCCATCCAACCTCTGCTTAAAGACCTCCAAGGAAGGAGACTCCACTACACTCCGAGGGAATATGTTCCACTGTCGGACAGCCCTTACTGTCAGGAAGTTCCTCCTAATGTTGAGGTGGAATCTCTTCCTGGAGCTTGCATCCATTGCTCCGGGTTCTAGTCTCTGGAGCAGCAGAAAACAAGCTTGCTCCCTCCTCAGTATGACATCCCTTCAAATATTTATGATAACAGCAGCAAGACTATTATATGTCCAGACATTGAAATAGACTGAAGCACAGACCGTGGAAGAATCCATAAACCAAGGTTGCAGAATTCGCAGCAGTTGTTAAACTGATGGAGACTTTAAAAGACAAACCCACTGAAGATTTTTTGAACACTGGAAACACTTTATGGATTTCTTGAGCAACAAGAGAATTAACTAATTTGCAGGTGTGATTATTAGTAACTTTAGCAAGTTGATTTAATGAGATCTGTAATGTCAGAAAAATATAATTTTCACAAATAGTTTTTCTTTTATGTTCCTATTACTATTTAATAGAGGCAGAGTTTTAATAGAGGCAGAGTAGTGGAGTCTCCTTCCTTGGAGGTCTTGAAGCAGAGGTTAGATGGCCATTATGGGTTATGGGTTGTCACTTTGTACTGGTTTTGATGGTGTTTTTGTAAACCGCTGTGATCTGCAAGGAATAGCAGTCTAGAAATAAAATTTCATTCATTCATCTGTCGGGGATGCTTTGATTTGGATTTCCTGCATGGCAGGGGGTTGGACTGGATGGCCCTTGCAGTCTCTTCCAACTCTATGATTCTATGAGTTCTTTTGTGATTTAAATAGTTTAGGTTAAATTGTAATTAATTAGACTGTGTTTATGGCATTAGTTCTGAGTAATTTAATTTTAGTTTTATATAGGCATTATGTATGTATAAGTTGATTTTCTTTTTTCTTCCTAGATTTCTTTCCTTTTTGTTTTGACTATAACTGGGTGTGGTGAACTTCCTTTATATGCTTTAAAATCTAATAAATATGTTTTTCCCCAAAAGAAAGAGCATCTACCTCCACATTTTAAAAACCCCAACAGAGGACAAAACTTTACTGAACATTTCTGCAACATTCCTCTGCTCAATCAGAGCGGAAGCTTGATTTTGTTTTAAAGGGGAGAAATTGGTGACAGGTATAGTGAGTTAGACCTCAGTGGAATAGATTTCTCAAACACAAATGTACCAGGGCAGATCTTTATTGTTCACCTAACACGACATGAGAGATAATCTGAGCTTGGCTTGTTAGGAGAGTTTCAAAATATCATGCTTCTTCTAAAAGAAATTAATTGAATGTAAAACAGCTCAACCTATCTGTGTGGGTGGGTAGATGTACATGCATATATGAGTACTGTATGAGTACGCATATATGTGTGTACATTACCCACCCACAGAGACGCATTGCATGTATCTTCAGTCTTAGTTGTTAGAGTAGCCTTCTCCTTCCTTCCTTCCTTCCAAGTGCTTTTGATGTGAAACCCTCCGTGGTCTTGCCCCCTGCTCCACCTTGTGCCTTGGTATCCCAATTGATAGAAGTGTCCCAAGTTATTTTGCTGCCAGATGCAAGTGATGAATCTACACACAGGATTCCAAAAGCAGAGGCCACCTGGAGCAGGAATGCAACTGTGTCCTCCACATTTGTAGCCAGCAAGGGACACCAAGGAATAGGCGCTGGGAGCATACACATTTCTGTCCTCCACAACCTTGCTTCTGCCCCCTGTGCGTGCCATTGGAAGCAGTGCCTTCATCCTGGCTCATAGTAGTCAGGGCAGTTAACATGCTTGGAACGTTCACTCCTCCATTCCCATATAAAAGGTCTCCTCCTTTCCTCCACCTCAGGCCATAGTTGCTCCTATTTCCTATTTTGCCACCTCTGTGTTGAACTATAAGCTTCTAGGGGCAGGAACAGTCTATTTCTGGTCAGAGCACAGATGATGTTCTGTGTTCAGTTCTGATTAACATAGTTCAAGAAAGATTAAATGTCCTGACTACAACCCGTTTGGAATACTATAATGCACTCTGTATGAGGCTTCCTTTGGAAACTGGAAACTTTACTGAGTTCAGAATGATGCAGCCACGCTGTTGACTGGGAGCCATTTACATTGAACATATTTAATTCCCTTGTTGAAATAGCTTCCCTGTCTACAGGTTTGTTTCTGGGATGATCTATAGCTTTGGTCCAGACAATCTGAAAAACTGTATCTCCCCATGTGAACCTGCCTGAGGTTGAAAATCTATAGGACAGGGCCTACTATCCTAGGCTTGCCATATCCCGCCTGGGGGCAGGACTTTCTCAGTTTGGGGTGGGTCCGCACGGTCCCGCCCCAGTTTGGTCCCGCCCCCGGGATTCCCCCCCCAGCGAGGCCCTGGAGGCGGCTCCGCGATCGTGGAGTCCTCCAAGGCCTCTCTGGGGCTTGGGAGACGCTGTCTCGCAGGCCCCAGCGAGGCCCTGGAAGCGGCTCTGCGATCGCGGAGTCCTCCAAGGCCTCTCTGGGGCTTGGGAGATGCTGTCTCCCAGGCCCCAGGGAGGCCCTGGAAGCGTTTCCGTGATCGCGGAATCCTCCAAGGCCTCTCTGCGGCTTGGGAGACGCTGTCTCGCAGGCCCCAGGGAGGCCTTGGAAGCGGCTCCGCAATCGCGGAGTCCTCCAAGGCCTCTCTGGGGCTTGGGAGACGCTGTCTCCCAGGCCCCAGCGAGGCCTTGGACAAGGTTTTAAAATGTAATACTTTTTTTTAAAAAAATTTCCTGGCCAGGAAATTTAAAAAAAAAAGTCCTACATTTTAAAACATTGTCCTACATTTTTCCCGGTTTGGAGGTCCTCAGGGATGGCAACCCTATACTATCCTGCCACCATCAAAGTCTCTCTCTGTCTTTCTTGTGTCTCTCATGTCTCATCCAATGTGGGGCCTCTCTCACCTGCCCACTTCCTCGTCTCTGCCAGTTCCTGATGGGCTGGCCTGGGGCTCTCTACATACTGTAAGCGCAGCCTTGTTGCCTGCTTGCCATACCTGAGGAGGAGGAAGAAGAAGAGGGGACTAAAAATGCACGTTGGAGGCCGGAGAGAGAGAGAGAGGAGGCAGGTGTCCCCATCGTGGCGGAGAGAGAGGGATGGCGCTGGCAGAGACCATTCGGGGGCTCCCTAATGATGGAGGAGGAGGAGGTTGTGAGATGTTTATCCATCTCTGGCAGAGAGCTCTAGTGCCACAATAAACGAGACCCCAAGATTGCATAGTAGTGAGCCATGGCTTGGGTGAGAGCTTAGCAGAGAGGAGACTAGAGGAGGAGCTGAGAGATTGGTACTGAAGTGTGTTTGACTTGTATGTATTTAAACATCAGGAACAATAAAATTATAGCTTAAACTATAATTATCAAAAATACTCATATCGATTAAAAAACCCCAGATACTGTTTCTTTTCTAATCACTGTATGAACAGGTGATACCATGTATTAGCTAGATGTACTGATTATTTTTTTTAAATCTAGCCATCTGTATGGTAATTAGTTATAGCTGAAATTGAAGGGAGGCTGAGAGAGTGTGACTTGCCCAAGGCAACCTGGTGGGCTTCACGGCCAAGCTGGGAACCGAACCCTGGTCTCCAGGGTCTAGTGCTCACACCACTACACCATGCTATCAGATGGGCATAAAAAGACTTTACAAAAAGGAGCTTCGCTGTTAAGAGTCTTTGTTAACTGAGAGAGACCTGTATATTACTGACAAACCAGAAAGCCATCAATCCATTTATTTCCTCAAGAAAACCAGTGGGTAAGGTCAAGCCGCACCTGCGATGGTTGTCATTGTTCCGGTCCTTCAAGCCAATGCCTATTCCAGGGGACAGATGTCTTCAGAGCAGGTTTGCCATGGCCTTCCTCTGAGGCTGAGAGTGTGTGACTTGCCCAAGATCACCCATTGGGTTCATAGACTCATCGAACTGTAGAGCTGGAGGAGACCACGAGGGCCATCCAGTCCAACCTTCTTCTGCCATGCAGGAAATCACAATCAAAGCATCCCTGACAGATGGCCATCCATCCTCTGTTTAAAGACCTCCAAGGAAGGAGACTCAACCACTCTCCAAGGGACTGTCTTCCCTTGTCAAACAGCCCTTGCTCAAAAAGTTCCTGCTAAGGTTGAGGTGGAATCTCTGTTCCTGGAGCTTGCATCCATTGTTCCCTGTTCTAGTCTGTTTTCAAGCAGAAAACAAGCTTGCTCCATCCTCCATGTGACACCCCTTCAAATACTTAAACATGGCTGAATCCTAGTCCCAAGTTCTGGCCCCATGCTGGCTTTCCCCTCCGTCATCAGGCAGGTGGAATCCGCCCCCAAACCTTAAAAAGTATACATTGAAATGTACTGGTTTAATGTACAAGTGGGTGACAGATAAGTGAGCCAGCCATCAAGAGCCAGCAGGGGCCACTGTCCTCCTGCTCCTTGCTTAACTCTGACCGTTCTTGCCAGCTGCAATGAACCAGGACTGGCTTGGAGGAGGAGGAGGACTGGTTTCCTTGAGTCCTGTATGCAAATTGATTGCTGCCCCGGGGGATTGTGGGTCAGAGTCAGTTCTGGAAAAAGCGCCTTGGAAAAAGCATTTTGAAGAAGAAATTCTACTGGAGGCAGGGAGCCTTGGAGCTCTTGACCAAAGGAAGAAAGCCCATGAATTCAGAGTGTGGGCCTGAAAGTCCCTCTGACCTGGAAAGACCTGGGCAAGCGTCAGGTCCAGGGAATTGGAGAAGCTTCTTTATAGAGGCAAGGAGCAGAAGAAGAAGATCACTGTTTAATTCTGCATTGTATGCTAAAATGTATTTACTATGGGTGTTTTTAAGACCAGAGCTAGGGTTCTGGAGTTTGTAGCAAAGATATGTAGAGTTCTGGATTTCCTCAGAGTTGAGTCTCTCCAAAGATATTTGTCTTCTTTTCTCTGTTGTTGTTTTCAGGAGGCTCCTGTAGATCCACAAAGAGGCTTCTCCTCTCCCTTGAGGATTCTCACTTTTCCAATTCGAGGACGCAGACCTTCATCCGCCTGGACCCAGCCTCATCCACGTTTAAGTTGAGTACTGTATTTAAACTTATCAGCAGCTTAAGTGTCAGGCCAGGACCTTGGGAGACCTGGGTTTGAATCCTCACGTACCTTGGGAAAGAAGTCACACTCTCTCAGCCTCAGAAGAAGGCAAAGGCAAACCTCCGTGGAACAAAGCCTGCCAAGAAAAAAGAAGACTTTGCTATATGACCAACACGACTACTATCCCTGGAGATGTTTTCAGTAAAGATAAATGCCATAACATCCAAAATTCTCCAGAGATACCTTTATGGGACCAATCAAAATGTACAAAATACACGTCGCAAGCTTTTTTCATCTGGCAAAAGTGTTAATAATCATAGAGGAGAGAAAAATAAATTATGTCAATGGAAGAAAAGCAAATGGAAAAAAGCATCGGAAAAGGAGATGGCAACAATTAAACCTAACACCTCCCAGAAAATGCATCCGTTCGACAGTCATGTGATATGAATACTACGTTTTGATTCTGAAAGAAGATTCAGTGTAGATTCCCTTTTGAAAATGATTTCCTGTCATGATGACAATGCCTACTGCATACAACACTTTTTATACTGAAACATAAATAAACAAAACCAAGAATTATTTCGCAAAGAGCTGTGTCCCTTTTCTTATGGCTCTCACTGAATGAAACCATGTTACTCTGGGGTTGCATCCACAGTGCAGAAATAATCAAGTTTGAGAGCACTTTAACTGCCCTGGGAGCAGTTAAACCCCAGGGAATTCTGGGAATTGTAGCTTTGTGAGGCGTTCTCTGTCAGAGAGCTCTGGCGCCACAACAAACTACAAATCCCGGGATTGCACAAGATTGAACCATGGCTTCTGTGTGAGAGTTTAGCAGAGAGAAGGGAAACAGAGGAAAAGCTGTGAGAGTGGCACTATAACACACACACACACACACACACACACACACATATATGAAGAATTAGCTTATAATTATAATTTTGAAAAATAGTAACATTCTATTAAAACAGATATTGTATCTTTTCTAATTACTGTATCGATAGGTGATAGTCATTAATAAGCATTTACACTATATCACATACCAGTTAAAACCACTATTTATTTTCAAAAAATCTGGCCATTTATACAGTGATTAATGTAAACCTGTGATTAAAGGGAGGGGAGGAAAGGAAGGGAGCTGAAGAGTTTAAGCCCAGACTGGAGGGAATGGGATGACCATGGAAATCTATGGGGCAGAGACTTCTTGTTCCTTTCCTGAGAGAAAAACCAAGTGTCCTGGGACACCTTCAACAGATTTATTATGTAGATCTAAAGCAGCCTGATGCTATTTTAGTTGCTCTTCCCCATTGGAGAAATAAAGCAGTCTGACACCAGTGTAGCTGCTCTTCCCCATGGTCTTCTTCAGATACAGCTGCAACGATGGAGCAAACTCTTCTCACAGATGCTGGAAAAGGGATTTAGAGTTAGGGCAGCCCTCTGCACAGTGATTTATTCTTTCATGATAAAATGATATTGATTGGTGTGGATGTGAAAATTAAAATCACCTGCAGCCAGAACACACTTCGCTTGATGAGTGGGGCTGGAAATAAGAATTAAAATATTCATATTTTAACCACCTCTCTGTGAAAAAGGTAAAAGTATCACTGGGTGTTTGCCTGGAGCATGCAGAAGCCCTTCTTACTGCTAATGCCAAGTACCCCATTGAGCACATGGGAACGAAAGGGTTCAATATACCTGGAGACAGCCTCGTTTACAACTAGAAAAACTTCTTCTTAGGGCAACTGCTTAAGCAAGTAGTCAGAGATTTTGTTGACAACGCCGCTTTTAGTAGAGACTACATGAGACACCTCTTCAATTTCAAGTACTTCCACATTAATTTCATAGCACTATAAGTTGATGGGCTCCATCTAACCCCCTCCAGGAGGAATGCACAGGAGGAATACGTGAGGGAATTCATGCAATTAGTACAAGTGACAGGAAAAAGAAATGAAATAAAAATAATAATTTTTTTTTATTTGTATACCGCTTTTCTGTCTGATCAAAGCGGTTCACATTATACCGGTTATGTGACATATGTCACAATACAATACAGTGCATTACAAAACAGTACAATAGTCAACTAATACAGTATATCAACATTTACATCAGCAATATTACACAGTTCAATAAAAGTCTCATAGCAAGCATAGAATAGCATAGAAAGACTGGGCCCTTCTAATTCATAGAATCAGAGAGTTGGAAGAGACCACAAGGGCCATCCAAACCAACCTCCTTCTGCCATGCAGGAACTCTCAATCAAAGCATCCCCAACAGATGGCCATCCAGCCTCTGTTTAAAGACCTCCAAGAAAGGAGACTCCACAACACTCTGAGGAATACTGTTCCAATGTCGAAGAGCATTTATTGTCAGGAAGTTCCTGCTAATGCTGAGGTGGAAGCTCTTTTCTTGTAGGTTGTATTCATTGTTCCGGGTCCTAGTCTCTGGAGCAGCAGAAAACAAGCTTGCTCCCTCCTCAGTATGACATCTCTTCAAATATTTAAACAGGGCTATCATATCACCTCTTAACTTTCTCTTCTCCAAGCTAAACATCCCCAGCTCCTTGAGTCGCTCCTCATAGGGCATGGTTTCCAGACCCTTCACCATTTTAGTCACCCTCCTTTGGACATGCTCCAGTTTCTCAATGTCCTTTTTGAATTGTGGTACCCAAAACTGGACACAATATTCCAGGTGAGGCTTGACCAAAGCAGAATATAGTGGCACTATTACTTCTCTTGATCTAGACACTATACTTTTATTGATGCAGCCCAAAATTGCATTGGCCTTTTTAGCTGCCGCATCACACTGTTGACTCATGTTCAACTTGTGGTCTACTTGGACTCCCAGATCCCTTTCACACGTAGTTTCATTCAACCAGGTGTCCCCCATCCTATATCTGTGCATTTCATTTTTTCCGCCCTAAGTGCAGTACCTTACATTTCTCCGTGTTGAATTTCATTTTGTTAGCTTTAGCCCAGCTTTCTAGTCTATTCAGGTCGTTTTGAATTTTGATCTTGTCCTCTGGAGTATTAACTATTCCTCCTAATTTGGTGTCATCTGCAAATTTTGCCCCCAATTCTGTTATCCAAGTCACTGAAAAAGGTGTTGAATAGCACATATATTAAAACAGTATAAACTCATTTAAAGCCATGACGTGAACAACAACAACAGTGATAGCAATAGCCTCTTCTGAAACTCCTTGTTATAAAAAATGGTTTTGGATATACTTATATTGGCTCTTCTGACTTGGTTCCTGTCTTATAAACTACCCTCCTCCTCTGGTGGGCATTTCCAGAATTGTTGAGAATTTCTTTTTTGGACCACATCTTCCAAAATCCCCAATTGGCATGGCTATGGTAGCTGATGGGATCTGGTTAGCTGTAGTTCCCAAAATGCTCTAGGTGCTTGGCATACATTATCACTTGGCATACATTTAGTTTCTCCATCAGTGTGTCTTCATGCTGAAAAGCTGCACCAGATGAATTCCTGCCTGTTCCCCACTCCCCCAATGTGTGGAGTGGGAAAGTTGGGCATCTGACAGTTGCTGTGGAAATATGTTGTCTGTGTCTGTGGATGAGCTTAGGAGGCGGGGGTTTTAGGTTTTGAAGGGCCAGATCTGGGTTCGGTTAATGTTGCCTTTTCTGGGAAATCAGACGAGAAGGAAGAAGTGGTTGATCTCCCTTTAGACGCTAGATAGTATTCGTGCACTGTCACAATCACATTTTTCTGCAAGGAGTGGGCAGGTTGGTGTGGTGTGGTGTGTCTGTTCCTCCCTTCTTGTGAAAGGCAGGGTAACCAGATGTCATGAGGATGAGGCACTGCAAAAAAGAAAATGTAGGATGTTACAAAATAAAAGCTAAAACCACTAATATAAATATAAATTCATTACATATGGTTTATTCACAGCTATATTACATATATTGTATTTTATTATGTACGTCACCATTTTTTTCTGATTGATTCTGACTTCTGATTCATTAAAATGTCACACCAGAAGCAAGATACTTCTAGAACTCTGAGCAAGACCAAGGTTGAAAATTGTGCTTCACTAGCAACAAAGCTTTGACTGAATCTACATTGAAATTATTCCTTTCATTAGTCCTTAGCAGAAAGAAGGAGCTGAGAGATTGGTACTGAAGTGTGTTTGACTTGTATGTATTTAAACACCAGGAACAATCAATCAATCAATCAATCAATAACTTAAACTATAATTATCAAAAATATTAATATCGATTAAAAAAACCCCAGATACTGTTTCTTTTCTAATCACTGTATTAATAGGCGATAGTATGTCATTAATGAGCATTCACACTGTACCATGTATTATCATAGAATCATAGAGTTGGAAGAGACCACAAGGGTCATCCAGTCCAACCCCCTGCCA